>JASEVX010000025.1:410717-817003 GCA_031761405.1 Serripes groenlandicus
CATGACAATGACAGCTATATACTGACTCTAGATCTCCAGTACCGTCGCTCTAGATTGGGGGGGAACCGTTTCGTTGGTGTTTTTTAAATCTCATCAAAACAAAACAGTGTAGAATCTCATTAAAATTGGCTATAAACTAAAGGATTGTAATGATAGCCACGGCATAGGGTTCGGAGCAGCACTACAGGAGGAGATTCTGCAGCAGACAACTTTTGAAATCATTGTGGAAAAAAGAGAAATTGCTCATTATGAGCCATTTTGCTATTTGCCACAATGATTTCAACTCTATTCAATAATCATGCTATCCTTGACAATTTCAAAGATTTGTTGTATGTGGGAAAGGGTAAATGTTGCGGTTATTCCAGGTTATCTAAATCTGAGAGAGACAGTTATGATTTTGTCAATATGCTGCCACGGCCTGGACATGCCACCAATAATGACGAGTTGTATTCGGTGAGAACTAGGGATTTATGGTATGGTGATGATAGTTGTGGGAGATTGAACGACTGATTAGGGGATATTAGTGTTTATTATCTGTGGATATTGTATTCCTGAGTAAGAAGACCAAGAAGTATACATTTTAGTGTATCAATAGAGTTTCACTGTATGTGATCTCCATTTGAATATGGTCATGACTCGGTTGACCAATCAGAGGATGTCGCCTTTTTATGAGGTTCATATTTATAGGTAAGTATGATTGGTGTATGTTGTAGCAGTATTTTTGATTTGTCACTCTTTTGTAACATTCTTTAAACCTTTCCCTCATATAGACACTTTATGACGCCTCTGCAGCAGACAGCTTTTTGAAAACATGGCGATTAAAGTAGATATTGCTCAAAATGAGCAATTTCTCTTTTTGTCAACATGTCACCATGTCACCATGTTTTTGAACTCTAATTTAATTATTGATCTTTCATCTAACAGGATTTTCCAATTTTTTTCGGGTTTGAATTACTTTTAATTGTTTCAAAGTTTCCAGGTCAAAAGGGCATTTTAAAGTAAGACCTTTTACCTCTTTCTGTTATAAACTAAACGTTTGAAGACATTTGAAAACGATATGGGAAATGATAAATATTTAGTTTTTACACGAGTGTTTTTCTTTTTGTCTTAACCCTTTCCCTCATAAAGACGCTTTCTGACGCCTCTGCAGCAGACAGCTTTTTGAAAACATAGTGACGAAAGAAGAAATTGCACAAAACATGCAATTTCTCCTTTTGCCACAATATTTACCACTTTTTGTCATAGGTTATCCATTCATTTATAGAGATTTTCTACCTTTTGACAAAATATGTTCAAAGTCGTCTGCTGCAGAATTGTCGTATGAGGGAAAGGATTAAATAAACAAATTACGATTTTTTTAAAGATTTATTGCCTTACTTTGGATATTTTCAATTCAGAGGTAATTCTTGAGAAAGTAAAGTTAAATATTTTCCCCTTATCTACTTGCAGACACATGTTGGCGCATCTGCAGCAGATGAATTTTCTGAAAACATTGTGACCAAAACGGAAATTGCTCATAATGAGTAAATTCACCTTTGTCACATTATTTCCAACTTAACTGGATAAATATCCTTTCATTTATAGAGATTTTCCATTATTATTGCCAGGATGTTTTAAAAGTCATTTGCTGTTAATTAGTTTGTATGTGGGAAAGGGTAAGATAAGCTTTAAACCCAAAAGCTGCGAAATTAAACTGTTACCCTATTGATATAGTGAGTTTGAATCCCAGCTTGGCCAACATTCTTTCCAGCATTTGACAAAAGTCACTGTGACATGCAACATTCATCTTTCACCAATGGACTTGTTTAACAGTCTATGTGGAAAAGCAGCCAGTAGCTTGGAAAGTATGTTGTGTGGTGTACTGGCGTGGGAAAACAAGGAAACGCATAAGTAGGTGAACTGGTTGCTGTGATATGACTGAATATTTTTTGAAAACGGCATTAATCCCTGATAAATCAATAAATCAATCAATATTGATATAGCAGACCTGTAAATATAGGTGCAGGCTGATAAAGATCATAGGTTGTCACAATGATGTTTCCATAAGTTGTTTTTTGTGCAATGATATTGATCCATATCGGCAGCAGGAGGTTGTCTGTTTGATCTCCGGCTGGGTCATACCAAAGACTCTAAATATGGAAGTAATGGCTGCTCTCCTTGGCCCTCAGGGTTTGTGTATTAGCATTACGACTGACTTGCTGGTGTCAGGATAAATGAACCAGTTCAACTGTTAAATTATCCAGGAAATGCTGTTTTATATCTGAAGAATTGTTGAAAGTGGGGTTAAACACCAAATGATCAATCAATCCATCAATGATATTTATCAATATAGAATATTTGAATCAAGTTCAACAGTTTTTAGCTGGTCTGTGTTTTGAAGAATAAAAGTATTGTGATACCGTTGTCTATGTCGTCGCAAAACTTAAACCTTGCCACATACCTCAAAAACCATTCATCATTTTCAAATGAAACTTGGTACACATGTTCCTAGGAATAATATGTATGTCTATACCAAGTCAAATAAATCTGGCTTTAATAAATATTCAATAATACCCCTTTTTCGACTTAAAAAAAAGCAGACGAGCGATGGTGTCACTTGTGGCGCTCTTGTTCGTTTACAAGGACAAGTTCTTCTTATGTTGTCACCCAGTCATCGATGGCTGTTTTTAAGTTCCAATTAACACTTGTAACATGACCTGCTGTCTCTCTTTTAAGCTTTTAAGATTGGTGTTGTTTTAGAGCATCCGTCTTTGGTGCGAGTCAGTGGTTGCGAGCTTGATCCCCAGCCAGGTCATACCAAATACTTAGAAATGGTAGTAATGGCTTCCCTCCTTGGTGCTCAGGATGGTGGGGTTAGCAATACGACTGACTAGCTGGTGTCAGGATAAATGGACCAGTAGTACTGGTAACTTACCCAGGAAACACAGTGATATAACTGGTGTCAGGATAAATGGACCAGTAGTACTGGTAACTTACCCAGGAAACACAGTGATATAACTGAAAAGGTGGTTGAAAGCGGCGAAAAACACCAAACAATCAATCAATTCAGATAAGGGACATATTTCATTATCTTAACCCTTTCTGACGCCTCTGCAGCAGACTGCTTTTTGAAAACATAGTGACAAAAGAAGAAATTGCTCAAAACGAGCAATTTCTCCTTTTGCCACAATGTTTTTAGCTCACCTGAGCTTTGCTCAAGGTGAGTTATTGTGATTGCCTTTTGTCTGGCGTCTATTGTGCGTCGTCTGGCGTGCGTCAACTTCTTCTCCTCAGTAACCAGTGGGTCAATTGGGATGAAACTTCACGAAAAGCATCCTCTCAATGACCTCACCAGATTTCTTCAATTTGTTGGGATCCATGCAGAAATCTAGTTTCCATGGCAACGAAATGAAAAAAACTTCAAAATTCTTCTTCTCCCAAACTGGTTGGCAGATTTTCAAATAATTTTGTCGATATGTTCCTTGGATGACCCTCTATCAGATTCCTTCAAGCCATGTTGATTGGTCGAAAAACATGGCCGCCATAGGGGCGGGGCTATTTTGCCTTATATGGCTAAAAATTTTTGTAGAAATGTTCCTTGGATGACCCTCTCATATTCCTTCAAGCCATGTTGATATGTCGAAAAACTATGGCTGCCAAGGGGCAGGGCATATATGGCTAAAGTGAAAAAAAATAAAAAATAAGGTGAGCGATCTATCAGACTCCTTCAAGCCATGTTGATTGGTCGAAGAACATGGCCGCCAGGGGGGCGGGGCTACTTTGTCTTATATGGCTATAGTGAAAACTTTCAAATAATTTTGTAGAAATGTTCCTTAAGTGACCCACTTTCAGATTCCTTCAACCCATGTTGATTGTACGAAAAACATGGCCGCCAGTGGGCAGGGCTATTTTGCCTTAATATATGGCTATAGTGAAAACTTAAAAAATCTTCTCCTCCAAAATTGTCAGGCCGATTTTCAAATAATTTTGTAGAAATGTTCCTAGGGTGACCCTCTATCAGATTCATCCAAGCCAAGTTGATTGGTCAGAAACTATGGCCACCAGGGGGCGGGACTTATATAGCTAAAGCGAAAAGAAAAAAAAAAATCAGGTGAGCGATCCAGGGCCATCATTGCCCTCTTGTGTCACTTTTAGTTATAGGTTATCCATTCAATTATAGAGATTATCTACTTTTTTTAGCACAAAGTGATCGCCTTTTGTCCGGCGTGCGTCGTCCGTCAATATCTTCTCTGTAACCAGTGGGTCAATTGTGATGAAACTTCATAGAAAGCATCCTCTCAATGTCCTCACCAGAATTGCTTCAAATTGTTGGGATCCACGCAGAATTCTGGTTTCCATGGCAACCAAACGAGAAAAACTTAAAATTAATTTATTAAAAAAAATGGCCGCCAAGGGGCAGGGCTTTTTGCCTTCATGGCTAAACATAAAAAATCTTCTTCTCCAAAAGTGTCAGGCCGATTTTCAAATAGTTTTGTAGAATTGTTCCTTGGGTGACCCTCTCATATTCCTTCAAGCCATGTTGATATGTCGAAAAACTATGGCTGCCAAGGGGCAGGGCATATATGGCTATAGTGAAAACAAATTAAAAATAAGGTGAGCGATCCAGGGCCATCATGGCCCTCTTGTTTACAAAATATGTTCAAAGTCGTCTGCTGCAGAATCGTCGTATGAGAGAATTTGAGGGTTAAATGTTATTGGTACTGATAGAGATTCGTTGTCTCGGGGAAACTTTTGACTACCTACAATAAATGGCTGTATTAACCCTTTCCGACATACAACAAATCTGCACCAGACGATTTTGGAAACATCTAGACAAAACAATGGAACATATCTATAAATGAAAGAACAATTATTGAATATAATTGAAAAAATGTTGGCACATTGGAGAAATTGCTCAATATTAGGAATTTCTCCTTGGGCCACAATGTTTTCAAAGGAAAGTCCTCGAGCTCTGCAGCAGAGGTGTCAGAATGTGTCTGTATGTGGGGAAAGTGTTAAAAATAAATGTTTCAAGTTTTTGTTGGTGAAAGACCTGTTTACTCCTCCTTATCTAGGCCACTGATACTTGCCAAAGAAACCTATGGTTTGTGAAAATAAAGTGTTTAAAGATGCAAAGTTTAATTACATAAGCTAGTTTAGTATCCTATGGGGAAATTATATAGGTTTTTACAAATGTAATTAACGATTCCGAACAATCAAATGATATAAAGGTTAGGCCTTTCACACATATAGACACATTTTGAGGCATCTGCAGCAGATATTACTCATTAGTCTTCTTTTGGCACAATGTTTTCAATATTATTTTGTGCCCCAATGTTTTTGAAGTCGTCTGCTGCAGATGTGTTCGTATGTGGGAAAGCTTTAATAAGGATTCTTTGAAACCATTTGGATTATTTGATGTTCAATTCGACTTTGAACAGTCTTTCAGTGATATCACGGATTGTGGTAGAATGATTTACCATAACTCGACTGGCAGGTCCATCCCGAAATCATTGCATCATTATCCCTGGTATTACCATAATAACAAATTAGGTGCTCTGAACAATCATAAGGTAACCGTTACCTTAACCCTTTCCCTAATATAGACGCTTTCTGACGCCTATGCAGCAGACGGATTTTTTGAAAACATAGTGACAAAAGAAGAAGTTGCTCAGAACAAGAAATTTCTCCTTTTGCCACAATGTTTTCCACTTTTAGTCATAAGTTATCCATTCAATTATAGAGATTTTCTATGTTTTGACAAAATATGTTTAAAGTTGTCTGCTGCAGAATTGTCGTATGAGGGAAAGGGTAAGAATCTTCGGGCGGCTACTTTTTTATCACACAACCAGTGCTCTAGCTGGCTACCTGTTCCTCTAAAGCCAAATTGTGTTCATCAGCAGCCGTAACGTCATACTAGCTCTGGAAACCTTATGGTATCTTGGACAAAACAGCTTCTTTTTGTATTATGTAACCGGTCTTCTAATCCACTACCTGTCACTCTTATGTTGATGTTCTACAAAGACTCTTTAAATTATGCTCCTGTGTTCAAAATTGGACCCATCCCCAGAGGTCACCTGTTTTACAAAGGGATACATAGGGAAAAACTTTGAAAGCCTTATTGTCTGTAATCAAAAGGCCTATAGCTTAGATATTTGGTATGTAACATTGTCCAAGATTATTATACCCCCAGATACATAGTATATGGGGGCTATATAGGAGTCACGCTTGTCGGTCGGTCAGTTGGTCGGTCCGTTGGTCTGTAGACATTTTTTGTGGACACTATTTCTCAGCAACCCTTGGTCAGAATTTAATATAACAAGAATGATTGATACCAAGCCTAGTTGTGCATATTGTCGGCGTGTTGCACTGGAATTATTTTAAAATGAGTTATGGCCCCTTGAATTTCTCATACATATGTATATTGTCAGGCACCAGCTGGGGATATTCATCACCTTCAGTGATATTTCTAGTTAAAATTGTGCCCGGTCCAAATTGGCCAGGCCCCTGGGGTAACCTATTTCACATAGAGAGATAATAAGAAAAAACTTTGAAAATCTGAAGAAGACCTATCAGTTTCCTCAAGTCATATTAGTTTGACAAAAGACAGACAAAACAAGCGATTTCATGTGTTTTTGCCTAGATATGTTCAAAGTCGTCTGCTGCAGATTTGTGGGATGTCGGAAAGTAGTTCTTGCTTAGAATAAATCTATGAGATCATATCATTTATTATGTAGACCAAGAATAGACAGCAAGAATATGCAGGCTTTCATGGTCGGCATTGTTCACAAATGCTGTTTAACCTTTTCCTGCATACAACAAATCTTTGAAAACATGCAGACAAAAATATGGAAAGACTCTATAAATGAGAGCATAGTAATTGAAAAAAAAGATGATAAAATTTAGACTGGTGGAGAAATTGCTAATTTTTTTTTAATATTTCAGACTAAATGTTTTCAAAGTCATCTGATGCAGATTTGTGGGTAGAGTTAACCCTTTCCCTCATTCAGACGCTTTCTGACGCATCTGAAGCATTCAACTTTTGAAAACATTGTGGCAAAAGAGGAAATTGCTCATGATTTTAGTCATTGGTTATCCATTTAATTATAGAGATTTTCCATTTTTAGCTCCACTGGCTGAAAGCCAGTCGAGCTAATGTCATGGCGAATTGTCCGTCGTGCGTCCGTGCGTGCGTGCGTGCGTTAACTTTTTCCTTTAAACGACTTCTTCTCCCTAACCACTTGGCCAATTTGGTTGAAACTTCATGGGAAGCATCCTCTCAATGTCCTCTACTAAATTCCTTCAATTTTTTTTTATCCATTCAAAATTCTGGTTTCCATGGCAACCGAAAGAAAAAAATAGTGAGAACTTAAAAAATCTTCTTCTCCGAAAGTGTCAGGCCGATTTTCAAATAATTTTGTAGAAATGTTCCTTGGGTGACCCTTTATTAGATTCCTTCAAGAAATTTTGATTGGGCGAAAAA
The DNA here is from genome assembly GCA_031761405.1 of Serripes groenlandicus. Taxonomy (NCBI): domain Eukaryota; kingdom Metazoa; phylum Mollusca; class Bivalvia; order Cardiida; family Cardiidae; genus Serripes; species Serripes groenlandicus. The sequence continues at coordinate 418,180 of JASEVX010000025.1, forward strand.
CATGGCCGCCAGGGGGCAGGGCTTTTTTGCCTTATATAGCTATAGTGAAAACTTAAATAATCTTCTTCTCAAAAAGTGTTCAGCAGATTTTCAAATAATTATGTAGAAATGTTCCGTGGGTGACCCTCTATCAGATTCCTTCAAGCCATGTTGATTGGTAAAAAAACATGGCCGTCACAGGGCGGGGCTATTTTGCCTATATGGCTAAAGAGCAAACTTAAAAAATCTTCTCCTCCAAAAGTGTCAGGCCGATTTTCAAATAATTTTGTAGAAATGTTCCTTGTGTGAACCTTAATTAGATTCCTTCAAGAAATGTTGATTGGGCGAAAAACATGGCCGCCAGGGGGCGGGGCTTTTTTGCGTTATATAGCTATAGTGAAAACTTAAAACATCTTCTTCTCCGAAAGTGTTCAGCCGATTTTCAAATAATTTTGTAGAAATGTTCATTGGGTGACCCTCTATCAGATTCCTTCAAGCCATGTTGATTGGTCGAAAAACATGGCCGCCAGAGGGCGGGGCTATTTTGACTTATATGACCATAGTGAAAACTTAAAAAATCTTCTCCTCCGAAAGTGTCAGGCATATTTTCAAATAATTTTGCAGAAACATTCCTTTGGTGACACTCTACAAGATTCCTTTAAGCCATGGTGGTTGGTAAAAAAAATAGCCACCACGGGGCAGGGCTGTTTGGAGATTTTATTTTTGCCTTATGGCCGTGGAGCGATACTGGCCCTCTTGGGCCTCTTGTTTGATAAAATATGTTCAAAGTCGTCTTCTGCAGATTTCTTGTATGTGGTAAAGGGTTAAAGTACTGATGGTGGCCCTGATCTGTTCATGCTAGTTATAAGGAAAATGTTGGATAATTCATAACTCATTGATAATTTATATAAGACTGACCCAAGTTATCTATAATTATACACATGGGCTCTAATAATTGTACTTCATTGAGAACTCGTAAAAAGGATATCACTCACTCTGGTACCCAGTTATGAATATGTATCTCCGCAGAACTATAAAATTACTGGAACCAGCCTGATAATTAATAGGAAGAGCTATGGAGAGTAATCTGACCAAATCAAAGTAATACAAGACTAACTAACTGAGTACCGATTATAAAGACCTGCAAGTTAAAGTCTCTAACAACCTTGTATTTTTAACTGAAATAAATTAAGCCCGATGTTTATCAATACACGGCACAAGTTTGATATTAAGTAATAATTATGTCTCCCCCATACATGGGGGTGACATATTGTTTTTGCCCGTTCCGTCCGTCCTTCCGTCCTTCTGTCCCTCCGTCCTTCCGTCTGTCACACTTGTTTCCGCTCAATAACTGAAGAACGTTTGGGCGTAGGAACTTCATACTTGGTATGCAGGTTGGTCATAACCAGTAGCTGACCTCTATTGATTTTGATAACAGAAGGTCAAAGGTCAAGGTCATGGTAACCTTGTGAGGTAAAAAATTGTTTCCGCTCAATAACTGAAGAAAGCTTTGGCCGAGGAACTCTATACTTGGTATACAGGTTGGCCATGCCCCAATCTCATTAAAATCATCTCCTATTAACGCTACGCATAGGATCTGAGGACAACCGATAGAGGGTCACGTTCAGACGACCTTTCTGCCAGCCAATCAGAACCTTGAAAGTAAAAGTCTATATTTACCAAAAAAATCTATATTTAGCATTGGATCCCAATTTTCGCATAATGATTTACATATGTGTATAGTTCTTATGACGACAGCATCATGGCTACAAATGTGGAAATGAGGCAAAACACCGATACCGTCTTTTCCTGACCATACAGCATCGAAAAGTGTTCTTTGCTCTGGTTTTGAATGGTCTATTTTAAATTTGCTCACCTTTGTCAATTGACGCCATTTTGAAGGTTAAGCCAAACATTTGTTGAAACGAGTCCTCTGATTGGTTCAAGTAAAAATAGCTTGGTGGATCTAAAAATAGCGATATTCGAAATCCGATAAAACAAGAAGATGAATTCGAATGGATCGCCATCAGATCTTACATTTGGTCAGATCGTGTACTTTAGTCAGATTGGGCCATGCCCAGTAGAAGACCCCTATTTATTTTGAGGTCAGTACGTCTTAAGTCAAGGTCACAGTGACCTTGGGCTGAAAATGGTTTCCGCTCAATAACTGAAGATTGCTTGGGCCCAGGAACTTCATACTTGGTGTGCAGGTTGGTCACCACCAGCAAATGACACCTATTGATTTTGAGGTCACTAGGTCAAAGGCCAAGGTCATGGTAACCTTCAGCTGAAAAATGGTTTCCGCTCAATAACTGAGGATTGTCACTGTTGCTTCATCTCCAGTCCAAAGCTACAAAATTCATCTCCATCATTTCTTTTCCTCCCCTGTGACCACAGAAATGGGGAGACAAGCGCTTTTTCAAAAAAGCAATCTCTAGTTTAGTTTATTTTTGTTGTTCAATACTCATACTTAGAGTTTATAGAGCTTTTCAGTACTTTTGCCTAGATGGTCTCAAAGTCATATCTGTTCCAGATTTGTTGTACATGGTAAATTCGAATTGCAATAACAACCAAACCACATACTTTTTAGCTCACCTGTGCACGAAGTGCTCAAGGTGAGTTATTGTGATCGCCCTATGTCCGGCGTCCGTCAACATTTTCTCCTCTGTAACCGGTGGGTCAACTGGGATGAAACTTCACAGAAAGCATCCTCTCAATGTCCTCACCAGAATTCCTTAAAATTTTCGGGATCCATGCAGAATTCTGGTTTTCATGGCAACGAAATGAAAAAACTTCAAAATTCTTAAAAAATCTTCTCCTCCGAAAGTGTCAGGCCGATTTTCAAATAATTTTGTAGAAATGTTCCTCGGGTGACCCTCTATCAGATTCCTTCAAGCCATGTTGATTGGTGGAAAAACATGGCCGCCAGGGGGGGCGGGGCTATTTTTCCTTATATGGCTATAGTGCAAACTTAAAAAATCTTCTTCTCCAAAAGTGTCAGGCCGATTTTCAAATAAATTTGTAGAAATGTTCCTTGGGTGACCCTCTATCAGATTCCTTCAAGCCATGTTGATTGGTCAAAAACATGGCCGCCAGGGGGCGGGGCTATTTTGCCTTTTATGGTTATATTGCAAACTTAAAAAATCTTCAACATCTTCTCCTCAGTAACCGGTGGGTCAATTGGGATGAAACTTCACAGAAAGCATCCTCTCAATGACCTCACCAGAATTCCTTCAAATTTTTGGGATCCATGCAGAATTCTGGTTTCCATGGCAACGAAACGAAAAAAACTTCAAAATTCTACTTCTCTCTAACTGGTTGGCAGATTTTGAACTTATTTTGTAGAAATGTTCCTTGGGTGACTCTCTATCAGATTCCTTGAAGCCATGTTGATTGGTCGAAAAACATGGCCGCCAGGGGGGCGGGGCTTTTTTGCCTTATATGGCTATAGTGAAAACTTAAAAAATCTTCTCCTCCAAAAGTGTCAGGCCGATTTTCAAATAATTTTGTAGAAATATTCCTTGGATGAAACGCTATCAGATTCCTTTAAGCCATGTTGATTGGTCGAAAAATCATGGCCGCCAGGGGGGGCGGGGCTTTTTTGCCTTATATACCTATAGTGCAAACTTAAGAAATCTTCTCCTCCAAAAGTGTCGGGCCGATTTTCAAATAATTTTGTAGAAATGTTCCTTGGATGACCCTCTATCAGATTCCTTTAAGCCATGTTGATTGGTCAAAAAACATGGGCGCCAGGGGGCGGGGCTATTTTGCCTTTTATTGCTATAGTGAAAACTTAAAAAATCTTCTCCTTCAAAAGTGTCAGGCCGATTTTCAAATAATTTTGTAGAAATGTTCCTAGGGTGACCCTCTATCAGATTCCTTAAAGCCAAGTTGATTGATTGGAAACTATGCCCGCCAGATGGCGGGGCTTATATAGCTAAAGTGAAAAAAAAAATCAGGTGAGCGATTCCAGGGCCATCATGGCCCTCTTGTTTAGAAGGCTGATCAGGATTTCAGCTGTTCGCAAAGAGACCAAAAAGTTTCAATCTTCATGTGAAGCTTTTCATATGATACAAAATATTTGATGCTCAGAGATAAGAGTTAAAAAATGAAAACCATCAAAATAGGTTTACAAAATACCAGAAAACAAAGGATTAAATAAGGTGTTTATATGGAATTGTAAAACAGATGAAATTGTGTTCAAAATTTATTAGACCCATATCCTTTCTTAAAAGTTAACGTTTTCTGTTGGGCATTTGTTCTTTAAACATAATTAACAGAGAAAATTAAGTTTATTTATATAGAATCGTAAAACTGTTGAAATTGTGTTCAAAATTTATTAGACCCATATCACGTCTTAAAAGAGAATGTTTTTATTGGCCATTTGTTCTTTAAACATAATCAATTAACAGAAACAATTAAGTTTTATAGACAATTAACTGTATTTAATTGACTGATGATTTGAAATTTATTACATGATTTTGTTTCTAAATGGGAAAAGTAGAGCAAATTGGATACTGGCAAAACAATCCTTGTATTGTATACCCAGATTTTTGGGGGCTCTGCTGCAAACTGGTTTTAAAAAAAAAGTTTGGTGGAAAAATTAGAAATCTTAATCTCACTTGACCACAAAGTACTGGTGCTGAGCTCTTGTGATCACCCTGTGTGACCTTTGTCAGCAATAACCACTTTAAATTACGTTTCTTCTTATACAACTGGGCTAATATGATTTAAACTTTATTGGAATGTTTCTCAAGGTGTCCTCTACCAAAATATGTGAAATAAAAGAATTCCATTTAAAACTCAGGGCCAGCAAAAGAAAAGAATTGCAATAACTGACCCAATTTGAAATACCAAAATAGCCAAGACAAAATTCATTGGCTATAAATCATGGCTGGTTAGTTTTGTAGCAGATTACTAAAAATGATCATCTGTGGTCAAAGAGTTAATTTCAACCCTATCCCACATACAACAAATCTGCAGCAGAAAGCATATATAGTGACATAACCCTGAAAAATCTCAATAAAAGATAGCTTAACCCTTTCTCTCATACAACAAATCTGCAGCAGAAAGCATAGTGACATAACCCTGAAAAATCTCCATAAAAGATAGCTTATAACCCTTTCCCTCATACGACAAATCTGCAGCAGTCGACTTTGAACATATTTTGTCAAAAAATTGAAAATCTCTATAATTAAATGGATAACCTATGACTAAAAGTGGAAAACATTGTGTCAAAAGGAGAAATTGCTCGTTTTGAGCAATTTCTTCTTTTATCACTATGTTTTCTAAAAGCCGGCTGCTGCAGAGGAAAAATTGAAAACTTTGTTGCCAAAGGATTTATTGCTCATCAAAAGCAATTTCACCTTTGGCCACAATGTTTTCAAAAGTCGTCGGCTGCTATTGCGCCAAAATGCATTTGCAGGTGGGAAAGGGTTATATTCAACCGTATCCCACATACAACAATCTGCAGCAGATTACTTTAAAAAACATCAAGGCAAAAACATGGCAAATCACTATAAATGAGGATAGTTCAAAACATCAAGGCAAAAGAAAAATATTGCTCGTTTTGAACAATTTGTCTGCTACAGAGGCGTCTGTATGTGGGAAAGGGGTTTCAAAGACATGTATTTAGATAGGAAAACTGAACTTTTATGTGTTTTGTCTATTTTCAGGATGAATGATGTGATTGTGAAAGTAAACGATGATAACGTTGTCAATGTAACACATGCGGAAGCAGTGGATGCCCTTAAAAGGGCCGGAACAAGGGTTGTGCTAGTAAGTGTGGTTTGAACTTTCTTCTTTTAGCCCCTTTTTCAACATACAGCAAATCTGCAGCAGACAACTTTGCTAAATTATTTGGTGAACATCATGGAAAATCTGTATACCGTAAATGAATTGAGATTGAATGAAGTTGAAAACATTGTAGCATAAGGTGAAATTGTTCATTATGAGTAATATCTCCATTGCCATGATTTTGTAAAAGTTGTCTGCTGCAGAGGAGTTAAATTGTCGAAGGATTATTACTTATACAAACCTGCTATAATAACCTAGGGATTCCAAGTTTCTCCAGGAAAGTCCAAATCTGAACTTGTATAAGAACCTTTTGTCAAGCCTGCTTGTGGTGAGCTCGACATTGCTGTTCCAATGGCAGTTTGGTGTATGTGTGTGCGTCCTTCTGTCCAAAACGTGTACAGCCCGCATCTTAACCATGCATCATAGGATTACTTGGCACAAACGATCACCATGATGAGGCAGCGTGTCTCGCAAGACCCAGTCCTGTACCTCAAATGTCAAGGTCACACTTAGAGGTAAAAGATCAAAATGAGTACTGTTTGACAGGACTGTACCTTGTCCCGCGCACATCTCAACCATGCATCGTAGGATTCCCAAGGTACTGGGCACACATTCACCATGATGATATTCTCTTTAACTCACTGTTTTGAACAGTGATCATTTTCCCTGTTCACCTTGGCTTTATCCCTTTCCCACCTATAGACACATTTTGACGCATCTGCAGTTGACAACTTTTGAAAACATCTTGACAAAAGGAGCAATTTTACCTTTTGCCACAATGTTTTCAACTTTTTTCAATAAATATACCTACAATTACAGAGATCTTCCATATTTTTTAGTACACATTTTCAAAGTCGCCTGCTGCAGATTTGCTCTATGTGGGAAAAGGTTATGATTATGTCATCTGTAAAGCTAAAAATATACACAACAATTGTACCAATTTGTCTTTTTTTCCTCACATTTCCCATCACATCTATTGATCCAACGGTATTTTTTTCTCCATCAAATGAATTTCAACTTGGAAGAGTCTGTGTTATCATTTAAACTTGAATAACTATATTCTCTTCAAAAGACCATCTGCTGCAATGAAAAGTATTTGGGGCAATTCAACCTAAAATTCAATGTTAACCCTTTCCCAGCTACAACAAATCTGCAGCAGACGTCTTTGAAACCATCTATCAAAACATATTGAAATCTCAAAAAATGAAAGTTTTATTATTGAATTGAATTGAGTTGAAAATGTCGTGACATAAGTGGAAATTGCTCATGATGAGCAATTTCTTCTTTTGCTACAATGTTTTAAAAGTCCTGCTGCTGAGGCATCAGAAATTGTCTGTACATGGGAAAAGGTTAATGTCACATTTATATTCATTGTTCCTTGTTGTAGCCTGCAGGAATGGTTTTAATGGATAAAGGGCAAGCTATTTATGGGAGTCCTATAATGCATATGAGTTTTTAGCTCACCTGAGCTTTGCTCAAGGTGAGTTATTGTGATCACCTTTTGTCTGGAGTTCGTCGTGCGTCGTCCGTCAACTTCTTCTCCTCAGTAACCAGTGGGTCAATTGAGATGAAAATTTACAAAAAGCATCCTCTCAATGACCTCACCAGATTTCCTTCAGATTTTTGGGATCCATGCAGAATTCTGGTTAAAACTTAAAAAATGTTCTCCAAAATCAGTTTGCAGATTTTCAAATAATTTTGTAGAAATGTTCCTTGGATGACCCTCTATCAGAATCCTTCAAGCCATGTTGATTGGTCGAAAAACATGGCCGCCAGGGGGGCGGGGCTATTTTACCTTATATGGCATGTTGATTGGTCGAAAAACATGACCGCCAGTGGGCAGGGCTATTTTGCCTTATATGGCTATAGTGAAAACTTAACAAATCTTCTTCTCCCAAGCTGGTTGGCAGATTTTCAAATAATTTTGTAGAAATGCTCCTTGGATGACCCTCTATCAGATTCCTTCAAGCCAAGTCGATTGATCAAAAAACATGGCCGCCAGGGGGGTGGGGCTATTTTGCCTAATATGGCTAATGTGAAAAATTAAAAAAAAATTAAAATAATTTTGTAGAAATGTTCCTTAAGTGACCCACTTTCAGATTCCTTCAAGCCATGTTGATTGGTCAAAAAACGTGGCCGCCAGTGGGCAGGGCTATTGCTTTTTTGCATTATATGGCTATAGCGAAAACTTAAAAAATCTTCTCCTCCGAAAGTGTCGGGCCGATTTTCAAATAATTTTGAAGAAATGTTCCTAGGGTGACCCTCTATCAGATTCCTCTAAGCCAAGTTGATTGGACGGAAACTATGGCTGCCAGGGGGCGGGGCTTATATAGCTAAAGTGAAAACAAGAAAATTCAGGTGAGCGATTCCAGGGCCATCATGGCCCTCTTGTTTTGTTAATCCTTCGTTTCCACATGCAGACACATATTGACACATTTGCGGCAGATGACTTTGGCAAAAGGAGAAATGACGTATTATTAGCATTTTATTCTTTCACAACACTGTTCAATAATAAAAGATTGATCCATATATTTGACTCAATGTTTTAAATTGACCCTTTTAAATTGACCCTTTCCCACATATAGACGCTTTCTGACGCCTCTGCAGCAGACAGCTTTTTGAAAACATAGTGACAAAAGAAGAAATTGCTCAAAACGAGCAATTTCTCCTTTTGCCACAATGTTTTCCACAAATGCATCTGGAAGTAGGGCTTTGAACGTATTTTGTCAAAACATAGAAAATCTCCATAATTTAATGGATAACCTATGACAAAAAGTGGAAAACATTGTGGCAAAAGGAGAAATTGCACGTTCTGTGCAATTTCTTCTTTTGTCACTATGTTTTCAAAAAGCCGTCTGCTGCAGAGGCGTCAGAAAGCGTCTATATGAGGGAAAGGGTTAAAGAGATAAATATTAGTTTTTGTTGGATGAGTTTTTTGCATTACCATTAATACAAACCATTAGGTTGTCTATTTTCCTGGTACATTTTTCTTTTTCATCGTTTTATTATATAGTCATTTCAGTCATCTATTACTTTAAAAACTTATCAGAGAAAAATGTAATCTTTTGAATTTAACCCTTTCCCTCATATAGACGCTCTCTGACGCCTATGCAGCAGACGGCTTTGTGAAAACATAGTGACAAAAGGAAAAATTGCTCAAAACGAGCAATTTCTCCTTTTGACACAATGTTTTCCACTTTTAGTCATAGGTTATCCATTCAATTATAGAGATTTTCCACTTTTTGACAAAATATGTTCAAAGTTGTCTGCTGCAGAATTGTTGTATGAGGGAAAGGGTTAAGAATAATTATGTAGATAAGATGCGAGACAGACTCAGACTCAGTGATGCCTGGGTAGAGCATTGGTCTGTTATACCAAAGGTCATTGGTTCAAACCATGATGAGCAAGTCCTGTCTTTGATGTTTCCATGAAAATTGCGCTAGTACTGGTTTTAGTGTCCAGGAAGCTGACATTGAGAGGGATCAATATAAGTAGAAAGCTTGTTTCACAATCAATGTAAAATAACAACCTTTAACCCTCCCTTTCCCACATACAAAAAAAAATCTAGACAAATATTGGAAAATCTCTATAAATGTATGATTATTGATGAGTTGAAAACATGGTGGCAAATGGTTAAATTGCTCTCCTTTTGCCGCAATGTTTTCATACATATTCTGCTGAAGAGGTAATGGAAATATGCTTTCTCATTTTCCATGGTTTAACCCTTTGCCACATACAGACACTTTCTGATGCCTCTGCAGCAGACGACTTTTGAAAACATTGTGCCAAAAGAAGAATGATGAGCAATTTCTCCTTTTGGTACAATGTTTTCAACTCGATAAACTAATTATACTATCTTTTACACGTTAATATATCATCTGCTGTGTAGGACCTCAAATGATGTCTGTGTCTGAGGTTATTGAACAGCTCCTTGTTTTATTGACACAGGCTTTTGAGTTTTGATTTAGACAGAGTCGACCCTTTCCCACATACAACAAATATGCAGCAGATGACTTTGAAAACACTTAGGAAAAAATATAGGGAAATTCGTTTTAAATGAAAGAACAATATTATTGCATAAAGTTGAAAACATTGTGACAAGGAAAAATGGCTTATCATGAACAATTTCTCTTTTTGCCACAATGTTTTCAAAAGTCATCTGCAGCAGACGTCTTTGAACATATTTTGTCAAAAAATAGAAAATTTCTATAATTGAATGGATAACCTATTACTAAAAGTGGAAAACATTGTGGCAAAAGGAGAAATTGCTCGTTTTGAGCAATTTCTTCTTTTGTCACTATGTTTTCAAAAAGCTGTCTGCTGCAGAGGCGTCAGAAAGCGTGTATATGAGGGAAAGGGTTAACATTGCCTAATTTTTTAGTAAATTATGTTTTCTGCAGCACATTTGTTACATGTTGGAACAAATTAAAATAATAAATAATTGTATTCTTTTTTTCAGTATGTAAAAAGGTTGAAAGCTCCGGTAGAAAATGTTGTAGTTATAGAGTTATCAAAAGGAAATAAAGGTACTGCTTGTTTACATACTCACTTTAGTGTGATCTACCTTGGTAGGGAGACACTTATGGATCAATTATCCTTCATCTATCTGTCACCGCCTCAGTGGTGTAGTGGTAGAGCGTCTGATTCGGGTGTCGGAGTTCATGGGTTCGATTACCAAAAACATTAAAAATGAAAATTATGGCTGCCCTCCTTGGCACTCAGGGCTGCGTGTTTAGCATAACGATTGACTGGCTGGTGTCAGGATAAACAGACCAGTAGTACTGTTGACTTACCCAGGAAATTCCGGGATATAACTAAAAAAATGTTGAAAGCAGCGCAAAACATCAAACAATCAATTATCTATTTGTCAAGCTTTCACTTACTGACATTTACGCCAATTTCAACCAAACTTCACAGGAATATTCCTTTGGTGGTCCTCTTTGAAATTGTTCTGAAAATGTTTGTACGATTTCAAGATATTTTGTTGAAAAGGGGGTTGAAATGAAAATAAGCTGTAAAATCCTTCTTCTAAATTAATTTGTCTGATTTTAGGATAACTTGGTAGAAATATTCCTTGGGTGACCATTTAGTAAAACTGCTCAAGTCTTATTGATGGGTTATCCCTTTCCCCATATGCAAATGCATTTTGATGCATATGCTGCAAACAACTTTTGAAACAAAAGCAATTTCTCCTTTTGGCAAAATGTTTTCAACTTTATTCAATAATGTAATAGATTTTCCACATTTTTCTTATATTCAGTCAAAGTCATTTGTTGACTTGTGATCTGTAGGTCATGGGTTCGATACCCGGTTGAGGCGAACATTCTTTCGGGCGATTTTCCGATTGCCTCTCACCTCTGATTTATGTGAGAAAGTAGTCAGTGGCTTCGAAAGAATGTTGTGCAAGTACTGGTGTGGGAAAGCCAGGAAAACATGGGTAGGTGCACTGACCGCCGTGATATGACCAAAGCTGTTGAAAGCGGCGTTAAACTCCAAACAAACAAACAAAGTCATTTGTGGATTGTAACATACCAGCCCTAGAAAAAATAAAAGTATAAACATGGAATCCAGTAACACATCAAAGCAATAATTCCTTGATATTGTTCTCATAACAGAGCTCTAGATCAGTAGAGTACTCCATATCTCCAAATCCTTATATGGCCCTCAAATCCTATGTTGTGGGTACTCAAAAGAATCCTCTCACTCAGGCGATTCTTTTGAGTACCCACAACACAGGTTTTAGTTGGGTCATAAGCAAGATATTGTTGGGAAAATAGCAGTTCACTCCTCCTTATCTAGTCCTCTGCATAAATGTCAACATAAATTCTGATAACAGTCCAGCTAATTACTTATAATGGCACAAACATTTTCCTAAAGCCTCTCTCCTATACATCATGTCGTCCTCAGCCATTATCCTCTAACTTCTTTGTCCCCTAAGGGTATGGCATCCATTATGCCATGCTAACATGCAGGAATTGAAGCAATTTCTGTATTGCTTACTATAGGCAGAGATCCAAATAAGGAGGGATATACAGACCATTTACTTACAATAGCTCTTATTACTCAACCAAACCTTATGTTGTTGGTACTCAAAAGAATACGTCTCTCACTGAGGCGATTCTTATGAGTACCCACAACATAGGATTAGAGGGTGAAATAAGGATTTTAGAACATACAAAACACCCCTTATCTATAGCTATGTGCAGTTCATTGAATTGTTACACATTATAATACTATAGGACTGAACTACATACCTGTTGTTTACCCTTTCCCACATACAACAAATCTGCAGCAGACAACTTTGAACACATCGGGGACAACAATCTTTATACGGACCAACACATTCTTGGCTCTTAACAAAAGACGATGCACCTGAATGTATACCTTGCTCTACCAGCTATGCAATTCAGCATATACAATGTATTCCAATTGATTGCACTGCACTGACTTTGAACCTATTCGTTCTATATACTATAGTGTCGATAGTCTTAAAACACTAGTTGGCACTGTCCCGATGCATGCTATGATGGAACGGAGATTGCACTTAACAATAAGCTGTGATACTTTTTATCTTTCTACATTCAATTTCATCTCATAAACAAACATATATTCACTCTTATTGATATAACTCACTACATTTCATTCACATTACATATATTTTAGTTCTGTAGAGAAATTGCTTTTGTCAATTTCTTTTGAAAAAGTTGTCTGCTTCAGATACGTCAAAATGCGTCTACTAGGAAGAAAGGGTTAAAAACAAAAAGTAAACCTGTAAGAAAGGACAGGACTAAAAAAAATGTCCATCAAATATTCATAAGTTACTGTAAACTTTTTATAATAAGTCTTCTCTCTTCCGTTATTATAATCAACTTTCAACATGAGAATATCTCTACAAGAAAGATAACTACAGAAAATGTGTGAGACTTGTCGTTTGAAAACCTGCGTAAAATTACCTTTTAGGAATATGATGTTTGAAACCCTTCGCAATGTACTATTAATCTGCAGCAGATGAATTTGAGTATTATCAAGGCAAAATAATAGAATATGAAAATGTTAATAATGGTTAACCCTTTCCCTCATTTAGACGCTTTCTGACGTTTCTACGGCAGACAGCTTTTTGAAAACATAGTGACAAAAGAAGAAATTGCTAAAAACAAGCAATTTCTTCTTTTGCCACAATATTTTCAGTTTTTCGTCATTGGTTATCCTTTCAATAATAGAGATTTTCTATGTTTTGAAAAATATGTTTAAAGTCGTCTGCTGCAGAATTGTCGTATGGGGGGAAAGGGTTAAAGCTGAATGTAAGAAAATCACCCCCTTTTGTCACAATGTTTTCAAAAATTGTCTCCTGCAGATGCATCAAAATATGTTTGTGTCCATGAGATCTAGTAGAAGAAAAGTGGTTGATATGTTGAATATGTACTAAATACAAATGCTTAACCTTTGAACTTCCACTTTGGCTTTTGCAAAGACTAATTTGCATACACATGCAAATGATTTAACACCTTTCCTACATACAGCAAATCTGCAGCAGAGGACTTTGAACAATCTGTAATGAAAATTAGATACTTGTATAGAGTTGCAATGAAAACAATGTGGAAAAAGAAGAAATTGCTCATTATGAGCAATTTCCTCTTTTGTCACAATGTTTTCAAAAGTTGTTTGCTCCAGAGGCGTCAGAAAGCTTCTTTTTGTAGGAAAGGGTTAAAACAATTTTTCAGAGCTTTAGTTGGTATTATGTAAGGATTTGTTATGGAGATATTCTATTATATTCTACTAAACATTATGACATTCAACGAATAGAAAATGTCAATGTTCTATGATTATTGGATGGCTTTAACCCTTTCCCACATACAACAAATCTGCAGCAGACGACTTTAAAAACATGTTGGCAAAAACGTGACAATTTTCTTTAAGTAATGGTTTTATAATCAAATAGAGTTGAAAACATCGTGACAAGAGGAGAAATTGCTCATGATGAGCAATTTCTCCTTTTGTCACAATGTTTTCAAAAATCGTCAAGACGCGTCAGAAAGCGTCGGTACCAGGGAAAGGGTACAGACAAGAAATTGCTCATAATGAGCGATCTCTCTTTATGCCACAATATTTTCAACTCAATTCAATTATCATACCGTAAACCCTCGTTTATAAGACACATTTTTACCCCTAAAAATTTGAGAATGAAGTGGGTCAACAAAAAAAATATAAAATTCTTACCTACCAAGACACCGATCGAAGGTACTTACCTTTTGCAGAGAGTTTTCATATTTTGGCCAAGATGTTTTCAAAGTGGATCTGCTGCTGTATTTGTTGTATGTGGGAAGGCGTTATGAGTTACTGCCATAAAGCTAGATTGTCCTGTCAAATAACAAGTGTTAATGGTCGTTCATAGACACATCTCACAGACATGGGTGTGAAATTGCATGACATTAGGTAATTGACTCTCCAGATCTATCCAGCAATTTCTCGACTTCAACAAATCAGGTATATTTGTACAAAAAGGTGGGAAAATTCATCGATTTAACCCTTTCCCACATATAGACGCATTTTGATGCATCTGCAGCAGACGACTTTTGAAAACTTCGTGACAGAAGGAGAAATTGCTTAAAATGAGCAGTTTCTCCTTTTGTCACATCTTTTTTTCAGTAATTATACCTACAATTATAGAGATTTTCCATATTTTTGAAAAGACATGAACAAAGTTGTCTGCTGCAGATTAGCTGTATGTGGGTTAGGGTTATGGAAGAAATTGAAACAGAAAGCCATCTTGCATTTATTTAGATCAGTGAAACTGCTCAGTTTTAATTCCACAAGGGTTTTGTAATGGGTTCTTAACCCTTTCTCACATACAACAAACCTGTAGCAGATGCCTATAAAAAACATCTAAGCATGAACATGGGAATTCTCCGAAAAATAATGGTATAATTGCTGGAAAAAAGTTCGGCAAAAGAAGAAATTTCTTGTTGAGCAATTTCTCTTTTTGTCAAAATATTTTCAGAAGTTTTTTGCTGCATAGGAGTCAGAATCTTCATGTGGGGAAAGGTTAATATATGGGTCATGACTTAAGCATTTTTCTTTCCAAAAATGTTAGCAATATGCTTAACCCTTTCCCTCATACGACAATTCTGCAGCAGACGACTTTGAACATATTTTATCAAAAAATAGAAAATCTCCATAATTGAATGGATAACCTATGACAAAAAGTGGAAAACATTCTGGCAAAAGGAGAAATTGCACGTTTTGTGCAATTTCTTCTTTTGTCACTATGTTTTCAAAAAGCTGTCTGCTGCAGAGGCGTCAGAAAGCGTCTATATGAGGGAAAGGGTTAATGCTTGTTAAATGTTTTCCACAAATTGACGAAAACATCCAACTGAAATGCCATCCAAGTGCCTGCGGAAAATGTTATCTGAATTTCTAGGAAAGGAAGCTTTGAATAACATAAGACGGTGAACTTGCCATCCATTTTCCTTGTGGAATGGTCTGTTCTACAATCAAATAACCATTTATGAACTTGAAAGAATCTGATCCGATATACTTAACCCTTTCCCTCATATAGACGCTTTCTGACACCTCTGCAGCAGACGGCTTTTTTGAAAACATAGTGACAAAAGAAGAAATTGCTCAGAACGAGCAATTTCTCCTTTTGTCACAATGTTTTCCACTTTTAGTCATGGGTTATCCATTCAATTATAGAGATTTTCTATGTTTTGACAAAATATGTTTAAAGTCGTCTGCTGCAGAATTGTCATATGAGGGAAAGGGTTAACAAAGTTAAGCAGCAATGGATGTTGAATTTTTTTTTGAAGTGAAAGGGCTGTAATGTGTTGTTATGACGATTTGCATTTGGTTGAATGTGTAATTTTTATTTGTCGTCCGGTCCGCCTTAGGATGGTGCCACTTCAGGTCTCTTCTGCAATGTCTGTCAGTGACGCTTTGACTTATTGGCAGACTGCATGTGTGGTTCTTTAAACAGCTTTGTTTTATTACAGGTTTGGGATTCAGCATTGCTGGAGGGATGGGGAACCAGCACATTCCAGGGGATGATGGGATATTCGTTACCAAGGTGATAGAAGGCGGTGCTGCTGAACAAGATGGCCGACTAGCTGTTGGGGATAGACTTCTTGCTGTAAGAGATTTTTAGCTTGTCTGTTTATCGAAGATATAAAGTCTATTGTTTTACCCTTGGAGTAGTCATCACAAAACTGTAATCTTACCTCATAACTTACAAACAGTTTCACATATTTAAATGAAACTTGGTACTCATGTTCATATAAACAATACACATGTCTATACCAAGTCCCATAACTCGGGCTTTGATAATGGTTAAGTTATGCCCATTTTTGGACTTAGAAATTCATGAAAAGAAATAGACCAGCAGTGTTGTTCACCCCGCGACGTTCTTGTTTAATTGTTATGTTGTTATTGAAGCACACATTTATTTGATCCTCTAGCACATAAAGGTAAGCATCGGAATATGAATATAGCATATTGATGATCAATCCATCTGTTTTGCTTTCCCTCTGCTTGTTACATCTTTGTAAATCCGCTCGCAAGTTACTACGAAGCGGATTCCGCATCACTGCCGTGCGTGTATACAACCTTTTGTTAGCATGATTTACTCTTTCTGACTTGCAGACACATTCTGACGTATCTGCAGCAGACAACATTTGAAAACATTGTGGCAAAAGAAGAAATTGCTCATGTTAACCCTTTCCCACTTGCAGACGCATTCCGACGCATTTGCAGCAGACGTCTTTTGAAAACATAGTGACAAAAGAAGAAATTGCACAGAACGTGCAATTTCTCCTTTTGTCACAATGTTTTCCACTTTTTGTCATAGGTTATCCATTTAATTATAGAGATTTTCTATGTTTTGACAAAATACGTTCAAAGTCGTCTGCTGCAGAATTGTCGTATGAGGGAAAGGGTTAAGCAATTTCCCACAGAGTTTTCAACTCTTTTCAGTAATCACACTTGTCATTTCTAGATATTTTCCAGATGTTTTCAAAGTCATCTGCTGTAGAATTGCTGTATGCGGGAAAGGGGGTTAGGAGAAAAACCATACCTCTGAGACTAGCCAAAGTTAGTACTCTTGTTCTTCATAATGAAAAGCTGTGCCCAATTGATTTTCTGTATCAAGGGTCAAGGTCATGGGAGGCAATTATCACAATTTCTTGAGCGAGTTTTAATTGTGCACACTCATTTTGTCTTTGTCTTTTACACTTGCATTGATGGTCAAAGCAGGAGATTGGTATCATTATGCACATTTCATGTCTTGGTTGTGCTTTAAATCTCTGTCCAGGACAAGTTTTTGGCCAAGACAAGCCTTGCACTGAATAGTCATCAAGGAAATGTACAGAGGAGCCCGTGTAGCTCAGTCGGTAGCGACCCGGACTGTCAATCCAGGGGTTGTGAGTTAGAATCCTGGCTAGGCCAACTTTCTTTTCGATGATTGACAAAAGTCAATGCGACATGCGTCATTCGTCTTCCACCAATGGGCTAAGTCTATGTGGAAAAGCAGTCAGTTGCTTGGGAAGATTGTTGTGTGGAGTACTGGTGTGAGAAAAACAGGAAATGCATGAGTTGGTGAACTGGCCGCCGTGATATAACTGAGAAATTGTTAAAAA
The DNA here is from genome assembly GCA_031761405.1 of Serripes groenlandicus. NCBI lineage: Eukaryota > Metazoa > Mollusca > Bivalvia > Cardiida > Cardiidae > Serripes > Serripes groenlandicus. The sequence goes on from JASEVX010000025.1 coordinate 435,582, forward strand.
CGGCGTTAAACCCCAATCAATCAATCTGTTAGCACTCATTGAAGCCAATGTTGTGGGTACTCTAAAGAATCGTCCAATGAGGAATTTCAAACATGCAATTTGTCCCTTATCTAGAGCTCTGCATGTGTGCTTAACCCTTTCCCTCATATAAACGGTTTCTGATGCCTCTGCAGTAGACGGCTTTTTGAAAACATAATGACAAAAGAAGAAATTGCTCAAAACGAGCAATTTCTTCTTTTGCCACAATGTTTTCCACTTTTAGTCATAGGTTTTCCATTCAATTATAGAGATTTTCAATTTTTTGACAAAATATGTTCAAAGTCGTCTGCTGCAGAATTGTCGTATGAGGGAAAGGGTTAACCTTTTCTAAAATCTTACAAATATGCAGCAGATGACTTTGAAAACATCTAGTCAAAGTTATTAAACAGCTCTATAACTGAAAATATAACTGTTGAATAAAGTTCAAAATTTTGTGGCAAAATAGAAATTGTGCCTTTTCGAGCAAATTTTTCTGGGTAAAGTACCAGTACTACTGGTCCATTTATCCTGACACCAGCCAGTCAGTCATAATGCTAACCCCGCAACTCTGACGGCCAAAGCCATTACTACTATTTTAGTAATTACTAAATTATTTTGTATTACCTTGGCGGGGATTGAACCAGCGACCTCCGGCACCTGGATGCTCTACCTCTGTGTAAAAGAAACACATTTTCTGTTCTAACTGTTTATATCCTTTGGAAATAAAAAAAAATGTGTTACTTAACTTTCTTTGAGAAATTAGGATTCTTATAAGAAAGATGTTCAATTTTTGCTTAGATGTTTTTTCAAAGTGGTCTGCTGCAGATTTGTTATATCCTATATATTCCTTTCCCACATACAACAAATCTTTAGCATGTGACTGTCCATATTTTGCTTAGATGTTTTCACAGTCACCTGCTTCAGATTATGTTTTATTATAAATTAACCCTTTCCCTCATATGACAATTCTGCAGCAGACGATTTTGAACATATTTTGTTAAAACAAAGAAAATCTCTATAATTGAATGGATAACCTATGACTAAAAGTAGAAAAACATTGTGGCAAAAGGAGAAATTGCTCGCTTTGAGCAATTTCTTCTTTTGTCACTATGTTTTCAAAAAAGCGTCTGTTGTAGAGGTGTCAGAAAGCGTCTATATGAGAGAAAGGGATAAAACATTGTGGCATAGCGAGAGAAAATGCTTATTATGTATTCAAGAGTTGTCTGCCGAAGATGCATTTTTACCCTGTCCAACATACAACAATTTTTCAGCTGACAACTTGGAAAACATCTAGAAAAAAAAAGGTGAAGACTATAAATTAATGTACAGCTTGAATCCCTTTGCCACAATTGTTTCTAGGCTGCATAGGGGTAAGAAAGCTCTATGTGCGAAAAGATTAATACATCTGCAAGTGGAAAAAGGGTGAATGGGCTGCTAATAAGTTTGGAATACAATGGTGCAGTGGTAGAACGTCTGCCTTTAGGATTTTTCCACTCAAACAGAGCGAGTACAGGAAATTAACATCGAGCGTGATTGATATCAGCTAAAAGCTGTTTCACAATTGATGTAAAATAAATAGGTTTAATCAAATTAATATGTTTCTTCTATTCATTAGGTAAATGACGACAATCTGGAGGCGGTGACCCACGATGATGCCGTAGCGGCGCTGAAAGCCACCTCCGAACATGTGCGTCTGACGGTGGCGAAACCTTCATTCATCCCCCCTGATTCATTACCCACACAGGATGACTCCCCATCCACACCTTCAGGTAGGCAGTCATAGACTTTAACCTTTTCCCTCATATAGACGCTCTCTGACGCCTCTGCAGCAGACAGCTTTTTATACGCCCGTTTTGAAAAAAACGGATTGTATTATAGTTTTACCTGCGGCGGGCGGGCGGGCTGGCGTCGTCCAGTATGTTGTCAGCTCAATAAATTTAGAAGCCTTTGTCCAATCATCACCAAATTTGGTCAGAATGTGTATTGGGATAATATCTCGGACAAGTTCGATAACTAGCCTATTGCTTTAGTCAATCGAGAGTTATTGCCCTTTAATTATAGAAATTACCCAAAGTTGGTCTTGTCAGCTCAATAACTTTAAAACCCTATGTCCAATCATCACCAAATTTGGTCAGAATGTGTATTGGCATAATATCTTGGACAAGTTCGATAACTAGCCATATCACTTTAGTCAATCAAGAGTTATTGCCCTAAAATTATAGAAATTACCTAAAATTAGTCTTGTCGGCTCAATAACTTTAGAAGCCTTTATCCAATCATCACCAAATTTGGTCAGAATGTGTATTGGCATATTATCTCGGACAAGTTTGATAACTAGCCATATCGCTGTAGTCAATTGAGAGTTATCGCTCTTTAATTATAGAAATTACCTAAAATTGGTCTTGTCAGCTCAATATCTTTAGAAGCCTTTATCCAATCATCACCAAATTTGGTCAGAAAATGTGTACTGGCATAATATCTCGGACAAGTTCGATAACTAGCCATATCGCTTTAGTCAATCGAGAGTTATCGCTCTTTTATTATAGAAATTACCTCAAATTGGTCTTGTCAGCTCAATAACTTTAGGAGCCTTTGTCCAATCATCACCAAATTTAGACAATATGTTGATGGGCAGATTATGTTGGTCAGGTTTGATAACTTACAACGTTATCTTAGTCGCTACAAAATTATGTCCCTCGAAATGGCCAAAACTGTACTTACAGTGTCCGCTCTCTAAGTTTGGCTGATGTACAACCAATTATCACTATACTTGGTCTCAAAAAAACAGGACGAACGTATTTTGTGGCATTTGGCGCTCTTGTTGAAAACATAGTGACAAAGCAAGAAATTGATCAAAACAAGCAAGATATGTTCAAAATCGTCTGCTATAGGATAATCTTATGAGGGAAAGAGTTTAACGTTTAGAAGTCACTTGTCCAATAACCTTTTCCCATATACAACCAAATAAAAGCAGACGACTTTCAAAACATGAATGCAAAAGTATGGATTTTTTTTATAAATAAAAGATTAATTATTATGAGCAATTTCTTCTTTTGCCAAACTGTTTTCAAATGTCATCTGCTGCAGATGCGCCTATATGAGAGAAAGGGATAACCTTAGACTTATTACATAACCTTAGACTTATTACAAAGAGCTTTCTAACTGTGGTTATTCCAAGTTATTTATGTCATAATTCTCACTCTTTTTTCTTCTTCTGTATTCTCACTCTTTTTTATCTTCGGTGACTTTGTACTAGCAGTCAACTGAGAAGTGTTTTTTTTTTTTTTTTTTTTACCCTATCCCACATACAGACACTTTCAGATGCCTCTGCAGAAGACAACTTTTGAAATCATTGTAACAAAAGGAGAAATTACTTAAAAGAGATAAATTTCCCCATTTGCCACCATGTTTTCAATAATTTCACTTTCATTTATAGATATCTTCCATATTTTTGTCCAAACATTTTCAAAGTCGTCTGCTGCAGATTTGTTTTAAATGGGAAAAGGTTAATTCTTAAAATTCTTGGCAACCTTGTTCTTTTTAACCCTTTCCCACATTCAGACGCTGTCTGTTTTTTTCCTTGATACTTTTAAAAATGATCTGTGGCAGAATTGTTGTAATTTTGAATGGGTTAACCCTTTCCCTCATACGACAATTCTGCAGCTGACGACTTGAACATATTTTAACAAAAAATGGAAAATCTCTAAAATTGAATGGATAACCTGTCACTAAAAATGGAAAACATTGTGGAAAAGTTTTGTCACTATGTTTTCAAAAAGCCGTCTGCTGCAGAGGCCTCAAAAAGCGTCTATATGAGGGAAAGGGTTAAGAACATGTCAAAAACTCTGCTACAGTAAATTAATATCCATCTTTATTGAAGGTTCAATTCATAAACAAGACAACATAGAGCCATACAAACCGATCAACATGTCACCAGCCCCAAGACAGCCCCAGCTCCCTGATGATGAACCTCCCAGGTAAATACACAAAGTTTGAAACATGACCCAACACACTCACACACACCCACACATGTGCCTTTCCCACATACAACCAATTTTGGGTGTTTTCATTGCTATAATTTTATATATTGAGGTTAATTGGTGACTTCGGGTATGTGTTTATTTTTAAAGTTGTCAGTTGACACAGTTAATTAGTGACTTCGGATATGTGTTTATTTTTAGTTGTCAGTTGAATTCTTCTTTTGTTACTATGTTTTCAAAAAGCCGTCTGCTGCAGAGGTATATGAGGGAATGGGTTAATTCAATGCTAGTTGATGTGCTTCTGAACTTAAAACAGAAATATATTACAATGTGTGGTTTCTTTAACCCCTTCCAACATACAACGAATTTTCAGCAGACAACTTTGAAATGATCTTGACAAAAACATGAAGTATTTCTATAACTGATAGGCTAATTATTGAATCGAGTTGAAAACATTGTGGCAATAAAGCAGGTAGTATGGGTCATTTCCTGAATCAAATTTGGTAACCAAGTCAAGAAATCAAATAAAAGTAGAGGTTATTTTTATATTTTAAGTGTTATATCAAATATTATCAACAGCCAAATGAAATATATTTTATATGTTCTCTAAGTGACATTATCTTAAATGTCAAAATAATGGTATTACATTACACATTGAGTGATTTGAGCCAGACTATTCATGGTTAAGTCAACTTACCAGCTTTATTTAACCCTTTCCCTTATACGACAATTCTGCAGCAGACGACTTTGAACATATTTTGTCAAAAAGTAGAAAATCTCTATAATTGAATGGATAAACCTATGACTAAAAGTGGAAAACATTGTGGCAAAAGGAGAAATTGCTTGTTTTGAGCAATTTCTTCTTTTGTCACTATATATATATGTTTTCAAAAAGGCGTCTGCTGCAGAGGTGTCAAAAAAACAATTAGGATTAATGAAGGTGTAAAATTTCTCACATTGTAGCTACATGTATTCGTCGAATTTGGTAAAAAGGTTGGTAAAAGCAAGAAAAAATCACCTGTTATTGCAACCTACTATTGTATGGTGTCTTCACTATCCTTGTATCTGATATGACATTTTATGGATCTCTCTGGAGGAGAAGAGTAAAACGCTTTTTAACCCTACTTTCAAACACGCGGACATATTTTCAGGCGCAGTTTTTGTAAACATTTTGACAAAATGAGATGAGGCCCATAAGGGACAATACCTCTTTAAGCCACTGTGTTTCCGCCTCTATTTGAGTCTTAACCCTTTCCCACATAAATCAAACCTGCAGCAGACGACTTTGAAGTCCTTTACTAAAATGTATGGAAAATCTCTATAAATGAAGATATTAATACAGAAAAAAGTTGAAAACATTGTGGCAAAAGGAGAAATTGCTTGTTCTGAGCAATTTCTCCTTTTGTCACATTGTTTTCTAAAGTCGTCTTCTGCAGATGCGTCAAGATGCGTAAACATGTGGGAAAGGGTTTAAACTTTCATATAATATAGTCTTCTGCTGAAGTTTATGAAAGTTTAATACAAAATTTGTCTGCGTTTCGGAAAGAGCCAATATTGGAATTGGAAACATGTTACAATGCGGGAATCATTGGGATTGCTCATTTAGAGCCCTTCCCACAATGTTTGAATCAAAAGATTCGACTTCTGCAGAGATATCAGAAATTGTCTGTTCCAGGGAAAAGGCTATACTGTTTGTACCAATATAGTCCTATCTAGCCTAATTTGATTCATAATATATATACGAGTAAGCATGTGACTAATCCTGCGTAATTCTAAGTTAATGCGATGAGTAAGACATGCACTGTATACCAACTGTATAATTTGGTGGTTATAGCTTCAGCCTTACAATAACATGAGACCAGGGTGCAATCTCTAGTTTCATCAATTTCACCATTAGTGTTGTTAACCCATCATTTGGGGATAAAAATCCTTGTGACAGTATTTAAAGTAGATATGTTTGCTATCCCATCGTTTGGGGATAAAATCCGTTGTGACCAGTATTTAGAGTAGATATGTAGCTTCTTGCTATCGCATGATACTATGTTCGACATGCACTGTATACCAACTGTAAAATTTGGTGGTTATAGCTTCAGCCTTACAATAACATGAGACCAGTGTGCAATCTCTAGTTTCATCAATTTCACCATTAGTGTTCGTTAACCCATCATTTGGGGATAAAAATCTTTGTGACCAGTATTTAGAGTAGATATGTAGCTACTTGCTATCCCATCGTTTGGGGATAAAATCCGTTGTGACCAGTATTTAGAGTAGATATGTAGCTACTTGATATCGCATGGTACTTTGTTTGACCGTCGTTTTTCATTTTGTATCGGACCAAAATACAAACATGAGTCTAATCTGGCTGACAAGGAAGTTACATCTGTTGTCTATACATTTTGTTCAATGGTGTGCCAGGCCCCTATGGTTAATTTGTAGAAATGAAGTTGTGCAGTCTTCATGCATTGGCTGTATGGATCCGAAACCACTATACAATATTTTTAATCATTAATATAAAACAATATTTGTATAATTCAGCATCTTTTTTATTGGGGATTGAATTCATACAAATATAAAAGAGACAAATTAAAATCTCAAAAATCAGCAAACCATAAAAGGGCTTTTTGACTGATTTGGTTAAAAAATATAAAATTATGTTTTTACATAAATTAAGTTTTAAAGATGAATATAACTTTAAAAACAAATAAAGGTATTTCAAAAAGAAGAACTCTGCATGACATGACAATATTGGACACTAGATCAAATTTACTTTAAATAAAATATTTTATAAAAAGATCCTATAAGCTTAAAACAATAATCACAGTTCATATGTCATTAATAAATTCATATAGATTCTCGTTGAAGTTGGTTTCCACTGGGTCTTTCTGTTCCAAGATGTACATCCGTACTTTGGATTTACTAGCAAAGAAACAGATCATCCAGTGTATGTCATATATATGCAGCAGATGACTTAAAACATTTCGGCAAAAATATGGAAAATCTATATATAAATATAAAAATATAATTGTTGAAAACAGTAGAACACATTTCAACCAAAAAAGTGATTGTGCCTTATTGATCTCTAAAGTTGTCACCTTCAGATGCAAGCGGGAAATGGTTATTGTAGAAAATGGCATTAAACCCTTATCAATTAATCAACAAACACTAAAATTATGTAAGATTAGTAAAACCTGCCAAAGGAGGGTGGGGGGGCTGGGTACATTTTAAGTACAAAGAGTAAATGACTATTAACTCTTTCCCACATATGACAAAACTACAGCAGACGACTTTGAAAACATCGAGGCTAAATTATCAGAAATCCCCATGAATGAAAGTATAGCTATTAAATGGAGTTAAAAACACCATGACAAAAGTGTAAACATGCCCACTATGATCAATTTCACCCTTTGCCACACAGATTTCAAAAGATGTCTGCTGAAGATTGGTCAGAATGTGACCGCAGGTGGGAAAGGGTTAACTCTTTCCCTCATACGACAAATCTGCAGCAAACAACTTTAAACATATTCTGTAAAAAAAATAGAAAATCTCTATAATTGAATGGATAACCTAAGACTAAAAGTGGAAAACATTGTGTCAAAAGGAGAAATTGCTCGTTTTGAGCAATTTCTTCTTTTGTCACCAGGTTTTCAAAAGGCCATCTGCTGCAGAGGAGTCAGAAAGCGTCTATATGAGGGAAAGGGTTTATGGTTGATGTTAAAAGATATATTACAATATAATGTTTCCCACAAGGGAAATTTTTCAGACATCCGGATATTCTAAGACCAAAACCAAATTGATGACTTTTCTGTGTTTAAATGATGGCGTTTGTCTTTGTCTGAAGTGAAATCCTGTTAATCCATTCCTTCATACAAAAAAAAAATCACAAGATGACTATGAAAATCTGGAAAATTTATGTAAATGAAACTTATATAATTGAAAGAAAGATAGACAACTCTTACAGGAAGTATTATTAAATATGAAATGCAGTTACTTCCCTTGGCACAATATCCAGTACTAAAAAATAAAAACATACACCACATCTGAGTTGCTGATGACTTTTGAAAACATTGTGGCAAAAGGAGAAATTGGCTCATGAAGACATTTGTTTGCCTAAATGTTTTCAAAATTGTTTTCTACAGATTCAAGTGTATGGGTTTAAGGTTTTATCACTCCCACCATCTCGACCAACCCATGCAGTTTCCTTTTTGCTCATCATCCTTAGATATATTATTTCTTTAACCCTTTCCCTCATATAGACGCTTTCTGACGCCTCTGCAGCAGACAGCTTTTTGAAAACATGATGACAAAAGAAGAAATTGCACAAAACGTGCAATTTCTCCTTTTGCCACAATGTTTTCCACTTCAAGTCATAGGTTATCATGGAGATTTTCTATGTTTTGACAAAATAGGTTCAAAGTCGTCTGCTGCAGAATTGTCGTATGAGGGAAAGGGTTAACTGATTCAAATCAATTTAGATACCTCTGCAGGAAACATCTTATAAAAACATTGTGGTAAAAATAGAAATTGCTCATGCATGTGTCAACTTTTTGCTTAAAACAACTTCTCATCTGCGACCGCTTGGCGAATTAGCATGAAACTTCACAGGTATTTTTTTTTTTAATTCGTACAGAATTCTAGTTTCAATGGCAACCAAAAGAAAAATACTACCTGTATACTTACCTATTACTGTTATTGCAATAGTATGATTTTGTTTTTGCATTGTTTCTGATATATGTATAGAAATCAATAGTGGGGCTATTAACCCCTTCCCACATACAACAAATCTGCAGCAGACGTCTTTTAAAAAACAGCTGGGCAAAAAAAATGACAAATTTCTATTAACCCTTTACCTCATAAGACAATTCTGCAGCAGATGACTAAGAACATATTTTGTCAAAAAATAGAAAATCTCAAATTGAATGGAAAACCTATGACTAAAAGTGAAAACATTATGGCAAAAGGAGAAATTGCTTGCTTTGATCAATTTCTTATGTTGTCGCTGTTTTCAAAAAGCCATCTGCTGCAGAGTCCTCAGAAAGCATCTATATGAGGGAAAGGGTTAATGTATCTTAATTGAATCGAGTTGAGAACATTGTGGCCAAAAGAGAAATTGCTCATAACAAGCAATTTCCCCCTTTTGCCACAATGTCTTCAAAAAGTCATTTGATGTAGAATCAACAAAATTTGTCTGCAAGTGGGAAAGGGTCAGCAGTTCTGTGCGGTGCAATACCTATATCATCCTCGGTACCCAGGCTATTCGTAAATTATATGATACCCTGGGCAATTGGCTGTAAAGATCTCGTACTCATGAATAATTTATGAGGTGAAATACAGTCGCTTTATTGGCCGCATGACACAAACCTCATGCGATACAAAAATTACAGTGTATAGTGCCGGAGGAAGTCGTGCTTCATGCTTGACGATGTTTCGCTAGCCAATTTGCCCAGGGTATCATATATTTATGAATAGCCTGGGCACAGAGGATGTACCTATATATTCTGTGCATATACATTTTTTTTTTATTGCTATGTAATCACATAACTATCATTTCGTTCCAGAATTCTAGATAAGGGGCATATTATCTTATAATCTCAAATCCTTATTTGAACCCTTGGCCCTCAGTTGTTGGTACTCAAAGATGATTTTTGAGTAACCACAACAAAGGGTTTAAACACCCCCCCCTTTCCCACTTACAACATATCTGCAGCAGACGACTTTGAATACACCTAAAGATAGATATGGGAAATCACCATCAAATCAAGTTTAATTATTGAATATATTGTGGCAAAAGGAAAAATGGATCATTATGGGCAATTTGGTTTTTTTGCCAGTGTTTTCAAAAGTTGTCTGCTGTAGATGAGTCGAAATGCATCTGCAAGTGGGAAGGGGTTTATTTATAACAGATATATAGTCTGACAAAGACCTGTTAATTAACCCTTTCTCTCATATAGACACTTTCTGATGCCTCTGCAGCAGACGGCTTTTTGAAAACATGGTGACCAAAACAAGCAATTTCTTCTTTTGCCACAATGTTTTCAACTCTTTTCAGTAATTATACCTACAATAACAGGAGATTTTCCGTGTTTATGCCTAGATGTTTTCATTGAAAAGTCGTCTGCTGCAGATTTGATGTATGTGGGAAAAGGGTTAAACCGTTTCCCTCATACGACAATTCTGCAGCAGACGACTTTGAACGTATTTTGTCAAAACATAGAAAATCTCCATAATTGAATGGATAACCTATGACTAAAAGTGGAAAACATTGTGGCAAAATGAGAAATTGCACGTTTTGTGAAATTTCTTCTTTTGTCACTATGTTTTCAAAAAGCTGTCTGCTGCAGAGGCGTCCGAAAGCGTCTATATGTGGGAAAGTGTTAAAACTCCTCCTTATCTAGACCCAATCCTTCTCATTATGCATCCTACGTATATCTCCCATGTAATTTCAGACAGCAGCTTCTTCAACCAGATGAAATCAGAAATGACATGCCCAAGTAGGTTCATCAATTTCATGTTTTCATGTCGGTCTGTTCTTTGCTTAGCTCTCATGCTTGCTCTCATTTCTTGACTGTCCAAACTCAGACCTTTTTGTTTTATTTTAGATTGCAGATTAACTCTCCCTTTCTCACACTAAACAAGAAATCTGCAGCTGCCATCTTTGAAAATATCTAGGTAAAAATTTAGAAAATCTCAATAAATTAAAGTATAATTATCAAAGTTCAAAAGTTGTCATCTTCTGCAGTAATGCCAGAAAGCGTCTGAATGTGGGAAAGAGTTAAAATTGTACTTGATAGGACATTTTTTGGGGCCGTTTGCTATGAAAACATCTTGAGGACAAATTGTAATATTGTGGAAATAGTCCACTGCTACACATGTTTTCTTTCCTTTGTACAATCTTTTTAGCTCACCTGGGCTTGAAGTGCTCAAGGTGAGTTATTGTGATCGTCCGTTGTGCGTCTAAATAAATCTTCTCCTGTAACCAGTGGGTGGATTGGGATGGAACTTCACGGAAAGCACCCTCTCTATGTCCTCACCAAATGTCCGAAAGTACATGGTCGATTTCCAAATACTTTTGTGTACATGTTCCTTGGGGAACCTGACCCTCTACATGATTCCTTTAAGCCATCTTGATTGGTCAAAGCAAACATAGGGTGTGGGTTATTTTGCTTTGTGGCAGTGGAGGAGCTGTACTGGTCCTTGGGCCACTTACCTGACTACAAAATGAGTTATTGTGGTTTGCATGACAAATCACATGGCATTACTCAGGTGAGTTACCTCTTGTTGTGTTAGTGTTAACGAGTGTTTTGTTGGGATCTTAATTTCTAAAATAACTAGATAGAAAATATTGTTGTTAGAATTGTAATATGTTGTTTTGCCCCTTCGACAAGAAGAGCTACAATTTGGCACTTGTGAACAATGTAGAACCAGATCTGCTTGCATATTTGCAGTCTAATCAAGGTCTACGCTATTGACATATAACTTACACAAGCATGTAAGAAGATTAAGAGACTGAGCAGATGGACAGGGTGATCTACTGAACAGCTGTACAGAAATGCCAAATAGTCTGCAGCATATGGTCACAAACTTTTTGCAAATGGAAAATGGTAGCATGCGTTAAAGAATTTCATATAATATAAATTATATAAACAGTTTTTAGCTCGACCATTCAAAGAATATGATAGCTATTACAGTCACTTGTGTGTCGGCTTCGGCATTGGCGTTGCAATTTTGGTTAAAGTTTTGCATGCAAGGCTTTATCTCAAAAACCACAGATGCGATTGCTTTGAAACTTCACACACTTATTGGAGATCATCAAATCACCTCGCAGGACAACTCCCAATAATCTATATTAGATTTTGTAACAATTATGCCCCTTTTTGTCTCTCCCACGATAGTGGAGTGAGACATAGCAGTCACTTTTCCGGCGACGGCGGCCACTTTTACAAATAGCTATATCTCGGCAACCCCTACTTGAATTTTTCTGAAACTTTGTTAGCTGTATTGTTTGGTCATGGGACATCTGTCAACGTCAAAATTTTCAGGGTCAAGGTCATAATTGTGCAGAACTTGACCTTTGTTAGGTAACTTAACCTCAAAACTTAACCTTTCTTATATCTCAGCAACCCCTGCTTGAATTTTTCTAAAACTTTGTCAGATGTATTGTTTGGTCATGGGACATCTGTCAACGTCATAATTTTCAGGGTCAAGGTCATAATTGTGCAGAACTTGACCCTTTCTTATATCTCAGCAACCCCTGCTGGAATTTTTCTGAAACTTTGTCAGATGTATGTTTGGTCATGGGACATCCATCAACGTCAAAATTTTCAGGGTCAAGGTCATAATTGTGCAGAACTTGACCTTTGTTAGGTAACTTAACCTCAAAACTTAAAACTTTCTTATATCTCAGCAACCCTTGCTGGAATTCTTCTGAAACTTTGTCAGATGTATTGTTTGGTCATGGGACACCCATCAACTTCAAAATGTTCAGGGTCAAGGTCATAATTGTGCAGAATCATAGTGATTGCAATTATTTGGAATTTAATGTAGTATTATTGATCACTCTTTACTTCATGTGTGAATAAATATATTAAGATATATCCACATGTAGTGAGTTTATTATTTATTATGACATGTTGATAACAATGCATTGACAGACACTTACTTTTTCACATTTTATCAACTTTACTTTCTTTTTGCATAGTGATACCATTTAATATCTGATTTTCTTAGAAGGGCGAGACACCCTCAGCCCGAGGTCTTGTTTGACTTAGGAATTCTGGTTAAAGTTTTGCGTGCAACGACATTAAGAGTCCATATCCTAGAAAGTTTTGCATGCAAGGTACTTTCATGGATATATCTCAGTAACCACTAATGATATTGACTTGAAACTTCATTCATGTCTTCAGGTATGTCAGACAGTCAAGTTAGATAACTCTTGTATGAATTTAGTACAAATTATGGCCCTTGTTTTACTTTGAATATTTGGTTTAAGTTTTGCATGCATGGTACTTTCATGCACATATCTCAGTAACCACTCAGGGGTTAATTTAATACTTCAATAATTATAGTCTTTAAAGGTATCAAACAATCAGGTTAGGTAACTCCTGACTGAATTTATTATAAATTATTGTCTTTTTTGAAGTTAGAAATTTGGGTTAAAGTTTTGCATGCAAGGCCCTTTCTCATAAACAACAGATCTATGCTATTCAAACAAGACATATCCAGCTTATAGTTCAATACTATCAAGTCACTATCTCAGTAACAACTGTTGTCTATAGTATGAAATGGCCAAATAGGCGAGCATGCTGTCTTGCTGACAGCTCTTGTTAGACAATCTAGTCTAGTTCATGATTGAATAGATAACCTATGACTAAAAGTGGAAAACATTGTGGCAAAAAGGAGAAATTGTGCGTTTTGTGCAATTTCTTCTTTTGTCACTATGTTTTCAAAAAGCTGTCTGCTGCAGAGGCAGCTCTTGTTATGATAACTGATGAACCTTTGTAGCTAATCTGAGCACAAAGTGCGTGTCTAGATTTCGCGATCACGTAACATCCTTCGTTTTCTGTCGTCAGTCTGTTCACATTTTCCTACCATCAACTTCTTCTCTTAAATCAATGAACGGATTTCAAATTAATTTCACAGGATGATTCTTGTTCTGTTTGACCCTTTCCCACATAAAGCACTTTCTGACAAAACTGTAGCATTAAACTTTTGAAAACATTGTGGCAATTGAATTGTAAGGAGCTATTTCCGCTTTTGCCACAAGATTTCCCTTAATAATTTTAACTGTTTATCCAGAAAACTTTCAGAGTCATCTGCTGCAAATGTTTTGTATGTGGAAAAGGTATAACCCTTTCACACATGTAATAGTTCTGCTGCAGAAGACTTTGAAAACCTATATACAAAAACGGAAAACCTATATAAATGAGTGTTAAATTATTAAAATGAGTTGAAAACATTGTGGCAAAAGGAGAAATGGCTCGTTTTGAGCAATTTCTCCTTTTGTTACAATGTTTTCAAAAGTCATCTGCTGCAGAGGCGTCAGAAAGCGAAAATGTATAATAGTTCATCCAGCAGTCTATCATCTGTCAGTTTCATATTTACTGATCAATGAGGCTGGCGGGGAAGGTTATTCAACTCCTAAGAGACGCATCAGTCAACATATATGATATTACATCACACATTTATTATATCGATTCTTGTATGGAACTGTAAAAGTTAATTATTGTCATTGCAATATGGGATGAAGTATTGACTCTTTTACCACATACAACAAATTTGCAGCAGACAACTTCGTAGACATGTTGGCAAAGAAGCGAAAAGTTTCAATAAATAAGGGTTTTTATTATTGTATCGAGTTGATAACATTGTGGCAAAAGGAGAAAGTACTCATTATGAGCAATTTCTCCTTTTGCCACAATGTTTTCCAAAGTCGTCTGCTGCTGAAGCGTCAGAAAGCGTATGTATGTGGGACAGGGTTAATTCTTTCCGACAATCTGCAGCTGTCAACTTTGAAAATATGCAGGCAAAATCATGGAAATTTAAATAGAATTAAAATCATTATCATGATTGTGGCATATGTATAAATTGTTTATTATATGCAGTTTTTTCTTTGGTCACACTGTTTTCAAAAGTTGTCTCCTGCATATGGTTCAAAATGATTTCACATTTGGAAAGGGTTACCCTCTTTTCTGATATGATATTTTAAAAGTTGTCTTCTGAGTTGTTTCAAACGGTAAGTGTAATTTAAAACTAAAGAAAGTTTAAACAAATTTGGAAAAGGATTTGATTTATTGGAGTTCTACACCATTTCAACATTATTTTAGTTATATCACAGCGACAGTTCAATTAACCCTTTCCCTCATACGACAATTCTGCAGCAGATGACTTTGAACATATTTTGTCAAAAGATAGAAAATCTCTATAATTGAATGGATAACCTATGACTAAAAGTGGAAAACATTGTGTCAAAAGGAGAAATTGCTCGTTTTGAGCAATTTCTTCTTTTGTCCCTATGTTTTCAAAAAGCCATCTGCTGCAGAGGCGTCGAAAAGCGTCTATATGAGGGAAAGTGTTATTCATGATCCTTGGGTAAACAAGCCAGTTCTAGGCTAGAAAATGGGCCTTGCCTCCACCATGACTGTTGGGCCACAACTGGGCACTGAACCTAGTTCCAAATCCCATGGCTGATTCCTGTTGGAAAAGGAGACATTATTATCTTATGTACCGAAAAAAATCCTTGTAATTTTAAAACCCTTTTCCTTGGAACCTTTTCAAAGCAGACAGCCAAAGTATAAGGATAAATGTTACTGCCATAATAAATGTTACTACCATAGCTGCAGGACAGAATATTGAATTGGTGATTTTTTGTTTGTCCTACATTGTTGTCAGTGAGGCTCCATTCAGAATTTATGTCCGCCATTCAATTTAACCCATTACTTCACACAGATGACACTTGACGCCTGCTGTTGCAAATGACTTTTGAAAACATTGCAATAAAATGTGAAATTGCTCAAAACAAGCTATTTCACCTTTTATTGCAATATTTTCAACTCTTTATCAATAATTCTTTCAGTTTTCTAGATTGGTAAAATTGTTTGCCTGATGATTATTAAGCAGACAACCTATAAAAAGCCATGTGAAGTAATGGGTTAACACTTTCCATTATACAGACAATTTTTGACCATATAACATAATGACAGTTTTCACAACATTTGGAAACCATGACAGCTGATTTGTTTCAGTTAGTTAACCCATTGCCTCATTATGACGTATCTTGAAGCAGATATCTTTAAAATCATCTGGGCAAAAATATGGAATATCACTGTAAATGAAAGCATAATTAATTATTGAATATATTTGAAAACATTGAGACAAAATGAGAAATTACTCAGACATTTCTCCTTTTTGCAAGCATGTTTTAAAATGTTGTCTGCTGCAAATGTGAAAGGGTTAATGAATTCTTTGGGACAACATCATGCTGCTAGTTATTGCAATGAGAGCACAATTTTTTACCTTATCACTTTCATTCTTTTCCACATACAGATGACTTGACATTTCTATAGGCTAGCAGACAACTTGTGAAATAATTTTGGAAAAGTAGAAATGAAAATGTCTTCTGTTTTAGTCCCGCCTCCAAACATATAATAATGATAATATATATAAACCTTTCCCAACATACAACAATTCTGCAGCAGACAACTTTGAAAACATAGTGACAAAACCTGAAAAATCTTCATAAAAGATAGCTTAATTGTTAAATACAGTTGAAGACTTTGTGGCCAAAGGAGAAATTGCTCATTGCAATTTCACCTTTGGCCACAATGTTTACGAAAGTCGTCTGCTGCTATTGCGTCAAAATGCGTCTACAGGTGGAAAGGGTAAAGAAATGTTTTATATGGGAAAGGTTAAAATACAGACAGAAATAACATCCATACAGTATTTATATAATAATTGACAGTTATGTTATTGGACATTTAGCACAGAATGCTATGGGAATTGGGGATCGAATACTAATGAAATAAATAAGTATGTTAATGGAACACAAACAGAAATCTTTGTTTTCTTTATGAGAGGACCATTATGATATTTATGTGTATTATGAAAACTGACCTTGGGACTTGGCAACCATTTAAAATGGACTCTGGACTGCCTTTGTGGTGTAGTGTCTGCCTCGATTGCAGGTGGTCGTGGGATCGCTCCCCTGCTGGGTCATACCAAAGACTTAAAAAAAATGGTTGTAATGGCTGCCTTATTATGAGCAATTTCTCCTTTTGCCACTATGTTTTCAAAAATTGTTTACTGCAGAAGCGTCTGAAAGTCTGTATGTGAGGGAAAGGATTAACCTCTATTTGCCACAATCGTACAGAAACATTCTGAAGCATCTGCAAATGCAATGTTTTTAAATCGATTCAACCATTATTATATAACTTGTATTTACAGAGATTTTCTGTATTTTTGCCTATATGTTTCCAAAGGGTTAACAGAATGAGGTTAAAGAGAGAATCAGTTCTATTGTATTTGTAGCACTAATTACATAGACCATTCTGTTGTATGTTGTTTTACAATCACAGACAGTTTAGGGTCATCTGCCTCATTAATGAGTTTCAATGCCTGTGTACACTTCACCCTTTTCAACATGCAGCCAACCTGCAGCCAACCTGCAGCAGACAACTTCAAAAAAATCTAGGCAAAAATATGAAAAATCTCTGTATGTGAAAGTATCATAATTGAATCAAGTTGAAATAATTGTGGCAAATAAATACCCTCCTTTTGCCAGTGTTTTCAGGTGTCTTTCGCTCCATAGGCGTCAGAAAGCATCTATATGTGGAAAAGGGTAAATACTTTTTATAGGAAAACCAGAATAAATAAGAGATGATGATTCAAGCTTCAAAGCCAAGCCCTGGAAATTCTGTGGGTTTTGAGCTTGTACCTCAGCTAGGACAACATTTTTTTCCGATGTTTGACAGACGTAAATGTGACGAGTGTCATATCATATGATATGTCTTCCACCAATGGGCTGACAGTCTATGTAAGCAGTCAAAAAGCAGTCAATTACTTGGAAGAACTGATATGTGGAGTACTGGAGTTAGAAAGCCAGGAGAGAAATGGGTAGGTGAACTGGACGCCATGATATAGACTGAATTTTGTTGGAAACAGCATTTATCCCTTCCCGCATACAACATGCAGA
The DNA here is from genome assembly GCA_031761405.1 of Serripes groenlandicus. Taxonomy (NCBI): domain Eukaryota; kingdom Metazoa; phylum Mollusca; class Bivalvia; order Cardiida; family Cardiidae; genus Serripes; species Serripes groenlandicus. Next base: position 453,264 of record JASEVX010000025.1, read on the forward strand.
GGACGACTTTGAAAACACATAGGTAAAATGATGAAACTCTCTTTAACCCTTTCCCTCATACGACAATTCTGCAGCAGACGATTTTGAACATATTTTATCAAATAATGGAAAATCTCTATAATTGAATGGATAACCTATGACTAAAAGTGGAAAACATTGTGACAAAAGGAGAAATTGCACGTTTTGTGCAATTTCTTCTTTTGTTACTATGTTTTCAAAAAGCCGTCTGCTGCAGAGGTGTCAGAAAGAGTCTATATGAGGGAAAGGGTTAATAAGGGAGTTTTATTTTGGAACAAACTAGTTGAATAAATAATGCTATCCTTCATATGAAAACGTTGTAGCAGACAGCTTCTAATATCTAGGTAAGCATATGGATGATCCCTTTCCCACATGTAACAAATCTGCAGCAGATGACTTCGAAAACATTTTGGCAAAAAGTGTGAAAAATCTCCATGAATGACAGTTTAATTATTAAATGGAGTTGAAAACATTGTGGCAAAAGCAGAAATTTCTCATCATGAGCATTTTTTTTCTATTGTCACAATGATTTCACAATGTTTTCATAATTTGTCCGACTCATTACTATTGATTGCTTTTGCACTTCATCTCAGAGCATCTATATGTGGGAGAGGCTGACTGAAATACTGTTCAAAATGGCAAAAAGAAGTGATATTGTCTTTTTTCCAACTCTTGAATCTTTCTTATAAACTTTTAAAAAACATTTATCTCATTCATATGACCGTTGATGCCTCTTCTGCACATCTTTAGCATTGAAGTGCAAAAGCAATCAATAGTACTGAGTAATGTGTAGAATCCTAAGACATGACTAGGAGATAACTTGGACACTGGATGTCAGCCTATGCAAGAAGAAAGTTCCTACTAGAATTTTTTAGTTTTTATTTAACATTTTATTTATGTTATGTATTTGGTTTCTGTCAGAAATAATGTCAAACATTGTCATTTTACATATTATTATATTTTTAAAGAGTCAGTTTCTTTAAATCCTCATGGGAAATTAAAGTATCATCTTAAACATTAAGTTTTGTTTAGAAATAAATACTTTTTTAAATCATTTATTTTGTAATAGGGAATATCAATTATTAACAGGCAGTTTTCACACTTTCATGGAGTCAACTGATACAGGGGGTGACAAGTGGTCTGTTTCCAAGAAAGAGAATACCAATAAATGGATTTTGTTTCCTTTTGTAAATGTAAATACATGTATTATACTCTCATAAAGGTGCAATGTATCTTTCCCACATACAGCACATCTGCAGCAAAATCTTATCCAGACAAACATATGGAAATTCTCTTTAATCCTTTTAAAGACAATCCTGCAGCAGATTACTTTGGACATATTTTGTAAACAAATAGAAAATCTCTATAATTGAATGGATAACCTATGACAAGAAGTGGAAAACATTGTGGCAAAAGGAGAAATTGCTCGTTTTGAGCAATTTCTTCTTTTGTCACTATGTTTTGAAATAGCTGTCTGCTGCAGAGGCGTCATAAAGCGGCTATATGAGGGAAAGGGTAAATTGGCACAATCTGACAAGACATTTCTGAAAGAAAACTGACCACTAATTGGTCCAGACATCATTGAGCCCACACCTAGCTGGCCCCAGTTCCTCATAGAAAGTAACAGAAGGAACAGAAAATTAAAAACATTCAGGCAAAACAATTGAGCATCTCTAAAAATAAATGTTTAATTATTAAATAAGAGTTGAAAACATTGTGGTAAAAGGAGAAATTGCTCTTTTCAATAATATTCTTTCATTTAAAGTGGCTTTTCTGTATGTTTGCCCATATATTTTAAAAGATGTCTGCTGCAGATTTTATGTAATGGTGAAAGTGTTAAATTTACATTCATTACCTTCAGACTGTTTTAATTTTGTATGGGTCTGAAAAAGCTCATGAGTCAAAGCATAATACCTGTCCTTATCAGTTATATCAGTTATGTTTAGCATTGTTATTTCGGCCACACCTTAAGAAAACTGACCCGCAAAAAAAATGCCAATAACCAACATTCAACAAATTTACAGCAGACAACTTTGTGAACATTAGAACAAAAGTATGGAATAACTCTAAAAAGGAAGTATAATTATTGAATTGAGTTGAAAATATTGTGGCGGTGGAGAAATTGCTCATAATGAACCACATTCTCCTTTTGCTAGAATGTTTTCAAAAGTCGTCTGCTGTACTTGCATCAAAATGTTTCTGCAAGTGGGGAAGGCTTAAACCTTTCCCTCTTGTAGACACTTTTTGATGTCTCAGCAGACGACTTATTGAGAACATTGTGACAACAGAAGAAATTTCTCAAAGCAAGCAATTTCTCCCTTTGTCACAATACTTTCAACTCTTTTCAATATTTAAACTTTCATTTATAGAGATTTTTACGGTGGCACAAAGGTGATATGTGTATGTTTTTATTTATCTTGTGCGCACGACTTACTAAGTCTTGCGCACAACATAGTATGTCGTGCACACAAGATAAATAAAAACATACACATGTCACCTCTGTGCCACCGTAGGTTTTCCATGTTTTAGATGTTTCCAATGTTGTCTGCCGCAGAATTTTTATGTGTGGAGAAAGAGGACTATAAATCAGCCTGTACAACAACATAATTTGATCAGGGTCATCACTGTTAGCCTATAAAGGCCATTTAGCAACTGAAAAATGACTTATGACCACATTGATAAGACTGTAAAATCATGTATTGTAATCTGATTGCAACTGTCTTGAATTTCACAAGCGGCATGCCAAGGTTGGTTTCCACGTGACCCGGTCCATATCAGTTTTTATATGAGAAGTCGGCCTTTTTTATCAGGCTGGACATTTAACATTTATCAATTCTCTTACTGTGAGGGCGTGGAATTTTCTACCTGTTTCGAACCAATGTCGGTTTTGAGGGTTAATTGTGTTAAAGGGGGTGAGAATTACAATGGCTGGAACAATTTTGGTCACAGTTTGTATAAAAAACCCTTTCCCACCTGCAGACTTATTTTGACAACTTTTGAAAACTTTGTGGCAAGAGAAGAAGTTGCTCATGTTAATTAAGCAATCGCTCCTTCCACTGCAATGTTTTTTACTCGATTCAATAATAACACTTTCTTTTTTCTTTAAAAGAGATTTTTGGACATTTTAACTAGACTTTTTCAAAGTCGTCGGGTACAGATTTGTTTTATGTGGGAAGGAGTAATTTATCTGCTATGAAAATATCTTGAAGAAAATGTTGCAAAATCGGTTTAATTAATGGTAAAAGTATATTCAACAATTATATTTTCATACATATTTCATAATTTTTCCTAGATATGTTCAAAGTTGACTGCTGCAGATTTGTTGGATGTGGGTAAGAGTTAACCCTTTCCCTCATACGACAATTCTGAAGCAGACGACTGAACGTATTTTGTCAAAACATAGGTTATCCATTCAATTGTGGAGATTTTCTATGACAAAAAGTGGAAAACATTGTGGCAAAAGGAGAAATTGCACGTTTTGTGCAATTTCTTCTATTGTCACTATGTTTTCAAAAAGCCGTCTGCTGCAGAGGCGTCAGAAAGCGTCTAGTATATGAGGGAAAGGGTTAATTTAAAGACATTGCTCAAAGCTCATAACCAGCAATTTCTCTTGTATCCCATGATGATTTCAGAAGTTGTTTCTCAGTTCTGGTGCCTCAAAAGTCTTCTGTATTAGGGAAGGGAACCAGAGGCATTTAAAGATTGTAAACCATTTAATCTTGACCATCTCATTGCATGATATCAAAAGGATATTTACATGAAGAAAAGTGCCATACCATTGTTACCTACCATGTTTGGTATTTGACATAAATTTTGACTCGCAAGTAACTAAGTCAACTGTATAAAGTTAATGATTTTATCAGGTGTCAAACGTTGTGAGTCAGACAGGTAACTCTGACGTACCCAGGAAACATTATAAAATCTTTCAACTTCTTGTGTCACCTGCCTGTAACCACATTCTGACGCATCTGAAGACTTTTGAAAACATCGTGACAAAAGGAGAAATTGTTCAAAACAAGCAGTTTCTCCTTTTGCCACGATGGTTTCAACTTTTTTCAGTAATTATACCTACAATCATAGAGATTTTCCATATTTTTGCATAGAAGTTTTCTGAGTCGTCTGCTACAGATTTGCTGTATGTGGGAAAGGGTTAAGTATCAATTCCCTGTCTATCTGTCTCTCAATTGACAGGCCGAAAGATTTGACTGGAGTTAATATCTAAATATCTTCACACAGACCTCGGCTTCCACATGTGCTCCATCTTCTATATCTTCTTTCCACCACTTTCTATCTCTTTCTATCTCTTTTTACACCTATACATACTTCTTTAATCTTACAAAAGTCCTTATTAACTTGCTTTGATATACTGTTTAAACTATTATTTTTCGTTCCAAACAAGAATCGCCATATCATGTACCAACTTTTTCAATGTATACAGTGGAGAGAAATGCTTTCAATTCAATCCACATGTTTTGATATTTGTTTTATAATTAATGACATAGAATGTGTATATTTATGAAAAAGAAATACATTTTAAAACTAATTGACAGACTGAGCATGACTTGGTGTATGTTTGAAAAATTGTGGTTTGTTTTAGTTGACATTACTCATAAATAAGATTGTCAATGAACACTTATCCCTTTCCCACATACAACAAAGTTGCAGCAGACAAACTTTGAAAACCTCTACTTAAGATATGGAAGAACTGACTAGAAATGAAGGTATGATTATTGAAGTAGAGTTGAAAACATTGTGACAAAAGGTAAATTGCTCAAAACGAGCAATTTCTCATTTTGTCACAATGTTTTCAAACGTGGTCTTCTGCTGAGGCTTCGGAAAGGGTTATATCAATTGACCAGTTAGGAATCAGCTGTGGTCGAGTGGTTAGCGTCGGGGATTTCGAAACCGGGTGTCCCGGGTTCGATCCCCAGTCGCGGCACTACGGACCAGTTGATTTATGGATGATGTGATGACAATTTTAAACAAAACAGACCAAAAATTACTCCGACATAAAGTGTTTCTATGAAGTATCAGGAACATTTGTTTAGCTGCTATTCTATCTATCCGAAGAAATGCTAACACATTCTTATTTTGTCAATATTTCAAATAGCTAAAAGGATCCATAAAATTTAGTGAGAAAGCTTAAAGGATTTATATTTTGTTTTGTATCATATATACCTCACCCTTACCCTTACAACAAATCTGTGACAGAAAAAAATGAAAAAGTCTATACAAAATTAGGGAAAAAATCTTTAAATGAAAGTATGATTATTGAAAAAAGTTTAAAACATTATGGCATAAGGATAGATTGCTTCTTATGAGCAATTTCTCCTTTTGCAACATTGTTTCAATAGCTATCTGCTCCAGATATGTTAAAATGTTTCTGTATACAGGCTTAGTTTGAAGGTAATGGGGACGGATTAATATTACACTTTGGTTTTAACCTTTTCCCACATACAGATGCCTCTGCAGCAGACAATATTTGAAAATATTGCGGCAAAAGGAGAAATTGCTCATAAATCTGCTTAAAAGCAGGAAAACTTGACATAGAATGTTTGGCCCCAGATCAGTCTGCCCATTTGATCTGTTAGTCCTCAATAATTCAATTTCTCCATTTTCCTCAATGCTTCCAAAGTAAGTCTCCTTGAGAGGTATCAATATATGTCTGCATATTGGTAAGAGTTAACCCTTTCCCACATATTGACGCTTTCTGACTCCTCTGCAGCAGACGTCTTTTGAAAACATTGTGGCGAAAGGAGAAATTAGCCAAAATGTTTGCAGCAATTACACCTTCATTCATAGAGATTTTCTGGGTTTTTGCCAATATACTTTCAAAGTCGTCCGCTGCAGGTTTGCCGTATATTGGTAAGGGTTAATGTACATACCATGTACTATGGGATCAAGTTATGTATTGTCATATTTATCAAGAATGGAAGAAGGTATCTGATAACATTATAACTAGTAATATTGTGTAAAAACAATACAGCCATGTCAGTTGAAATTGGGAGGGGTCTTGTTTCTTAATTATTAAAATGAAAACACTTTAGGTATGAGTTTACATTGATTTTTGCGAACTATATTGAGTAGCGTATGTATGAAAAGATCATATAGTTTATAGAGAGGATGTGTGTTGTTGGGCATATTCCATCAGCCTGTGCAATCCCATAGGAAGAAGATTATTATTACATAATAATCACCTTCCAAAAACCGTCACAACTAGAGACTTATATATATGCACACTCTCACCAGAGCTGTCTACATTTGGAAGAGCCACAGAGAAAGCTTCTGTTTAGAAACTAAAGGTGTAGCACCATTAAGTTTTATTAACCCGCATACTTTTATTTAACCCTTTCTCACATGCATACGTTTTTTGATGCCTCTGCAGCAGAAGACTTTTGAAAAACATTTGTTCTTTTGTTTCGGCAAAACTTATTGATCGACTCAAATAAACCCAATAATATAACAGCGAACCCAGTTCTATTGTTTCCGCAAAACCTAGTGACTCGATTAAACTGTACTGTTTACAACCACAAACTTCAAAAAACTAAGCTGTTATAACCCTTTCCCACATACGTCATATCTACAGCAGATGACTTTTAAAACATCTAGAAAGAATTATGGGAAATCTCTGAAAATGAAGGTATAATTACTGAAAAAAACTGGAAAATTACTGAAAGAAGGAGAAATTGCTTGTTTTGAGCAAGTTCTCCTTTTAGAACAAGTTGTCTGCCTCAGAAGCGTCAGAAAGCGTATATATAGTATATATTTGGTAAAGGGATAATTTGATTCTTGAATGCTAATGCAATTGTAGTGTATAATTACTTTTCCTCAGTGTACGTCTTTTGATGATAATTATGGCATTTTTAGGGTTGTCTAAATTGAAAATGTTAAACTGAATGTTGACATGAAAGATTTGATTTGGAATTTTTATGTCATCTGCACCAGAGGACTGGAAACATCCATCCAAAAAAATGTAGGGGATCTCAGAAAGTAAAGGAAAAGTTATTCCAAATGAGTTGAAAACATTGAGTGAAAAGGAGAAATTGCTCCAATTAAAAGTTGTCTGCTACAGAAGCGTCAAAATGTGTCTGCTTGTGAAGGGTTGAAACTTAAAGCTGTCTTGTGTTTCTGACATGTCTATGAATGAATAGATTAAAACAAGGGCCTTTGTCAGTTTAACCTCTGCAGCAGACGACTTTTGAAAACACTTGACAAAAGCAGAAATTGCTGAAAACAAGCAATATCTCCTTTTGCCACAGTGTTTTTCCTCTTTATTTAATTAAATTATACCATTAATTATAGATATTTTTCACATTTTTGCCAAGATATTTTTAAAGTCGTCTGCTGCACTTTTGCTTTATGTGGGAAAGGGTTAATGAAAATTATATAGGCAAATACATATGTAATGAAAATCCTATAGGCAAATGCATGTATACAAATTATACAATCTTTCAATGCTTTCTGACAGGAGATCCGGACCAGTCTGTGTATGGAGACGCAGGTTGATCTGAATTTACATGTCGCATAGTGATAGTGTCAGGTTTTTTTGTGACGAGGCCCCTATGTCATCTACATAGTATCTACAATTATGAATTGATTTTAAATCATTCCCACTTGCAGACACAGATTTGCAGCAGACAACTTTGGAAAAGTTGTTGCTAAAAGCTAGCTTGCTCATGAATAAGAGCCACAATTTGTTAAATAGTTATACTTTCATGTGAAACGATTTTTCGATATCTTTGCCAAGATAGTTATGTTTAAGGTTGTCTGCTTCATATTTGTTGCAGGTGAGAAAGGGTTATTATGCAATGCATTGTATATTGTGTATGCTGAACAATGTCATATTGTCAAATGAAGTGATAAAACGGAAGTGCAGGGTTACTTTGTGACATAAGAGACAAGGTTTTATATGGTAGTTTAGCTTTGAATATTTTAATGATATAACCAGATTTCTCCATCTTTCAATACGAATAGATCTTTCAATATCATGTTAGGAAATTCAGGCTAACAATAGGTTAGACCTTATTCAGTCCATAAAAGTAACCCTTTCCCACATACAACACTTTTAAAGCAGACGACTTAGAAAACATATATGCAAAAAATGGAAAGTTTCTATGAATGTAAGGTTAGTTTTGGAATAGAGTTGAAAACATTGTAGCAAAAGGAGAAATTGCTCATTATTTTCTAAAGTTGTCTGCTGTATCAAATTATGTCTGCACGTTAGAAAGGGTTCAAGTATTATTACAATATCGGCATCAAATTTCGTTAATCTCTCTTTCAATAGTAATTAACCCTTATATATCGACATATAGACTCTTTCTGAAGCCTCTATGCAATAGACTACGTATGAACAAACATTGTGGAAAAAGGATAAATTGCTCATAAGGAGCAATTTGACCTATTGCCGCAATGTTTTCAACTCTATTTAACACTCATTTATGAAATTTTTTCGCATATTCTACGAATATGTTTTCAAAGTTGTCTGCTTCAGATGTGTTGTATGTGGGAAAGGGTTAACCTTTTCCCACATAGACCAAATGTGCAACAGACATCTTTAAAACATATTGACATAAACATAAAATATCTTGATGAATGAGAGCTTAGTTATTAAAAAGATTTTAAAACATTTTAGAGAAATTCAAAAGTAATCTGCCACAGAGGTGTCTGGAAATGTTTATATGTGGAAAAGAGTTAATGATTGAGCATTCATTTAAGGTTTAGAGACATGTTTTGATTGTTTGTAGACATTATAAAAAGTTATTGCCCTCATATAGACGCTTTCCGATGCCTCTGCAGCAGACGGCTTTTTGAAAACATGGCGACAAAAGAAGAATTGCTCAAAATGAGCAATTTCTCCTTTTGTCACCATGTTTTCAAGGCGTCTATTGCAGAATTGTTGTACTAGAGAAAGGGTTAATGCATGTATCTCTAAATTATTTAAATGAAGGGACTGTTTCCATTCTTATCGAAAGGTGTAAAACAGAATGCTAATTGTAAGATTGTGTCCTGTATAAAATCCAGGTAATAAAAGGTGAAAGGCTTGTCATAGTAGTTGTTAATAGATAGTTAACACTTTACCTTACAGGGCACAATGAAATTTTTAAGCATTGTAGGAAATGGACAAATTTCTCCAAATGATCAAAATGCTCCATTTCCATCATATTTTTCCAAACGTCCGACCACGACTTACAATTTCATTTAAGGTAAAGGTTTAATACTTTCACTGTCATAAGTAAATAACCAAGGAAACCATTTCAGAAAGCATAATCCAATGCACATAACATGGAATGGATGACTATTCCATGCAATTTCTAAATCTGTGTCGTTCTAAAGCCCATTTTACATTTAACCATTTCCCACATACAGACAATTTCTGACGCCTGCAGCAGACCACTCTTGAAAACATGAGCATGAGAAGGTGAGCTGGTCACCGTGATATTACTGGACAATTGTTGAAAACGGCATTAACCCAAATCAATTTATGAAATCATTGTGGAAAATGGAGAAATTGTTCATTATAAGGAATATCTTCTTTTGCCACAATTTTTTCAACTTTTTTCAGTAATTATATCTACATGTTATTATAGAAATTTTCCATATTTTGAAGACATTTTCAATGTCGTCTGCTGCAGATTTGCTGTATGTGGGAAAGGGTTAAATATATGTTCAATACTTTTGTGGTATGTTCTCAAAGGTGTCTGGTTAAAGATTTGTTTATGTGGGAGAACGTTAACAAATAAATCCAAAAATGCAATTGGCAAACAATACAACACATGTTTGTCACATCTCTAGGAACCACATTTTAAAATCTTGTAGCAAAAGGATAAGTGATAATGTAACTTAACTGTTTTTAGCTCACCTGAGCTTTGCTCAAGGTGAGTTATTGTGATCGCCTTTTGTCCGGCGTCCGGCGTGCGTCGTCCGTCAACTTCTTCTCCTCAGTAACCAGTGGGTCAATTGGGATGAAACTTCACAGAAAGCATCCTCTCAATGACCTCACCAGATTTCCTTCAAATTTTTGGGATCCATGCAGAATTCTGGTTTCCATGGCAACGAAATGAAAAAAACTTCAAAATTCTTCTTCTCCCAAACTGGTTGGCAGATTTTCAAATAATTTTGTAGAAATGTTCCTTGGATGACCCTCTATAAGATTCCTTCAAGCCATGTTGATTGGTCAAAAAACATGGCTGCCAGGGGGGCGGGGCTATTTTGCCTTATATGGCTATAGTGAAAACTTAAAAAATCTTCTCCTCCGAAAGTGTCTGACCGATTTTCAAATAATTTTGTAGAAATGTTCCTTGGATGACCCTCTATCAGATTCCTTCAAGCCATGTTGATTGGTTGAAAAACATGGCCGCCAGGGGGGGGCAGGGCTATTTTGCCTTATATGGCTATAGTGAAAACTTAAAAAATCTTCTTCTCCGAAAGTGTCAGGCCTATTTTCAAATGATTTTGTAGAAATGTTCCTTAAGTGACCCACTTTCATATTCCTTCAAGCCCTGTTGATTGGTCGAAAAACATGGCCGCCAGGGGGGGGCGGGGCTATTTTGCCTTATATGGCTATAGTGAAAACTTAAACAATCTTCTTCTCCGAAAGTGTTAGGCCGATTTTCAAATAATTTTGTAGAAATGTTCCTAGGGTGACCCTCTATCAGATTCCTTCAAGCCAAGTTGATTGGTCGGAAACTATGGCCGCCAGGGGGCGGGGCTTATATAGTTAAATTGAAAAAAATAAATCAGGTGAGCGATCCAGGGCCATCATGGCCCTCTTGTTTGGTATATTTCCTTGAATATTGGACTTGAAGAGACTGCTCATAATATGAACATAAATTTAGAAGAAATTGACATAATAATTGACAGTCGCAAAATGATTATTCAAATGTAAGTTTACTGTGGATAGCTTTGCAGCTCCTCCCATTCAATAATGACACCGTTACCTCTAACACAATTGTTCATAATCTTAATATTCTGGCCTAAATGTTTGCACCTTGTTCATCTGTTTGTCCATCTGTCTGTCCTTCCAGCCATCCTTAATGTCCAGGCCATTTCTCCTATACCATTTAACTAAGGGGTTAACCTTTTCCCACATACAATAAACCTGCAGCAGATGACTTTGAAAATGATCAAGTCCAAAATATAGGAAATTTCTACAAATGATAGTATGATTAATGAATAAAGTTGAAATCAATTTGTGGCAAGTAGTGAAATTTACTCTTTTTGCTGCAATTATTTCAAAGTTCTTCAGCTGCAGAGGCTTCAGGGAGCATCTATATGTGGGAAAGGAATAGACGCATATCTTAGAAAAGGTGGTGACCTTGACACTTTCCCTCATACAAAAATTCTGCAGCAGACGACTTTGAACGTATTTTGTCAAAAAATAGAAAATCTCCATAATTGAATGGGTAACCTATGACAAAGAGTGGCAAAAGGAGAAATTGCACGTTTTGTGCAATTTCTTCTTTTGTCACTATGTTTTCAAAAAGCCGTCTGCTGCAGAGGCGTTAGAAAGCGTCTATATGAGGGAAAGGGTTAAGTCCGGTCCCATTGCAAAATTGGGTCATTGACCTTGACCTCTAACCCCTTGTAAAGAAATAGCCTCTCTGAATCATATATCTACTATGCTATGCATTCTTGTTTTCAATGATCATCATTAAATTGTAATTTGTTATACAAAACTTCTTTAGTGTCATTATGGATTGTGATAATCTGGTTCAAGCACTCTTAAAAATCCCTACAGTATTGTAAATTTTAAATTATTGTCTTTCCTAAAATTGTTACACCATTTCAAAACTAAATACCTGAAATTACATTCATAGAAATTGTATAATAAAGGGCACACAAAGGTGTCCAATGTATTCTGTATAAGCCCTTTCCCACATACAACACATCTGAAGCAGATGACTTTGAAAACATTTAGTAAAAACAAAAATGTAACTACAAATAAAAGAACAATTGTTTTATAAAGTTGAAACAATTGTTACAAAAGGAGAAATTAATTGAATTGAGTAATTTCTCATTTTGAGCAGTTTCTCATTTTGTCACAATGTTTTCAAAAGTTGTCTGCTGCAGAGACGACAGAAAGCGTCTGTTTGCATAATGAGGGTTTAACCCTTTCCCTCATACAGCAATTTTGCAACAGATGACTGAACCTATTTTGTCAAACAATAGAAAATCTCCATAATTGAATGGATAACCTATGACAAAAGGTGGAAAACATTGTGGCAAAAGAAGAAATTGCACGTTTTGTGCAATTTCTTCTTTTGTCACTATGTTTTCAAAAAGCTGTCTGCTGCAGAGGCGTCAGAAAGCGTCTATATGAGGGAAAGGGTTAATGCCGTTATCCTGCTATATGTGACAACATTTACACAACTACTTCAACTCTTTCCCACCTGAAGACATATTTTAATGCATCTGCAGCAGATGACTTTTGAAAACATTGTGGCAAAAGAAGAAATTGCTAAAATTGAGCAAATTCTCCTTTTGCCACAATGTTTTCAACTCTATTTGATAATTAAACTCTCATTAATTTCTCACGCTTTTGTCAGAATGTTTCAAATGGCGTCTGCTGCAGAATTGTTATATGTGTGAAAGGGTTAAACTTCATTAACAAATAATGCATCCTTGGTCTGAGTATCAACATTGTAACCCTTTCTCACATCTACAGCAGACAGCTTTGTAAACATTTTGGCATAAAAGTGAAAAAATCTGCATAAATGAGAGATTAATTATCAAATAGAGTTGAAAACATTGAGGTAAAAGGATAAATTGCGCATGATGAACAATTTTTATAAGCCCGTTTTGAAAAAACAGATCGTATTATAGTTTTACCTGCGGCATACAGGCGGGCGGGCGGCGTCCAGTATGTTGTCAGCTCAATAACTTTAGAAGCCTTTGTCCAATCATCACCAAATTTAGTCAGAATGTGTATTGGGCTAATATCTCGGACAAGTTTGATAACTAGCCATATCGCTTTAGTCAATCAAGAGTTATTGCCCTTCAATTATAGAAATTACCTAAAATTGGTCTTGTTAGCTCAATAACTTTGGGAGCTTTTGTCCAATCATCACCAAATTTAGTCAGAATGTGTATTGGCGTAATATCTTGGACAAGTTTGATAACTAGCCATAATGCTTCAGTTGATAGAGAGTTATTGCCCTTTAATTATAGAAATTACCTAAAATTGGTCTTGTCAGCTAAATAACTTGTAAAGCCTTTATCCGATCATCACCAAATTTAGACAATATGTTTATGGGCAGAATATCTTGGTCACGTTTGATAACTTACAACGTTATCTTAGTCACTACACAATTATGTCCCTCGAAATGGCCAAAACTGTACTAACAGTGTCCGCTCTCTAAGTTTGGCTGACGTACAACCAATTACCACTATACTTGGTCTCAAAAAAACAGGACGGGCTTATTTTGTGACATTTGGCGCTCTTGTTCCTTTTGCCACAATGTTTTCAAAATCTGTCTGCTTCAGATGCATCGGAAAGTGTTTGTATGTGGGAAAGGGTGTATTTATGTGTCAATATTTAGCAAGATCTTCTCCGTAAAGGCATAATATTTATCAATGACGTCAGGATACTAGTTGCAGGGGATGAGCGCAATAAGGGTTAACCCTTTCCCACATACGACAATTCTGCAGCAGACGACTTTGAACATATTTTGTCAAAAAAAAGAAAATCCCTATAATTGAACGGATAACCTGTATGACTAAAAGTTGAAAACATAGTGACAAAAGGAGAAATTGCTCAAAACGAGCAATTTCTCCTTTTGTCACGTTGTTTTCATAAAGCCGTCTGCTGCAGAGGCGTCAGAAAGCGTCTATATGAGGGAAAGGGTTAAGAGGCTTATACTAATTTATCCCTTTCCCACACACAACAAATCTGCGGCAGACGCCTTTAAACACATCTAGCCAAACACTCGGAAAGTCTCTTGTATTAATGAAAGAGAAAGATTTCAAATTGAGTTGAAATCATTGTGGCGAAAGGAGAAATTTCTGATTATGAATGAGCAATTCCTCTTTTTGCTACAATGATTTCTAAAACTGATCAGCGCTTCAGATGTGGCAGATAACGGCTGCAAGTGAGAAAGGGATATCTAGTCGGTAGATTGTATTGTTTGGATTTTTTATCTATTTGGAAATGATGACAGATTCCTCTCTCTCACTAAGCCTCTTTGGGCATTAACCCTTTCCCTCATATAGACGCTTTTTGAAAACATAGTGACAAAAGAAGAAATTGCACAAAACGTGCAATTTTTCCTTTTGCCACAATGTTTTCCACTTTTTGTCATAGGTTCAATTATGGAGATTTTCTATGTTTGGACGAAATACGTTCAAAGTCGTCTGCTGCAGAATTGTCATATGAGGGAAAGGGTTAACTCTTTTCCTGATACAGACATCATTTATAATCAGCAATTTCTCCATTTGTCACAATTTTTTCAAAAGTTGTCTGCTGCAGTGGCGTCAGAAAGCATCTATATGTGGTAAAGGGTTAATGCCTTGGCTTATGACAATGTGGAGAATATCCGATAAATTTCTCCTTTGCAAACAATGTTTTCATCTCCATATTAAATTTACGCATCCGTTGTTTGCCTCTGATGATTTCAAACGTGACAAGTCTGTAAATAGCCTAGGAACTGTTAATTGACCCTTTCCCACACACACTTTGTAGCAGACAACCTTTGAAATAATTGTGGCAAAAGAAGAAATTGCTAATCATGATAAATTGCTTGTTTAGAACAATTTCTCCCTATCTCGCACTATTTTCAAAATGTTTCTTGCTTATTCATAGCAACACAAAGGTGTACTGTTATGAACCTGCAGTAGAGAAAGGTAAAAGGTATATGGTGACAGTATTGCCCCTGCAGGTATTTCAAGGTGTAGATTTCTTAGTGAAGGCAGATGGTCAATCCATTCATAAACCACTATTTACCTTATTGAATTGCCCTGGGGCTGCTCTGTATCAGAGGAATTGTATTACTCACCCCCACAACAAATTTGCAGCAGAAGACATTGAAAATATCATTCTTGTTAAACAACTTAAAAAAAACCTAATTTTATTAATAATGTTTTTTGGAAAAAAAAAGAGTAGAAAAATGTCTCACCATATCAATATCTCCTTTTGCCACAAAGTTTTCAATAGGTGTCTTCTGCAGATGTGTACAAATGCGTCTGCAAGTGGGAAAGGGCTGCTTCTTCAGATCTGTATAATTTGGAAGAGTCTACAATGATCCGGTAAGGAGAGTGATGAAAGGGTTGAGTCCAAATACGGATGTAATGGAAAGGAAATCTCAAGGATTATTTTATTTGATAGAGATTGGAGTGACAAAAGTGCCTTAGTTTCTCAAGTAATGTTAAACGAAAAGTGCCAAGAAATTCGGAGAGTGGGATTCATTTGTGGTAGCTTGTGCAACATAATTTGATTTTAAAGCAGTTACTGAAATTTGAAATAAAATAAAATAAAAGTCTGTTAGTGCATGGACTGTGGTGTGAGGCTTTTTCAACGCCTTCCCAAATATTCTAAGGTACCGTTGAACGCATCTGCAGCAGGTGGCATTATTTTCAATAAATTATCCTTTTGCCACAATGTTTTCAACTCGACTGCACTCAGATACACTTCAGATAGGAAAGGGTTAACCCTCATGCGTAAAGATGCATCTGAATCAGACAACTTTTGAAAACATTCATGAAATAGAAGTAAATCCTTTATCAAATGATCAAATTTCTCATTTTATCACAATGTTTTTCACAGTTTTGCGAAGATGTTTTTTCTGCTTCAGATTTATTCATATGTGAAATGGTTGAGATAGTTTAACACATGATGGTTAAGAAAGCTCTTTTCAGTATTATATACAAAATTCACTCAAACAAACCTGCAGATTCAATCCTCAGTCGCAGCGCAATAGTTATGGTGAAGTCCCCTTGGGCAAGGCACATCTCCTAGCCAAATACTGGTTTGTTTACCCGCAGATATCAATAAATAAGTGAACCGTGATATACCGGAAATAATGTTGGTAACAGCGTAAAGCCCCAATTAAACAAAACAAATCTACAGATGCATTAATTAGATTGCATCTGATGATCAGGGAAAGAGTTAAAATACTAGGTCGGCATTGATTTTAACTCTTTCCCAAATATAGACGCTCACTCTGATGCCTCTGCAGCAGTCGATTTTTCAAATGTTTGTGGCAAAAGGAGAAATTGCTCATTATGAGCAATTTTCCCAATTGCCACAACGATTTCAACTTTATTCAATTATCATGCTAACATTTATAGAGATTTTCTTTATTTTGGACTTTATAATAACAAAGTCGTCTGCCGCAGATTTGTTTGTATGTGCAGGTAAAGGGTTTAGTAGTACTGACAAAAATACATGCTTTAACCCTTTCCCTCATATAGACACTTTCTGACGCCCCTGCAGCAGACGGCTTTTTGAAAACATAGTGACAAAAGAAGAAATTGCACAAAACGCACAATTTCTCCTTTTGCCACAATGTTTTCCACTTTTTGTCATAGGTTATCCATTCAACTATGTGGAGATTTTCTATGTTTTGACAAAATAAGTTCAAAGTTGTCTGCTGCAGAATTGTCGTTAAACCAAATATTAAATATAGAATAAATATTAAGCTCAAAATATTAAGTCAGTTATTTATAAGAAGATTATAGTAACACTGATTCATAGAAAACAGCATGACTTCTGGTTGACATGTCAGTGGTGTAGGTTAACCCTTTCCCACATATAGACGCTTTTTGACGCCTCTACAGCAGACGGCTTCATTAAAACATATAGTGACAAAAGAAGAAATTGCTCAAAATGAGCAATTTCTTCTTTTGCTACAATGTTTTCCACTTTTAGTCATAGGTTATCCATTCTACAACATACAGAAAATCAGCAGAAGACAACTTTTAACCCTTTCGTGCATACGACAATTATGAAGCAGACGACTTTGAACATATTTTGTCAAAAAATAGAAAATCTCTATAATTGAATGGATAACCTAGGATTGAAAGTGAAAAATATTGTTTGCAAAAGGAGAAATTGCTTGTTTTTGAGCAATTTCTTCTTTTGTCACTTTGTTTTCAAAAAGCTGTCTGCTGCAGAGGTGTCAAAAAGCGTCTATATGAGGGAAAGGGTTAATTAAACTTTCAGAACCTTATGCAAAACTGTTGCCTTGGAGGCTGTAACAGACTGGGGTTGCTGGACTGAATAATTCCTCATACAAAATATATATTGTTGGGAGAGAAATTCCAGCGAATTAAATACACTTGTGCATTAAGCTTTTAACATACTTGAGGAGGCAAAACAGATGAAATAATTCTGCCTTTACATTAGATCTCACTGAGCTTTTGCTGAAGAACGGGAATTTCGTTATTGAATTTACCTACATTCAAAAGAATCATTGTTCTCTGAAGAGTAGGATCGAGTTTCCTGGAAAAATTCTCAACCCTTTCACTCTGTGACTCATACCACTTCTCCACTGCTGATGACTTTTTAAACAAAACTATACACACAAAGATTTTTGAAAATCTCTATAAATGAAAGTAAAAATAATGTATCGAGTTTAAAAGAAAAAATTGTGACAGATTGATAATTTTGAGTAATGTCACCTTTTTTCCACAATGTTTTCAATAGTAATCTGCTGTAGATATGATATGCATGTCAAAATGCGACTGCATGTAAAGTTTTACTATTTATCTGATATTTCTGTTTGAAGTGTAAATTCCTTTAATGGGAAAATTGTACAACTGAAAAATTGGAAATATTATTTTGTTACAGTGTTAAACAAGTTGTTTGAAAAGAAGAAATAGTTCAATTTGAGCAACTCTCTTCAAAAAGACATCTGTGTCTGTATGTATGAGGGAAATGGATGAATCCATCATGACCCTCAAACACAATAGCTCATTGAGTAACTAGGAGTGCTATTAAACTTGTGTTGGAGGAATCTGTCGTGGTTGAGTAGTTGGCGTCGAGGATTTGGAATGGGGAGTCCAAGTTTCGGTCTTTAGTCTCAGCAGTCATGGTGGTGTGCCCTTGGGAAAGGAACATTTACTAGCTGAGTACTGGTTTGTTTATACCCAGGGATCATGAATAAGTGAACGGTCACCGTTATATAACTGAAATAATGTTGAAAACGTCTTAAATTTCCAATTAAAGAACTGTTTTGTGTCCATTGATTCTATCCAAAGATTGACAAAACTCATTGTTGTGACTAGCGTTATTGAGACTAGTCTCATGTAATTGCTCGGCCAACTTTCTTTCCGACGATTGACAAAAAGTCAATGCGACACGCGTCATTCGTCTTCCACCAATGGGCTAAGTCTATGTGGAAAAGCAGCCAGTTGCTTGGAAAGATTGTTGTGTGGAGTACTGGTGTGACAAAACCAGGAAATGCATGAGTAGGTGAACTGGCCGCCGTGATATAACTGAGAAATTGTTAAAAACGGCATTAAACCCCAATCTATCAATCAATCAATGAGACTAGTCTCACAAAAGTTGAGCTAAAATACTGTTGATGTGGAAAGGTAGCCAGTTGCCTGGGAAGACTGTGGTGTGGAGGAAGGTAAAAGCATTATTTTTGCCAGTTGTAATGCAGCAATTAATCTTTTAAAAAAAATGAAAGAAAAAAAGAAGAAATAAAAGGAAAATTGTCTTCTACTATTTCCAACATAGACAGAAATAAAGGGTCCAGACTGTAGATTTATGTGTCTGCTATTTTAACATCTCTCTCTCTCTCTCTCTCTCGATGAATGAATGAATTAATTACTGCCTGATTGAAATCAATTAAAAACTGCTCCTGCAATGTTTCCTTACAAAGGTGTATATGTACTATAAACAGTAAAAGCCAACAAGGAGCAGCACTCAAGCCCTTTGAAGAATCGGCTGCTATTTTTACTTCAAGTCACCTTTACCAAATCAATAACTGCTTGAATGACTGGCCAGAGTACACATTGTATGTTGTATTGTGGATTCATTTACACAGTTACGACAAAAACTGAACCGTCAGTGTAATGCTCTACTTTGAATATAGAGTTATGGATAATATTTCAGTGGTTATTTTGTAAGACTTTATTAACCATGTATAGCAGATAGTGTAAAGGTGGATTTAACTCAACATTTTGTAGATTTTGTGTTTAGTTTTAATGCATAAGGAGTGGGTGTGGCTTCATGTTTTGAGTGCACATTTTTTTGTTTACAAGTGAAAACCTTGGTGTATTTTTTTGAGCGTTTAAGTGAAAGGAACTGCATTTGAAACTTTTTGAATAAGATATATATATAACCGGCGTTTTATATGTGTAGATTGTCAGAATAGGTGTGTATTTAGAGATCTCCTGTGTTGAATATGTTGAATAAATAATGAGGATTTAAAAGGAACTTACGAATAACATGCAACACAATGTGATGAAAGCTTTTGGAATGGTATTTAATACTGTGACACTGTGGCTCTTTATATCAGATTTATGTTTGTGTTTTTGAATTAAGGGACACATTTCCTTTCCTTTAACCCTTTCCCACATACATCAAATCTGCAGCAGACGACTTTGAAAAATATCTAGCTTTTAACATGGAAAATCTGCATAAATGAATGTTAGATTACTGAAAAAAGTTGAACATGTTGTGGTGAGAGAAGAAATTGCTTGTTTTGAGCAATTTATCCTTTTGTCACAATGTTTTCTAGAGTCATCTGCTGCAGAAGCGTCAGAAAGTGTCAGTATGTGGGAAAGGGTTAAATTCCAATTAAGCTTAAATACATCAATGGGGTCCGTGTTGACCATATTAAAGTTAGGGTAATCCACATATCAATGCAATCGTGATGTTTGTCCGCATTGTTTGTTTTCTTCTTAACGATGAAGTGGGCTGAATTAATGGGAAAAGACAAGATGGAGTTAACGCATCCTTGTCCCACAGTGTTTCTCTTTTAACTCTTTCACTCATTGCTTTTTGAAAACATTGTGACAGAAGAATAAATTGCTCAAAACAAGCAATTTCTCCCTTTGCCACAATGATTTCACTTGTTTTCATTAATTGTACCTTTATTTATAGAGATTTTCCATATTTTGTCTAGATGTTTTCAAAGTCATCTTCTGCAGATTTGTTGTATTACAGTGGTTCGAAAGGGTTAATTCACATGATGTTGTGACTCTTAAAAGAGACATCTCACTTAACCCTTTGCCACATACAACAGAACTAGAGCTGACAAGTTGACAACTGATTCAATTGAAATCAATTGAGAAAAATGAAGATCACCACTATAGATGACAGTTTAACCCTTTCCCAAATACAACTAATCTGCAACAGACGACTTTAAAAACATTTATACAAAAAGGTGAAAACTCGCCATAAATGGAGATAAATTAATAAAAAAAAGAGTTGAAAACATTGTGGTTAAAGGAGAAATTGCTTGTTTTCAGCAATTTCTTCTTTTGCCACATTGTTTTCAAAAGTCGTCTGCTGCAGATGCATCAAAATGCGTCTACAAGTGGGTCAGGGACCAAGTTATAAATTTACTTTCAATTATAACCCCTGCTGACAAACAGATGCTTCCAGGTGACTGCAGCAGACGAATTTTGAAAATATTGTGACAAAAAGAGAAGTTACTCAAAACAAGCAATTCCTCTTTTTGCCACAATTTTTACCAATATTTTTCAGTAATTATACCATTTATAAAGATTTATTTGTGTTGTTCCCTAGATGTATTCAAAGTTATGCATTGAAATGTTACTTCAGAGTTAACCCTTTCCCTCATACGACAATTCTGCAGCAGACAACTTTGAACATATTTTGTCAAATAATGGAAAATCTCTATAATTGAATGGATAACCTATGACTAAAAGTGGAAAACATTGTGACAAAAGGAGAAATTGAACGTTTTGTGCAATTTCTTCTTTTGTTACTATGTTTTCAAAAAGCCATCTGCTGCAGAGGCGTCAGAAAGCATCTATATGAGGGAAAGGGTTAAAGAATTGATTTAAATGCACTTGTTGATGTTTTTCGAATGTTCCTGCATGATGACAGGATTAATAATGAATTAAATGAATTAACTATTGATTTATCTCAACTTAGATCTCGCAGACTTAACCATAGCTGGTATTTCAAGATGAAGTGTTTCCTAATTACCTATCTGAAAAAAACATTTTGTCCTTTCAAAAGCCAAAGACTGTGATATTGTGATATGTTGTATGATATACATATACCATTGTATACTGTGATTAGTTAGTTTTTTGGGGGCTTTAAAAGCCTGGATTGAGTGTGTCAATGAATGTAAAGAGACAAACATGTATGGATATAAGCAAGGATTTACAGCGAAGAAGGAGCCCTATTTCTATGACCCTCGGGTTACAAGGTAAATAGACAGGTCGAATTAACTTTACTTTATGCCAGAGGACTAGATAAGGAAGAGTGAATAGGTATTGCTTCCATGATATCTCTGTTCGCACTAATTAAAACCTATGTTGTGGATACTCAAAAGAAACGTCTAATGGGGCGTTCTCACCGCTGATCTGAGTACCTCGATCAAACTCGATCATGTGGTTGTGAAATGATCTCCCTCGGTCTGCCGGGGGGTCCCGCGCAGTCTGCAGCAGTCTACCTTGGTCGATAGCAGTCAAAGTTTCTACACAGATTTTTTTGACATGGAAAAATATCCGTGTAGCGCTCGAGAAGCCAGATGGTCTTGAAGCGCTCTGGTAAACTTGTTATACTCGTTTACAAGGTCTAGTTCATCGGAAAGACATCTAGTCTGTCACATATTTTGCTGATTAATAACTTCCATGATGTTGCTTCTTTGATGGTCTTTAGTCAACTGAATACCAAACAAAATACTACAGTTTTATACCTAGTCTGCTGCTATCGTGCAGCGATCGTACCCCATCGTACATGGTTGGGTATAGGTCGGGTTGATGTCAGGTAGAGGTCGAAGAAAAGTTGGGATGTGTGTCGGCAAGTGGTCTGGAAGGGTCATGAGTTGATCTAGTTTGGTCCACTAAAGGTCTGGCAGAGGTCTCCTTCGGTTGTGTAGACACCCGACCAAACACCTGGTCGAGCTTGGTCGCGGAATTTGGCCGGTCGGGGAGATCGAGGTACTCAGATCAGTGGTGAGAAGGACCCATTACTGAAACAACACTTTTGAGATTGACAAGATAGGTTTTGGAGGTCAAATAAGGATTTTAGAACATGAAAAACACTTCTTATCTAGAGCTCTGGTATACACTTTTTTCCACATACAACAAATCCTCTTTAGAAAAATGTAAAGGCAAAAAGAAGAAGAATCTTTATAATTGAAAGAAGATTGATTGAAATCAATACAGTTTAAACATAGAAACAAGAAACGGTTAAACATTTTCCCATTTACAGACCACATTAGAAAACATTGTAAATTACTGTTACAAGAAACTCAGAAAACGCAAGGTATATAGCAAATTGGCTGCAGTGATTTAATTGAAATACTGTTGAAATTGTTTTAAAGTTCAGATCTTTTATACTAGCCTATAGCTGGAGCTCAGGGATAAGGTACCCTATATATAACAGATTCAAGTTGTTAGTAAACAAACATATATATGCAACAACAACAACAAAGATAAACCTGTTTTAAACCTTTTGACAGACCACTTTTGAAAACATTGTGGCAAATGTAGAAATTTCACTCCTTTTGTCACCCATGTATACAACTGTTCTTAATATAGAATTTCTATATGATACTTTCATTTAAAGCCTTTTTCAGTATTTCTGCCTATATATTTTCAAGATGATTTCATGCATATTTGTCATGTTTGGAAAAGGGTTAAAGGTGTGAAGATCAAATATCTGGTTTGTATACAGGTTAAATATGTTATAATGGTATTACATAGCTTGTCCTAGAGATCTGAATATAAAGGATCACAAACATGAAAGAAAAACAAGGGTCTTTTGTGTTGATTGTCATAGAGTTAAGTCTAGTCTGCAATTTATCCCTTACAAGAAGTATACAGGGCAAAGATACAGAGTCTTTAAAAAATATATACCAAGTCTGCTACAGGCGACTTTGAAAATGTACTAAAACTATGGAAAATCTCTATAATTGTAGGTATTATAATTACTGAAAAATGTTCAAAACATTGTGTCAAAAGGAGAAATTACTCGTTTTGAGCAATTTCTCCGTTTGTCATAATGTATTCAAAAGTCGTCTGCCTCCGATGCGTCAAAATGCGTCTATAGGTCGGAAAAGTTTAATACAAATATTGAATAGAGATGAAGGCAGAAGGAGAAATTACTCTTGATAACCAAATTCTACTTTTGTTGAAATGTCTTCAAAATTGGACTGTTGCAGATGCAGCAAAATGCGTAGGTATGTTGGAAAGGGTTGTATCTGAGCTTTGACAGGTGGAGATGAGCTTCATTGTGTGAATTATATAAATAGTGAACGTGTATAGGACTAGATAAGGATGAGGTAACCCTTTCCCTCATACAGACGCTTTCTGACGCCTCTGCAGCAGACACGGCTTTTTTGAAAACATAGTGACAAAAGAAGAAATTGCTCAAAACGAGCAATTTCTCCTTTTGCCACAATGTTTTCTACTTTTTGTCATCGGTTATCCATTCAAATATAGAGATTTTTCTATATTTTGACAAAATATGTTCAGTCGTCTGCTGCAGAATTGTCGTATGAGGGAAAGGGTTTTAAAACTGGTTTAAACTCACCTGTAACTCTCTTATGACTCAACCAAACCCCAATATCTTGGCTATAAGGGAAAGGGTGTATATACATGTACATGATTATAAGTTTGGATAAGTGTCTGCTATTCATTACTTCTAATTAATGACCTCCTGTAATTAGTGCTTACCTCAATCAACATATTGCTCCAGGTTATTTACATGAACACTTTTCACACATATAACAAATCTGCAGCAGACAAATTTCGAAAACATAGTGTCAAAATGGAGAAAATCATCTGCTTCAGTGGCTTCAGAATTTGTCTGTATGTACGAAAGGGTTACAAGTATTCCCAGCTCTGTACAGAACATTTTGATAATCATTTTCACAACAGACAACTTTCGAAAACATTCGGGAAGAGGAGAAATGTCTTAACCCTTTCCCTCATATATACGCTTTCTGACGCCTCTGCAGCAGATGGCTTTTTGAAAACAAAGTGACAAAAGAAGAAATTGCACAAAACGTGCAATTTCTCCTTTTGCCACAATGTTTTCCAGTTTTTGTCATAGGTTATCCATTCAAGTATGGAGATTTTCTACTTTTTGACCAAAATACGCTCAAAGTCGTCTGCTGCTGAATTGCCGTATGAGGGAAATGGTTAAGTCAAAGTGATTTCTCCTCTACTCATGATGCTTTCAAATCTCTTGTCAAAATGATATTTTTAATTTTTGGTGGAGTAGTGGTAGAGCATCTGTCTTGGGTGCAGGAGGTTGCTTGTTCGATCCCTGATCGGGTCATACCAAAAACTTTTAAAGTGGTAGTATTATGGCTGCACTCCTTGGCACTCCGGGTTGCTGGGTTATAGCTAGCATTCAGACAGACTGGCTAGTGTCAGGATAAATGGGCCAGTAGTAACTGGTAACTTACCCAGGCAGTGTGGTGATACAACTGAAAAATTGTTGAAAGCAGTGTAAAAAAACAAGCAATCAATCAATCAGACATTTCAATGCAGACAACTCTTTAACATTTTTCCTCATACGACAATTCTGCAGCAGACGACGTTTTACATATTTTGTCAAAAGATAGAAAAATGACTAAAAGTGGAAAACATGGTGTCAAAAGGAGAAATTGCTCGTTTTGAGCAATTTCTTCTTTTGTCACTGTTTTCAAAAAGCCGACTGCTGCAGAGGCGTCAGAAAGCATCTATATGAGGGAAAGGGATAACCTTTTCCCAAATGCAGCAAATCTTAAGCAGACAATTTTGAAAACATCTGGGTGAACTAAGGCATTTAATGTCAATCAGCAAAAGTTAATTATTGAAAATAACAATGGCAAATGAAAAGGAGCTCATTTCTCTTTTTGCCATCATATAATAAATCTGCAGCATGGTATAACTATACAAACATTTTTATAAAGTTGAAAATATTGTGATGAAAGAAGAAATTAGTTATAAGCAGTATCCCTTTTGCCACAATGTTTTCAAAATTCATGTTCATGAGTTGAGGCATCAGAAAGCATCTACATGTGCATTTAGGTATGATATGTTTAGTATTACTACTGAGTCACTGGTATCAGGATAACCCTTTCCCACATACAACAAATCTGCAGCAGACGACTTTGAAAATGTCTACTCAAAAATCTCTATAATTGTATACGTAGGTATAATTATTGAAAAAAGTTGAAAAATTGTGGCAAAAGGTCTCAGAAATTGTTCATCATGAGCAATTTTTTTTTTGCCAAAATGTTTTCAAAAGTTGACTGCTGCAGAGGCGTCAGAAAGCGTCTGTATGAGGGAAAGGGTTAAATGAACCATTAGTTCTGGTAACTTACCCAGGAAATGCAGTGATATAACTGAAAACTGTTGATACGGGTGTAAAATACCATGCAAACTGATAGAGACCTTATTCAAAATTCATACATCTACTTCAGAGGCGCCAGAAAGCGTTTGTATGTTGGAAAAGGTTAAAAGCCCTTGCATGCAATAGAAGAAGAAGTACAGATGAATGCTCATTGTTTTTAACCCTTTCCCTCATACGACAATTCTGCAGCAGACAACTGAACATATTTTGTCAAAAAATAGAAAATCTCTATAATTGAATGGATTCTAATATTTCTTCTTTTGCTACAATGTTTTCAAAATATGTCTGATGCAGAGGCACCACACTGTATGACGACAGAACTGTAACAATTTGTTTCTAATGTTTCTTCTTTTGCTACAATGTTTTCGAAAGTCGTTTGCTGCAGAGGCACCAGACTATATCATGGCAACAAAACTGTAACAATCTACACATCTAATGGAGCTTCTTCAAACAGATTTCAATGAAGCATTAAATCCAGAAAAAAACCTCATTACTTTGCTAAATTAGTTTAAATGATTGCCTCAAAGTCTATTTGTAGATTCTGCCTTGGAAAGCATATTAGGGGAAACCTTACTTCATTTTCCAAATATTGCAGAATGTATTCTGTCAACCCATGTTTTAAACCATTCCCTGATACAACAAATCTGCAGCAGATGACTCTGAAAACATCTAGGCAAAAACATGGAAAATCACCATAGATGAAGGTATATATTACTGAAAAAAGTTGAAAGCATTATACAAGTAGCAAAAAGGATAAATTGCTTGTTTTGAGCAATTTCTTCTTTTGTCACATTGTTATCTAAAGTCGTCTGCTGCAGAGGCGTCAGAAAGCTTCTATATGAGGGAAAGGGTTAAATAATACTTTTCTACGTATATGACATGACGACTTTGAAGCCATGTATGGAATATTTATAAATGAGCCTAATCAAATTATAAGCAGTTTCCAAATATTGCAGAATGTATTCTGTCAACCCATGTTTTAAACCATTCCCTGATACAACAAATCTGCAGCAGATGACTGAAAACAACTAGGCAAAAACATGGAAAATCCCCATAGATGAAGGTATATATTACTGAAAAGAGTTGAAAGCATTTTGGCAAAAGGGGAAATTGCTTGTTTTGAGCAATTTCTTCTTTTGTCACATTGTTATCTAAAGTCGTCTGCTGCAGAGGCATCAGAAAGCTTCTATATGAGAGAAAGGGTTAAATAATACTTTTCTACGTATATGACGACTTTGAAGCCATGTATGGAATATTTATAAATGAGCCTAATCAAATTATAAGAGTTGAAATCTTTGTGTCAGAAGATGAAATCCTTTTGCTGCAATGTTTGAAAAGTTACTAATGCTGCAGATGCTTCAAAATGCGTCTTAACCCTTTCCCTCATATAGACGCTTTCTGATGCCTCTGCAGCAGACAGCTTTTTGAAAACATAGTGACAAAAGAAGAAATTGCTCAAAACAAGCAATTTCTCCTTTTGCCACAATGTTTTCCACTTTTGGTCATAGGTTATCCATTAAATTATAGAGATTTTCTATTTTTTGAAAAAATATGTTGATGCCAATGCAGCAGAAGGCTTTTGAAAACATCATGGACAATGGTGAAACTGCTCATGATCGATGAACAATTTCTCCTTCGGCAACAATGTTATCAACTTTATTCAATAACAGTTTCGTTGAAAGAGAGTTTCCATATTTTTGACTAAATGTTTTCAAAGTCGTCGACAGCAGTTTAATCGTATGTGGGAAATGGTTTAGTACCACATCATAGGGTTTTTATAAGAAAATACATGTATATGAGAACTAATTGCAAAGATGAGTTTACGCCTCCTTATTTGACTCCAAGGCTCCTAGTATTACCAGTTTGAGATATTGATGATGTCCACTGGCCGTATAGATGTCATCAAATCGAAGAAAGGAATGCCAATAAATTAGATGTAACCTGCAGACAGGGAAATAACTGTCTTGAGTGGGCTTGATTGGAAAGATTTTCATGGATGTCCTACTTTCATATTAACCCCTTCGCACACATGTTGGACGCTTTCTGTCGCCTCTGCAGCAAACGTCTTTTGAAAACATTTTGGCAGTTCTAGGATAAATTGCTGCATATCTGTTGTTATATATGAGATTAGAATAAAAATAACCGACAATAATTAATTATCTGTAATGTTGCAAACTAAGGGCCAGTTTGATATGATATTATTAGTTGTCTTATAGGAGACATTTGTGGCATTTAGAAAATTTCAGTATGGTTTTGATAAATAAGCAGTTGTAAACTTTGTGAGAAATAACTTATTTTGAGGAATATCTCCTTATCCCTTTCCCACATACAACTAATTTGCAGCAGACGACTTTGAACATATTTTGTCAAAAAATGGAAAATCTCTATATAATTGAATGGATAACCAATGACTATAAGTGGAAAACATTGTGGCCAAAGGTGAAATTGCTCATTATGAGCAATTTCACCTTTGGCCACAATGTTTAAATGCGTCTGCAGGTGGGAAAGGGTTATACTCATCTGAGCAGATGGACCATGCTTTGCACTCTCTGTCAATTTACCCTTTCCCTCATACAACAATTCTGCAGCAGACAACTTTGAACATGTTTGTAAAAAAGTAGAAAATCTCCATAATTGAATGGATAACCTGTAACCTGTATTTGTTGTTAATTAACCCTTTCCCTCATACCACAATTCTGCAGCAGACGACTTTGAACATATTTTGTCACAAAATAGAAAATCTCTATAATTGAATGGATAACCTATGACTAAAAGTGGAAAACATTGTTTTGTACAATTTCTTCTTTTGTCACTATGTTTTCAAATAGCCGTCTGCTGCAGAGGCGTCAGAAAGCGTTTATATGAGGAAAAGGGTTAGTCAAGAGAAGTTTTCAGAAAACACCTGACAAACAAAAACAGGTAGTAATGGCTTTCCCTCAATAAAGAAGGATAAATGGACAGATAGTACTGGTAACTTACCCAGGAAACATTGTGATATAACTGAAAAACTGTTGAAGCAGCAAAACAAATATGATATCTGTTAACCCTGCCTCATATAGACGCTTTCTGACGCCTCTGCAGCAGACAGCTTTTTGAAAACATAGAGTGACAAAAGAAGAAATTGCTCAAAACAAGCAATTTCTCCTTTGGCCACAATGTTTTTCCACTTTTAGTCAGGATACTGGTTATCCATTCATTTGTGGAGATTTTCTATTTTTTGACAAAATATGTTCAAAGTCGTCAGCTGCAGAATTGTATGAGGGAAAAGGTTAAGGATTCACTTACTGATATAATTGCATGTGACACATTTTGTTCCTTCAAACACCCTTGCATTGACCTGTTGGTTTCGATAGAAGAGTACGGATTTCTTTTTGCCATAGCATTGTCAATAAACATCTTCATTTGGATTGGTTGGATGGCGTACAGTAATGGCACAGATTAGACTGTGTAAACAGCTGAGTCGATATTGGTCTTCTTTAATTCAAGACCAAAATGGTTCCTTATCTCAGATTAACCATTTCCCACCTACATCAAATCAGCAGCAAGTTTCTTTGAAAACAACTAAGCTTGTGACAGTGTTTTCAAATACTGGCTGCTGTATACATATCAAAATGTGTCTGCAAGTTGTAAATGGTTAAATAAGCTCATATAAAAGTCAGGAGCAGTTTGTCTTGAGTTACTCTGCACAAAGGATTGTTCAGATATAGTTGCTGTTGCTTTGGACTTTTTAGAGTCAAGAAGTTTTTGTTCATTTCTATAATTCACTATCTGCAACATCTTATGTATGTTTCATACATTAGTAGTGTTATGTGAAAAGTATACCTTTGAGGGGTATGATTGTAACAATCATTGCATTCTTGGACAGTTTTTCTGTAGCCATTTAATCATTTTCCAGATGCATCCATTCATGCTTGTATGGCTAACTGCCTTACAGAGTAGATCCTGATCAGATTGCATAGGATGATCTAGATATTGCCTCACAATAGACAGAAGTTTAGCCTGCCTTTTAATTAACCTGTTCCCACATATAGACGCTTTCTGACGCCTCTACAGCAGACATCTATTGAAAACTTTGTAGCAAAAGGGGAAATTGCTCATAATGAGCAATTTTTTTTACCACAAGGCTTTCATATTTTTTCGAGAAGATGCCTTCATTAAATTATAGAGGTTTTCTGTGTTTTTCAATTGGTGTTTTCAAAGTCGTCTGCTGCAGATTTGGTGTATGTGGGAAAGGGCTATATTTCTTGCATAATTAGTTGAAATAGCAGGGAAATTAAGTCTCATCCTTTTAGGTTTTGCTTGAAGTACTTTTAAATTGACCTAACTTAAGATCTATTGACCTGAAGCTTATTTTAAGTGATCCTTTAAGTAGGCTTTTCCTTGTCTTGAAACCCTTAACCCACATACAACAAACTTCGAACAAATTTAGACAAAAACATGTAAATTATCTATAGCCATTTCCCACTTGTAGACACATTTTGACGCATCTGCAGCAGACGACTTTTGAAAACATTGTGACAAAAGAAATATTGCTCAAAACAAGCAATTTCTCCTTTTGTCACTATGTTTTCAACTCTTTATAATTGTAAAACACATTTATTGAGATTTTCATGTTTTTGTCAATAAGTTTTGAAAATCGTCTGCTGCAGAATTGTTGTATTTGGGGAAGGGTTAAATGAAAGTGAAATTATTGAAGAGTTGAAAACATTGTGACAAATTGAGAAATTACTCATAATGAGCAATTTCTCCTTTTGCCAAAATGTTTTCAAAAGTTAATGTCGTCTGTTGGAGATGGGTTAAAATGCGTCTGCATGTGGGAAATGGTTAACCATGCATGGACCGTCATATGATGAATTACAGTAAACTGGTAATGGCCCAACATTTCAAATAATGTTTTCAAACCTTCACCCACGCTGTTTGACCCACTGTATATTGGACTTTCACATGTTGAATTTGTCAACCCTTTCCCTCATATCAACACTTTCTGACGCCTCTGCAGCAGACAGCTTTTTGAAAACATAGTGACAAAAGAAGAAATTGCACAAAACGTGCAATTTCTCCTTTTGCCACAATGTTTTCCACTTTTAGTCATAGGTTATCCATTCAATTATGGAGATTTTCTATGTTTTGACAAAATACGTTCAAAGTCGTCTGCCGCAGAATTGTCATATGAGGGAAAGGGTTAACAGATCATGGGACAACATTTCAAATAATTTGCCCTTGTCCATATATATTGTTTTCTTATTTCATCCCAATGTACTGCCTCGGTGGTGTTGTGGTTGAGCGTCTGACTCGAGTGTGCGAGGTCGTGGGTTCAATCTCGGGCTGGGGTCATACCAAAGACTTGAAATATGATAGCAATGGCTGCCCTCCTTGGCGCTGAGGGTTGCAGGGCTAGCATTACGACTGACTGTCTGGTGTCGGGATAATTGTACCAGTGGTACTTGTAACTTGCCCAGGAAACGCCATGATATAACTGAAAAATTGTTGAAAGCAGCGTAAAACCCCAAATAATCCATCATTTGAAATAACCTAGACAAAAATATTGAAAACCTCCATAAATGTGTTTATTGAAAGGTGTTGAAAAACATTGAGGTAATTATCATGATGAGCAATTTCTCCTTCTGTCTGAATGTTTTCAAAAGTCGTCTGCTGCAGATTTGTCAAAATGGGTCTACAAGTGTGAAAGAGTTAACCCCTTCCCACATACAGCAAATATGCAACAGACGACTCTGAACACATGCATAATTATAGGCAAAAATATGAACTCTCTATTCATAAATGACGATCACTTGCTGTGTAAGGTTGAAAACATTGTGACAAAAGGAGATATTGCTCATTAAGAGCAATTTCTCCTTTTGTCCCAGTGTTTTCATACTGACTTGTCTGCTACAGAATAAAATAAGCTTTTGTATGATGGAAAAGGTTAAAGGTTCAACTAAGGACATGGATCAATCCTATTTGCATTGAGTGCCACCAGGTGTATTTTTGTTATGGTTGTGTCATTTGTAGGTGAGGACACAGGTCTGTAATTACTTTAACCCTTTCCCACATACAGCAAACCTGCAGCAGACGACTTTGAAAGCATGTTCGCAAACACCTGAAAAATCTCTATAAATGATCTTGGTACAATAACTAAAAAAGTTGAAAACAGTTTGGCAAATGGAGAAATTGCTTGTTTTGAGCAATTTCTCCTTTTGCCAACACGTTTTCAAAACTCGTCTGCTGCAGAGGCATCAGAAAGCATCTATATGCGGGAAATAATTAAACTAATTTAAAGTTGACTCTGTTACAGACACTGTTTGTAGGAACGGTAATCATGTATTTGATATATTATGTTCTTTATTAACCCTTTCCAACATACAACAAATCTGCAGCAGACGACTTTGAAAACGACAAGACAAATCTATGGAAAACTTCTATAAATGTAAGAAAAAATATTGAAAAAAATTGAAAATATTGTGTCAAAAATAGAAATTGCTCGTTTTGAGCAATTTCTCCTTTTGTCACAATATTTTTAAAAGTCGTCTGGGGCAGAGGCTTCAGAAATTGTCTGTACATGGCAAAGGGGAAAAGTTTGTCTGATTAAATTGATGAAAATGTTATCTTGAGATAAGGAAGCTGAATATTGAAACAGAATGGAAAAAACATTGTTGGCAAAGAAGACTACTCATGATCATGGACCCAATCTGCTGCAGATCTATGGCTACATAATTGACTGTACAAGAAAAGGGTGAAATGAATGGGTGATTGATTTTGTTAATATAGCAGGTTTAAGATTTCAAAGTAAAAAAGCCTTATTTTATGACTGTCAGTAAGGGTTTACAATAATTCATGGTCAATTACCCAACAATTACATTGTGGTCAGAGATAAAGTTACAATATGAGCTGTTTCATGTGAAAACCAACATTATGGTCTCTGTGTAATGTATCAATCCAGATCAGCCTGCGCAGTCCGCGCAGGTTAATCCAGGCAAACACATTCCATCTCGGGGGGTTTAGAGTAATGATTCCTGAAACAGAAAATCCAAAGGAGGCGAAACCTGTCTCTCCAGGTTAGCCTGCGCGGCATGCTTTACGCAGAGTCCTCAATGTTGGTTTTCTCATGGGATGACTCATAATGATCTCTTCTCCTACACCTTTATTTCCACAAAGTATAACCCTTTCCCAAATACAGCAAATCTGCAGCAGACGAGTTTGAAAACATTTAATTAATACTATGGAAACTCTGTATAAATGGGGGAGAAGATTATTGAAAAGAGTTGAAAACATTATGGCAAAAGGAGATATTACTCATTATGAGCATTTTCTCCATTTGCCACAATGTTTTCAAAAGTTGTCTGCTGCACATGCATTCTCTGTAAAAGGTTATTCCATGCTTTGACAGTCTTAAAGAATGGCCAAACAGTACAGGTTATTCCATGCTTTGACAGTCTTAAAGAATGGCCAAACAGTACAGGTTATTCCATGCTTTGACAGTCTTAAAGAATGGCCAAACAGTACTGGTATTTGTTCTTAAATCTTTAACAAAAGTCAGTTACCAAGTTTAATAACAAACAAGACTTAGTAACGTTGTTCTCAGGACAGTGAATGCAGATGCATTTTGATGCAATTGCATCAGACAACTTTTGAAAACAGTGCAGCAAAAGGAGAAATTGTTCATAATGAGCAATTTCTCTATTATGCCCCAATATTGTCAACTTTGTTCAATAAATGAATATACTTTATTTTTATGAGATACTCAATACTTTTGCTTAGATATTTTCAATGCCGTCTGCTGCAGATTCCTTTAATGTGTGAAAGGGTTAACTAGATCTTGGCCTGACTGACCTCAAGTGCACGAGGTTGCGGGTTGGATCCCTTGTTGTGTCTTACCAAAATACTTTCAAAATGGTTGTAATGACTGCCCTCAGTGTAACGGGGTTAGCTTTACGACTGACTGACTGGTATCCGGATTAATTGACCAGAAGTACTGCATGGTAGCTTACCCAGGAAACGCTGTGATCGAACTAAAAAAATGTTGAAAGAAGTGTTTAGCCAATTAATAAACTAATGATAGCCTTGTATTTCCTGTTATAGACAATTGAATTTAGATACTTAAAACAAGCAGATTCTCCATTTCTCCATTTCCTAAATGTTTTCTACATGTCTTCTAGTAATATGGGTTGCTCTTTCCCTGTGAATCACAGTTTTGGAGTTTTCCCAATTGAACTCTGAATTCATTCAATATGAGATCAACAATGATGAAGCTATAATATAGCCCTCAATAGTTTTTAACCCTTTCCCACATACAACAGACAACTTTTAAAATGTCTGGGCAATTTTCAGACATAAAAAATAACGCTATATGAAATTATTATAATTAAAGATAAGTTGAAATCATTGTGGCAAAAGGAGAAATTGCTCATCATGAGCAATTTCTCCTTTTGCACAATGGT
This sequence comes from Serripes groenlandicus, assembly GCA_031761405.1. Taxonomy (NCBI): domain Eukaryota; kingdom Metazoa; phylum Mollusca; class Bivalvia; order Cardiida; family Cardiidae; genus Serripes; species Serripes groenlandicus. The sequence goes on from JASEVX010000025.1 coordinate 487,212, forward strand.
TTCAAAAGTCTTCTGCTGCAGAGGCATTAGAAAAAGTCTGTATGTGGGAAAGGGTTAAAAATATGGCAATTGTGATCAAATTTATGATTCAAATTCATGATTGCATAGATAGATTGTTAGTGCCATTACCCGGCTCCAGAGGCTTCAATCAGAATGTTCACAATATAATCAAAAGTATTTGCATCAAAATGTGTTGGCATGTGAGAAATCATTAAAATCCGGTAAATTGCTTGATTCATGAGAAGTCTTCAGTTAACTTTGAAATTTGATTCTCAATGACCTCTCCGAGCCCCCCTTAAAACCTAAGGTCACATACAAAATGGGTCTACATTCCTCTTATTGTTAGATAAATGTAACCACTTCTTGCATGAAACTCTAGATCTATGAGTAAGTTTACTCTGACACTAATTAACCAATTATCTGACCTTCTGTTACCTGTAACTAACATGTTTTTAACATGATGAATGTTGAAAGGTAAGGGAGGGAATTGCTAATGAAATACGAGCTGGGAAGTTCTCAATGATTCCTCACTATTTTACTTAATCTCTGACCCTTTCCCACCATCCTCGGTACCCAGGCTATTCATAAAATACATGATACCCTGGGCAAATTGACTGTAAAAACCTCGTACTCATGAATAATTAATGAGGTCAAATCCAGCCACTTGATTGGTCGCATGACACAAACCTCATGTCATGTGATACGGAAATATCATTGGTCGGGAAGTGCTAGGAATAGTCGTGCTTTACGAAGTTTCGCTACCCAATTTGCCTAGGGTATCATATAGTTTATGAATAGCTTGAGTACCGAGGATGCTTTCCCACATGCAAACAATGTACGTCTGCAGCACAAGACTTGAAAACGTAACCGTGGAACAAAAATGGAAACATGTATAAATGAAAGTTGTTTCTTTTTTCTTTTGAGACTTGAAAACATTTGTGACAAAAAGAGAAAGAATCAAAGGTCAAAGTGAAAATTATGTTGTCAGAGAATGCTTTTGTTGAAATGTTTATTCATTTGTTTTTGAAGATCAGGTAACTGTATTTGGATGCTGAGACTCTCTCCCTTTGGGTGTGAAAAATGTACCAGGAACCATAATCATTGATAGTGGTCAATCTAGGATAAATGCATTGTTCTGTCCTAATCCATCAATTACAGCCTCTATTATCTCCAAGTGAGTTCTCTCATTTGAATTAAGGCTCTTTTAGAAAGAACTGTTGTACTATACTTCTTACATCCTTCAAATGGAGAGGTTGCATTGTATGTGCTAGAACTCGACTTGTTTGTATATTTCCGATGATTGATTGGGGTTTAACCCTTTCCCACATACACAAATCGACAGCAGACGTTTTTGAAACCATCATAGCAAAAACATGGAAGATCTCTTTAAATGAAAGTTTAATAAGTGAATACAGTTGAAAACATCGTTTTGAGCAATTTCTTCTTTTGTCGCCATGTTTTCAAAATGCAGTCTGCTGCAGAGACATCGGAAAGTGTCTGATGTGTTAACCGGTTTCTCTCTCACGCCAGTACTGCACACATCTGTCTTGTCATGCAACTGGCTGCTTTTCCTTTTACTGATGCTTGTTGCTTCGATTAATTGTCAACTTGGGAAAGAATGTTGGCCAAGCTGGGGTTCAAACTCACAACCCCCTGATTGACAGCCCCCATCGCTTACGACTGAGCTACGGGGGCTTGGCTTGTTTGGATAGTTTAATCAGTCTATGAAGGCACCATTTTGAATAATATAGATACAGTAACCGTAACCTACAAAATTATACTGTTTTTAAAGGCTATTCAGAGACTTCAGTGTTCAACTACATTAAAAAAAAAAGTCCTTTACACTTGCTGTAGATTAGAACAAATCTGCAGCAGACGACTATTAAAACTATTGAACAAACTGGAAAACATTGTAACATAAGCAGGAATTGCTCGTTATCAAATGTAATAAATAATTGTATTCTGCAGCTGTGTCAAAATGCTTCTTCATTGGGGAAGGGGTTAAATTGAGAGCCTTTTAAAGCGTCATATATTATTATGATTCAAAATGGAAGTTTGCTCTAATATTTCAAAATCACATCCATTTCATACAGCAGCTTAATTTCCAAATTGTTGATTTTCTTCCTGGTTCATGTAGAAGCTTGAAAAATACCATTATGGTAAAACCCAGCTTGATCAGTATTGATTGATAATTGTTGCTCTAGCCTGGTGCTGACGGCTACCCTTATCATATTAACCCTTTCCCACATACAACAAATCTGTTGCAGAGAAATTTGAATATATCAAGTAAATAATGATCGATATGGAAAAACTCTATGAATGATTTTAATTGTTGAATAAACCCTTTCCCACTTACATGAGCATTCTGTTGCATCTGTATCAGACGAGTCACGACTTTTGAAAACAATGAGGAATTTCACATTTTGCCACAATTTTTTCAATATTATTTACTGAGGTTTTCAATATATGTGCATAGATGTCTTCAAAGTTGTCTGCTTCAGAATTGTCGTATGTGGGAAAGGGTTAAGATGAAAATATTGTGACTAAAAATCATCGGATGCAGTCAACCCTAAAACAGGCTACGTTTGTCACCTTGGCAACATAGAACTCTGGACAACAACAAAGCAAAAATTGCTAAAAACAAGCAATTGTTCATATTTAATCACAAAGTTTTAATTCTGAGAAAGCAATAAATTCCTCATCATGAGCAATAACCTCTTTCAGAAATGTTGTAGACCAATTTGGATGCACCAAGCCAGCAGACGACATTTGAAAACATTGATAAAAGGGGAATTGCTCATATTTCTATATTTAGTAATTTTCCACATTTTTTGCATAGAATCTGTTTTCAAAGTCTTCTGCTGCAGTTTTGTGTATGTTGGAAAGGGATATAGATTTCAAATAAGATTGAATAAGTGGTATGTGTATAGTATAATGATAAATCTAGAGAGTGGATCTGAGAATGCTGTGAGGGGTAAAGTATGCCTACTCGGCTAATTGGCTTTGTTCTTTGTTTTCAGATTGTATGATTTTAATTTTAACATTCAATCATACAGCCGACTTTAGATACTGCTGCAGCAGCTCTATTGATAACAAGGAGTCCGCTATGGCCGATTGGTTAGTGTCCGGAATTTGGAAAAGGGTCCTGGGTCTGATCCCCAGTTAGGGGCGCAATGCTTATGGTTGAGAGTCCTTGGGCAGAGCTAATTTTCGTAGCGTAGTACTGATATGTTTACCTAGGGAACATGAATAAGTAAACTATTGCTGTGATATAACTGAAATAATGTTGACATTACGGCGAGAAATCCCAATAAAACAAACAAACAAATCTATCTAAAACGTGACATTTTGTGGGATAGGAGCATGCTGCAATTAATCATTTTAATGTCCATGGCTGACTGAAAGTTATATACTAACCCTTTCCCTCAGAGAAATCTGTAGCAGAAAAACCTTTATAAGTCAAAAATATTGAAAATCTCTATATTAAAGTGAAAGAACAATTATTGAAGAAAAGTTGAAAACACTGTGGCCAAAGGAGAAATTGCTCATATTGAGCAATTTCTGCCCTTGTCACAATGTTTTCAAAAATCTTCTGCTTTAGAGGCTTCAGAAAGGGTCTATATGTGGGAAAGAGTTAAGTAAATGGTTGTACATTCAGCTATGGAAGACATGGGTGTTGTGGTAGAGCCTAGGTCTCTCATAGTCATGCCAAAGGTCCTGGGTTTGAATCCTGTTATGATTTTCTCCCTTAAACAGCATGAGCAATGGTTAGGTTTCAAGGAAGCACTATATCAAGCATGATTAACCCTTTCTCACTTACAAATGCTTTCTGATGCAGCAGACGACATTTGAACACAAAGGGACAAAAGGAGAAATTACTCTTAACCCTTTCCCTCATACGACAATCCTGCAGCAGACGTCGACTGAACATATTTTGTCAAAAAATGGAAAATCTCTATAATTGAATGGATAACCTATGACTAAAAGTGGAAAACATCGTTTTGAGCAATTTCTTCCTTTGTCACTATGTTTTCAAAAAGCCGTCTGCGGCAAAAGCGTCAGAAAGCATCTATATGAGGGAAAGGGTTAAAGAGCAATTTCTCCTGTTGCACAATGTTTTCAATAATTTATCTAATATTTATAGTGAGTTTCCACGTGGGAAAGGATTAATATAAGCTGAAAACTTGTTTCACAATCAATGTAAAATATCTTATAAGTTAAACGCTTTTCCAACATACAAATCTGCAGCAGACAACTTTGAAAAACATTAAGGCAGAATTCACTCTCTTAATGAAGGAAATATAGTTATCAGAATAGAGTTGAAAATCAGTCTCCGTGAAAGTCATCATTCTGTCGGTCCTGACGGACAAACATTTCTTCTTCGTACTGACAAATTTTCATGCAATAATTGGTTGAACAAAGAAATAAATAAATTGGAAAATAATCTTTTGGACTGACAAGTTTCAAATGATAAATCTGAAAACATTGCGTCAAAAGGAGAAATTGCTCAATGTTTCCAATAAGTTGTCTGCTGCAGATGCATTTGATGATTGATGCATCTGCAAGTTAGAAAGGATTCACACATTGCTGATATTAACACAAACATACAAATGGACAGATAACAACAAGATTCAATATGATTCAATATTTCTCTAATTTAGCGAGAACATAACTTTTAATACATGCATGGAGCTCAACAACCTAATATATATCCACACTGGAAGGTGTTACCTGTCACATTATTAATGAAGTACTGTGAATTTCTAATCACTTAACATGTTTTTTCCATCATGGCTGTCACTCAGTAAATCTATAGACATGTCTGGAGTTTGAGATTATGGACATATCTCATGCTCTGAAAGCCTTTAACAGGTTGACCTTCAAACCCTATATTGTGGGTTTTCAAATGAATTACCTTAATATGTTACTTAATTAAGGCTGAACTGATTCTTTTGAGTTTCTAACTCACTAGGATTTTTTATTTTTTTGTAAAACTAAGAGATAGTTTGGGGGAAACACTTACCATATTTTTAATTTCCCTATTGACCAGTTATTGGGAAAAGGAGCAAAAATAATTGCACTTAACCCTTTCCCACGTACAACAAATCTGCAGCTGATGACTATGAAAACATCTTGATTTATATTTTGAATATTTCTGTAAGTGAAGGTAAAATAATTCAATAAAGTTAAAACAATTGTGACAAAAATAAGAAATTGCTCATAATTATAAAGCCATTTCTTTTTTTATCAGAATGTTTTCAAAAGTCGTCTCCTGCAGAGGTGTCAAAATGATACATGTTTATGAGGGAAAGTGTTAACAAGCAACTTCTCCTTTAATTACCACAAAGTTTAACATTTGTGATAAAAATTATTTCCAATATTATTGAGGTTTTGTTTGAAATATTGACTCTAAAAACTTCTCTTAACAAGTAAACGGCTAGTGTATTAATGCCAGTTTAGATGGGTAATTTCTTGCATCGTAAGGAAATGAAGTAATTGTATAAGCTTTTCTCTGTTTAAGATAATTTTTCCTCCTCTTCAGCAGAATTGTTCTGAAAACATTTTGAAAAGGAGCGAAATGAAATTGATCAATCTGCTAGTTTTCTCTTAATTGTATAGAGTAAGAACATTGGAAACTATTTCAGTACTTTAGCAGAAAGATAATAGGACCATCATGATCCTCTTGTCCAAAATATATATTCAAAGATAATATCCGTAAAACAAATAAATGACTAGCGAGTTAAAAAGTTGTTGATATTGAGAAACCCATTTTGTTTCTGAAGACATTAGAGCAGAGGTCCAGATAAGGAGTGGTTTACAGCTCTTTTTCCCACACTTTCTCTCCTATTATTGAAGCAAACCCTATGTTGTGGGTACTCAAAAGAAGCGTCTCACTGAGACAATTCTTTTGAGTACACCCAACAAAGGGTTCAAGTGTCAAATAAGGCTTTTAGAACATGCAAAACGCCCCTTATCTAGAGCTCTGCCAGAGTTTATGAAGACATCTAAATAATGTTTATTATCGGATATTATTGATGAGGTAGTGAGACAAATGGCGTGAAGCTCGGAAACGGTGACACCTTTCTACGTTCATGAACTAGAAACTAATGATTCCCTTGGCGGGGTAAATCGACAGATGGATTCTTCCCGTGGGCTATTAACACTCTCCCACATGCAGACACATTTTGACACATCTGCAGCAGGTGACCTTTGAAAACTATCGAGTGGCGAAAGTCGTCTGCTGCAGATGTATCAAACTGGATCTATATACATGTGTGGAAAATGGTTTAACCCTTTCCCTCATATAGACGCTTTCTGACGCCTCTGCAGCAGACAGCTTTTTGAAAACATAGTGACAAAAGAAGAAATTGCTCAAAACGAGCAATTAATCCTTTTGACACGATGTTTTCCACTTTTAGTCATGGATTATCCATTCAATTATACAGATATTCCATTTTTTGACATCTGCTGCAGAATTGTCGTATGATGGAAAGGGTTAAATGGCTGCCCTCCTTGGTGCTTAGGATTGTGAGTAATTATCATTACGACTGACTGGCTGGTGTCAGGATAAATGGACCAGTACTGCAGTAATACTGAGTAATTATCATTACGACTGACTGGCTGGTGTCAGGATAAATGGACCAGTACTGCAGTAATACTGAGTAATTATCATTACGACTGACTGGCTGGTGTCAGGATAAATGGACCAGTACTGCAGTAATACTGAGTAATTATCATTACGACTGACTGGCTGGTGTCAGGATAAATGGACCAGTACTGCAGTAATACTGAGTAATTATCATTACGACTGACTGGCTGGTGTCAGGATAAATGGACCAGTACTGCAGTAATACTGAGTAATTATCATTACGACTGACTGGCTGGTGTCAGGATAAATGGACCAGTACTGCAGTAATACTGAGTAATTATCATTACGACTGACTGGCTGGTGTCAGGATAAATGGACCAGTACTGCAGTAATACTGAGTAATTATCATTACGACTGACTGGCTGGTGTCAGGATAAATGGACCAGTACTGCAGTAATACTGAGTAATTATCATTACGACTGACTGGCTGGTGTCAGGATAAATAGACCAGTACTGCAGTAATACTGAGTAATTATCATTACGACTGACTGGCTGGTGTCAGGATAAATGGACCAGTACTGCAGTAATACTGAGTAATTATCATTACGACTGACTGGCTGGTGTCAGGATAAATGGACCAGTACTGCAGTAATACTGAGTAATTATACCCCCCGGCAAACAAAGTTTGGGGGGGTATATAGGAATCACCCTGTCTGTCCGTCTGTCCGTCTGTCTGTCTGTCTGTCTGTCTGTCTGTCTGTCCGTATGTCCACATTTCTTGTAAGCACTACTCCTCCTAAACGGCTCAATGGATTTGGTTCAAACTTTACATGAAGGTTACACATCATATGTAGATATGCATGAAGGAAGATCACACGCCTCGGGCTCTTCCAAGGGGAGATAATTTAACTTAGAGGTTATCTCCTGTGCACATACCTCCACATTTCTTGTAAGCACTACTCCTCCTAAACGGCTCAATGGATTTGGTTCAAACTTTACATGAAGGTTACACATCATATGTAGATATGCATGAAGGAAGATCATATGCCTCGGATTCTTCCAAGGGCAGATAATTCAACTTAGAGGTTACCTGCGAGGGACTCCTGTGCACATACCTTCACATTTCTTGTAAGCACTACTCCTCCTAAACGGCTCAATGGATTTGGGTCAAACTTTACATGAAGGTTACACATCATATGTAGATATGCATAAAGGAAGATCATATGCCTCGGATTCTTCCAAGGGCAGATAATTCAACTTAGAGGTTACCTGCGAGGGACTCCTGTGCACATACCTCCACATTTCTTGTAAGCACTACTCCTCCTAAACGTCTCAATGGATTTGGTTCAAACTTTACATGAAGGTTACACATCATATGTAGATATGCATGAAGGAAGATCATACGCCTCGGATTCTTCCAAGGGCAGATAATTTAACTTAGAGGTTACCTGCGAGGGACTCCTGTGCACATACCTCCACATTTCTTGTAAGCACTACTCCTCCTAAACGGCTCAATGGATTTGGTTCAAACTTTACATGAAGGTTACACATCATATGTAGATATGCATGAAGGAAGATCATACGCCTCGGATTCTTCCAAGGGCAGATAATTCAACTTAGAGGTTACCTGCGAGGGACTCCTGTGCACATACCTCCACATCTCTTGTAAGCACTACTCCTCCTAAATGGCTCAATGGATTTGGGTCAAACTTTACATGAAGGTTACACATCATATGTAGATATGCATGAAGGAAGATCATATGTATCGGATTCTTCCAAGGGCAGATAATTCAACTTAGAGGTTACCTGCGAGGGACTCCTGTGCACATACCTCCACATTTCTTGTAAGCACTACTCCTCCTAAACGGCTCAATGGATTTGGTTCAAACTTTACATGAAGGTTACACATCATATGTAGATATGCATGAAGGAAGATCATACGCCTCGGATTCTTCCAAGGGCAGATAATTCAACTTAGAGGTTACCTGCGAGGGACTCCTGTGCACATACCTCCACATCTCTTGTAAGCACTACTCCTCCTAAATGGCTCAATGGATTTGGGTCAAACTTTACATGAAGGTTACACATCATATGTAGATATGCATGAAGGAAGATCATATGTATCGGATTCTTCCAAGGGCAGATAATTCAACTTAGAGGTTACCTGCGAGGGACTCCTGTGCACATACCTCCACATTTCTTGTAAGCACTACTCCTCCTAAACGGCTCAATGGATTTGGTTCAAACTTTACATGAAGAATACACATCATATGTAGATATGCATGAAGGAAGATCATACGCCTCGGATTCTTCCAAGGGCAGATAATTCAACTTAGAGGTTGCACTACTGAGTCAAACTGTATATGAAGGCTACACATTATATGTAGATATGCATGAAGGAAGATTTTTCTCCTCAGATTCTTCCAAGGGAAGATAAGCAAAGTAGAAACTTTACCAATGTATCCGATGCTTTGGGAGGGGAGCGGGGGGTATTCTTTAGTGAGCTTTGCTCACAGTATTTCTAGTTATCATTACGACTGACTGGCTGGTGTCAGGATAAATGGACCAGTACTGCAGTAATACTGAGTAATTATCATTACGACTGACTGGCTGGTGTCAGGATAAATGGACCAGTACTGCAGTAATACTGAGTAATTATCATTACGACTGACTGGCTGGTGTCAGGATAAATGGACCAGTACTGCAGTAATACTGAGTAATTATCATTACGACTGACTGGCTGGTGTCAGGATAAATGGACCAGTACTGCAGTAATACTGAGTAATTATCATTACGACTGACTGGCTGGTGTCAGGATAAATGGACCAGTACTGCAGTAATACTGAGTAATTATCATTACGACTGACTGGCTGGTGTCAGGATAAATGGACCAGTACTGCAGTAATACTGAGTAATTATCATTACGACTGACTGGCTGGTGTCAGGATAAATAGACCAGTACTGCAGTAATACTGAGTAATTATCATTACGACTGACTGGCTGGTGTCAGGATAAATGGACCAGTACTGCAGTAATACTGAGTAATTATCATTACGACTGACTGGCTGGTGTCAGGATAAATGGACCAGTACTGCAGTAATACTGAGTAATTATCATTACGACTGACTGGCTGGTGTCAGGATAAATGGACCAGTACTGCAGTAATACTGAGTAATTATCATTACGACTGACTGGCTGGTGTCAGGATAAATGGACCAGTACTGCAGTAATACTGAGTAATTATCATTACGACTGACTGGCTGGTGTCAGGATAAATGGACCAGTACTGCAGTAATACTGAGTAATTATCATTACGACTGACTGGCTGGTGTCAGGATAAATGGACCAGTACTGCAGTAATACTGAGTAATTATCATTACGACTGACTGGCTGGTGTCAGGATAAATGGACCAGTACTGCAGTAATACTGAGTAATTATCATTACGACTGACTGGCTGGTGTCAGGATAAATGGACCAGTACTGCAGTAATACTGAGTAATTATCATTACGACTGACTGGCTGGTGTCAGGATAAATGGACCAGTACTGCAGTAATACTGAGTAATTATCATTACGACTGACTGGCTGGTGTCAGGATAAATGGACCAGTACTGCAGTAATACTGAGTAATTATCATTACGACTGACTGGCTGGTGTCAGGATAAATGGACCAGTACTGCAGTAATACTGAGTAATTATCATTACGACTGACTGGCTGGTGTCAGGATAAATGGACCAGTACTGCAGTAATACTGAGTAATTATCATTACGACTGACTGGCTGGTGTCAGGATAAATGGACCAGTACTGCAGTAATACTGAGTAATTATCATTACGACTGACTGGCTGGTGTCAGGATAAATGGACCAGTACTGCAGTAGTACTGAAAAACTGTTGAAAGTGGCATAAAATACAAAACAATCATTACATGTGGGGAAAGGACTAATGTGTACGGTATTAACCCTTTCCCTCATATAGACGATTTCTGACGCCTCTGCAGCAGACATCTTTTTGAAAACATTGTGACAAAAGAAGAAATTGCTCAAAACAAGCAATTTCTCCTTTTGCCACAATGTTTTCCACTTTTAATCATAGGTTATCCATTCAGTTATAGAGATTTTCCATTTTTTGACAAAATAGCTTTAAAGTCGTCTGCTGCAGAATTGTCGTATGAGGGAAAGGGTTAACCCTTTCCCACATGCAAAAAATCTGCAGCAATGAATTTTGATTACATCGGGGTTAAACCATGTTAAGTCTGTGTATATGAAAGTCTAATCATTGAATAATGTTGAAAATATTGTGGCAAATGGATTATTCGTCATTAAAAGCAATTTCTTATTTTGCCATGTTTTTCACAATGTTTTCAAAAGGTGTCGGCTACAGATGTGTCAGAATGAGTCCGGGAAAGGGATATAAAAGACCAACAGGAATTTCTATATAGAGATAAAATCTGAAATTGTTTCTCCACATAAGCTGTATGACTTGCATTAGTATTCTGCTATGTAAACATCTGTGAAAGAATACATATGATTTCGAAAACTTGAAGTTTATTTATAATAATAATACAGAGTTAAAATCAGTGAGGGAAAAAGGAGAATTACTTATTTTAGTATTTTTTTTTTCTTTTCCCACAAATGTTTTCCCTATTCATTTTCAGAAGTTATCTGTATGAAGTAAACAACTATCAGCTATAATATTTGCTTCTTTTGTATTTTTCAGAGAGCCCAGAAAGGTCATATTAAAGAAGGGGTCGACTGGTTTGGGGTTTAACATAGTAGGAGGCGAGGATGGCGAGGGAATATTTGTGTCTTTCATTTTAGCCGGTGGCCCCGCAGACCTCAGTGGAGAAATCCGGAGAGGAGATCAGATTCTTTCAGTGAGTAAACTCTCTCCCCCATTCTCTTACATTGAGCTTTTATTCATTCTTTAGACTTAACCTTTTCCAACATACAACAAATTTGCAGCAGATGACTTTGAAAACGTCTAGGCAAAAGAACAGAAAATCCCTTTAAATAATGAACAGTAAATGAATAGAGTTGAAAACATGGTGACTAAAGGAGAAATTACTTGTTTTGAGCAATTTTCTCTTTTGTTTCCATGTTTTCAAAAAGCCATCTGCTGCAGAGGTGTAACACAACAACATACAACAAATCTGTAGTAGATTCCTGGAATCGTAAATAGTACTTGGGAAGATTGTGAGGGAAATCTTAAAGGCAGAACCCACTCATCACTGGATTCAAACCTGAAACATGACCTATGTTACGAGAGGCTTACGCTCTACCACTACACCACTGTCTTCCTCAAAAAGTGTGTTCCTTTTCCAATGGCACTACTACGCCTTGACTAGCCAAGATTGAACCTAGTTTACCGAGTCCCAAATCCCCAATTTTAGCAACTCGGCTGCAGTGGAATCCTTTTTGTTTTTAAGTAAACAACTGTTTTTATTCATACAAGAGCCTGTTTGTGCAAAAAGGTACAAGTTGTTTTAGGTAAATAGTGTATATCTAGATCAGCCGTATCTGCTGCACATTCTGTTCCAAATCTACACTGTTCACATGTTACTTACACAAGCTTGTTAGAAGCTTCTGTCAACTTGTTGATATTGATATTCTGAAAAGGGGCAAGTAGATGTACTGGCTGATCTGAACCTACACTGTTCAGAAATGCCGACTTCTACTTATTCACATGAGAAGGCTCATTATCCCTTTACCATATACAAACAATCTGAATCATCTAGGCGAAAATATCGAAACTCTCAACAAATGTAAGTGTGATCACTGAATAAACTTGGAAAACATTGTGGCCAAAGTAAAAATTGCTCATAAATGAGCAATTTCTCCATTTGCCACAATGTTTTCAAAAGTCATCTGCAGCAGATGTGTGAGAAAGTGTCTGTATGTTGACTTTATCAAAGATAGAAACATCTTTTATATAAACTTAAGAAATACTTTGGCAAAACTATGGAAAATCTTTATAAATAAAAAAAAACATTATTCAATAGGGTTGAAAACATAATGTCTGTATGTGGGGTGAATCAAAGCTAATATAAACACCTTTCAATCTTTTCAGGTTAGTGGTACGGATTTGAGAAGGGCCACACATGAAGAGGCAGCAGCTACCCTTAAAGGGGCCGGTGATTCTGTGGAAGTGGTCTGTCAGTATAGGCCCGAAGGTATATAAAAATCGATCATTAACCCTATTTTACATGCATAGGCAGTTTGTTGCATCCGCAGCAGAATTCTTTTTTGTTAAATATTTTTTGCTGATGGAAAATCTTTACAAAAAAAAATCTTTTTGGCAAAACAAAAAATTGTTGATCATAAGGCTGAAAGCAGATATATGTTATATCATTTTGAGATACATTTTAAGCTCATCTGATTTTAGAAGAAGAAAAAGTTCTGCCATTGTGATACCCTTACCTCATAACTCAAATATCGTTCAACACTTGTAGCCCTAGGAACAATACGCATATCTATGCCAGGTCAAATAATGGCTTTAAAAATTATTCAGTAGTCAACTTTGAAAAAACAGACGAGCGTTGCCGTTCTCTCTGCGGTGCTTACCCTGGCCAGTCAGAGGTTAATTATACATTCAGCCTAATGCTTTCCCACATAATACAAAACTGCAGCAGACGACTTTGAAAACATTCAGATAAGATTATGGAATTATTTATGGGAAAACATTCAGATAGAAATATGGAATATGTCTGTAAATGAAAGTATGTTTTTGGATAGAGGTGAAATCATTGTGGCATTAGGAGAAATTGCTCATTATGAACAATGTCTCCTTTTGCCACAATGATTTAAAAAGTCGTCTGCTTATTATGGGTCAGAACCCTGCAAGTGGGAAAGGGTTAACCCTTTCCCTCATACGACAAATCTGCAGCAGACGACTTTGAACACATTTTGTCAAACAATAGAAAATCTCTATAATTGAATGGATAACCTATGACTAAAAGTGGAAAACATTGTGATAAAAGTAGAAATTGCTCGTTTTGAGCAATTTCTTCTTTTGTCACTATGTTTTCAAAAAGCCGTCTGCTGCAGAGGCGTCGGAAAGCGTCTATATGAGGGAAAGGGTTAATGAACAAAAACCTGCACTTTTAAATCCCAGGTTCAATAATTCATGTTTTACCCTTTCTGACATTCAACAAATCGGCCCCAAACTGCTTCGAAATCGTCCAGGCAAAAACATGGATATCTAATTGTCTATTATAATGAAAGGTTAACTATTGAAAAGAATTTAAAACGGTTGCGATGAAACGAGGAATTGCTCAATATGAGCAATTGCTCCTTTTGCCATAATAATTTCCAAAATGGTCTTCTGTTTGAAAGGTTTTAGAGCTAAAGCTAAGGTTGCCTTGTTATAAATGTCACTTAACTTGTCCTTGTTTTGTAGAGTACAACAGGTTTGAAGCGAAGATCCAAGATTTACGTGAACAAATGATGAACACAAGCACTGGCAGCTTACAGACTACCAAGAAAAGAACTTTGTTTGTCAGGTAGATTGTAGTATTATTTATAATTCTAGTGTTGTACAGTGTTTTATGGAAATATAGATGAACTTAGCCCTTTCCCACTTGTAGTCGAATGTTAGCGCTTCTGCAGCAGACAACGTTTGAATCCATTATGGCAAAATAGTTAAACTCTCATTTTATTGAGAAGTTTCATGTTTTTGTCAATATGTTTTGATAGTCATCTAGTGCAGAAGTGTTGTATGTGGAAGAGGGTTAAATTGGGATTTTTCTTATAAAACCCTTTCCCAGATATAAATGTTTATTTTTGATGCCTCTGAAGCGGACAACTTTTTAATAGATTATGGCAAATGAAGAAAATGCTCATGGTATTCAACCCTAGTCAAACTACTCTTTCATTTACATAAAATTACCATGTTTTTGCCAACATGTTTTCAATTTCAACAAAACTTTACTACTAGATTTTTTCTGTAATGGTCCTCTTTCAAAATTGTTCAAAGATATGATTTATGTTAATAACTTTGGTTGCTGCGGCATCAGAAAGGTTGTAAAATGCCCAAATTTTAAAATTCTTCTCCTTTCAATTTGCTTGTCAGATTCCAAAATAATTTGGTAGAAATGTTCCTTGAGTTACCCTCTTTAAAATTTGTTCAAGCCATAATGATTGGTAGAAAATCATGGCGGCCAGACATCATTCCCACTCATGATAAAAAAATCCCAGATATGTGCAGTTAAACAGTTGCTTCTATACTTTCACACAGGTAATCTATTTAGGACCGGTCTTTGCCCTCTTGTTTCCAAAGTGGTTAGCTGCAAAAATAGTGTATGTAGGAAAGGTTTAAAATCATGTTTTACTTTGTGTTTATTTTCAGAGCATTGTTTGATTATGACCCATCCAAAGATAGTGGACTGCCTAGTAAAGGTCTAGCCTTCCAATATGGAGATATACTACATGTCACTAATGCTAGCGACGATGAGTGGTGGCGAGCCAAAAGATTTAAGCCTAACGGGGAGGAGGAGGGCATTGGTATCATACCAAGTAAAAAACGGTAAGTCATCCTTCTCTGATTAAATCTGTTTGGTTTTCTACGCCGCATTCAACAATTTTTAGCTCCACTGGCTCAAAGCCAGTCAAGCTTATGTCGTTGTGAATTATCCGTCATGGTTGCATGCGTGTGTGTATCAGATCCATGCAAAATTCTGGTTTCCATGGCATCTGAAAGAAAACAACTTGAAAATTATTCTCCTCAAAAAAACTGGTTGATGGATTGCAAATTATTTTGTTGATATTTAATGTTCCTTGGGTGACCCTTTATCAAATTCCCTCAAGCCATGTTGATTGGTAAAAATACATGGCCGCTAGGAGGTGGACTGTTTTGCCTGATATGGCTATAGTGAAAACTTTAAAAATCTTCCCCTCCAAACTGGTTGGCCAACTTTTTAATGGTTGTGTCGTAATATTCCTTGGTTGCAAGAACTATTGGATTAAAGAGTTAATTTACCTAGTAACCATTGAAGTTTTGAACGGGAATTTATTTTCAAGTTATATTAACGCTAGTATAGCAAACCAGTGAGCACCAGTTTGATATCAGTAGTTAACCCTTTCCCGCATACAACAAATCTGCAGCAGATGACTTTGAAAACATCCATGCAATGATATGGAAAAACTCTGTTACTAAATGTACAACTATTGAATAAAGTTGAATACATTTTGAGCAATTAATCCTTTGGCCTCAATATTCAAAAGTCTTCTGCTGCAGAGGCATCAGAAAGCATCTGTTTGCAGAAAAGGGTTAAAAGCACTGAGGATTGGTATTCACACATCAAATATTCAACAGTTAATTAATAATATTAAACATATACATTCAGATCTGATGAAAATTTATATAATTTCCTTAACCCTTTCCCAAATACAACAAATTTGCAGCAGATGACTTTGAAAATGTCTTTTCAAAAATATGGAAAGTTAATTTATGGTATAGTGTTGAAATTATTGTGGCAAAAGGAGAAATTGCTTTTTATGAGCAAATATTTTTCTTAGGTTATCCATTCAATTATAGAGATTTTCTATTTTTTGACAAAAATGTTCGAAGTCTGCTGCAGAATTGTCTTTTGAGGGAAAGGGTTAAGTGTTGATACTGATCATAGATTTTGGTAAAAGTAGCTGTGTTTATGTCAGTTTTATGACACAAATATAATTATATTGATGCAGGTGGAGACGTGATGTCAGTTCATTTAACCCTTCCAGTTCCTATCATGTAGGCACTTTCTGATGCCTCTGCAGCAGACTGCTTTTTGAAAACATGGGGACAAAAGAAGAAATTGCTCAAAACAAGCAATTTCCCCTTTTGTCACCATGTTTTCACCTCTATTCAATTATTGCACTTTCATTTGTACTTTTAATTTTAACAGGGTTGAAAGAAAAGAAAGAGCAAGAACCAAAAATGTGAAGTTTACAGGAAAAAGTAATGTGGATAAAAACAGTCTTAGTAGTGTAAGTATACAATGACTTGAATTCTCTGTCAAAAATGCATCCACATACATGAAGGCTAAAACTTTTTGCTTCAAGCAATTTTTCATTGTAACCACTGGACCGCCACCAGTTGGTTAGGCTATTTTATCTGATATATGTAGTGGAAATGTTGAAAATCTACTGCTCAGCAACTGATTGCCGTTTTTTAAGTAGATTCAAAGTAATGTTCCATTTTGTTGGCCGGATTGCTCTAGCAATTCGGGTCTATAGATTGACGATGTCTTTTTGTCTGTCTGTCTGTCCACATTTTGGTTAAAGTTTCAGGTTGAGGCAAAATCTCGGCACTGGAAAGGGTTACAAACTTGAAACTTTGCCTGAAGGTGACCAGTAACAAGTTCTATTCATTTCTATGGTTACTTTGACCTTGACCTTGGTTTGTCGATTTTCAAGGTCAAATTGCGGACAATCCGGCCTTACCGTCTTCAGCGGTTTCTTGTTTAAGATTCTTTTAAGTTAATTTGTCAAAACACTATTGCCTTATATGCATATAATGAAAAGTTTGAAAATCTGGAAACTATTGACTGAATTTTCAAATAATCTTTCCCACAATTTGATTCTTTTTAATACATGGCAACTTTCGTTTATTTACATTTAAAGAGGGTAGAAATAGCTTTCCCTCCTTGGCACTCGGGTCATGGTGGTAAACATTATTACTGACTCGCTTGTATCAGGATAAATGGACTAGTGGTATATTACCCGGTAATATAACTTAAACATTGTTGAAAGCAGCATAAAACACCATACAAAAGAATTCTGAGGCCTCTGCAGTAGAAGACTTTCGAAAATATTGTGGCAAAAGGAGAAATTACTTTCAACTTTATTCAATAATTGTTTTTTCATATATAGAAAATCTCCATATGTTTGATGAATTTGTCTTCAATGTCGTCTGCATCTGATTTGATGTATGTAGGAAAAAGGGTTAACCCTATTCAAGGCACAGGCGGTTTCATATGCCTTAAGTTAATGACATCTATTAACCCTTTCCCACTTGCAGACGCATTCTGATGCATTTACAGCAGACGACTTTTGAAAACATTGTGACAAAAGGAGAAATTGCTCAAGATGAGCAATTTCACCTTTTGCCATAATGTTTTCAACTTTTATCAGTAATTATACTTTCATTTATAGAGATATCCCTTGTTTTTGCAGGATACTTTTTAAATTCGTCTGCTGCAGATTTACTATATGTGGGAAAGGGTTAACACCTTCTTTGGAATGTTTCTCAGTTGTTTTCCAAAGTAGACAATTTTAATAATGGCATATTCTAATAATGTCATATCCCGTAAATGGATCAGGGTGGATTTTATGACTTATGTTTCAATTCTTTTTTTGCAGCAACAGCTCTCTGTTAATGACAGAAAAAAGAAGAATTTTTCGTTCTCCCGTCGGTTTCCGTTCATGAAGAGCAAGGACCAGAGTGGTAGCGAGGATATCAGTTGTGAAGAACGTAAGTCTCGCCTTATATTGTTTTAGGTCGTGTGACGAAAAAAACATCCTTCGAATGTTTTTGAAGTTAACCCTTTTCCCACATACAACAAATCTAAAGCAGATGACTTTGAAAAAATATTGGCTAAACTATGGAAAATACCTATTAATAAAAGGATTATTATTGGATAACATTGTGGCAAAAGGAAATTGCTCAAAATGAGCAATTTCTTGATTTGTCTCAATGTTGTCACAGAATGTCTGTTGCAGACATGTGGAAAAGTGTCTGTTTGCATGTGGGAAAGCGTTAATTATGTTTATATAAGAAGGAAAAGCCAAGATATAGTAAAATAATCTGGTTTGGGCGAGTGTTTAGTGTCTGGAATTTGGAACCCGGAGTCCAGGGTTGATCCCCAGCCTTTGCATGTTAAAATGGATCTTTGAACATTACACTGCCTTTTTACCTAATTAATTTTTTTTTTTTTTCTAAGATGTTTTGAAAGGAGACGGCTCAAATATATATATATATCCGATAAATTAATAATTAAGCATTCTTTTGTCCCTTTGTTACATTGTTTACTAGCTTGCTGTTCTAATTAGAAACCAGTGTTTTTATAATGTTCTATTAAACTTTTAAATTGCATTATTTTCATTCATATGTGTAGATGAATAATGTATAACCTGTTATGTCTTTTTATAGACTATAACTAGCTGTAATTTGATTATTTTAACCCTTTCTCATATATGGACACATTTTGAAGCATCTGCAGCAGACGGATTTTTGAAAACATAGTGACAAAAGAAGAAATTGCTTAAAACAAGCAATTTCTCCTTTTGACACAATGTTTTCCACTTTTAGTCATTATCCATTCAATTATAGAGATTTTCTATTTTTTTACAAAATATGTTCAAAGTCGTCTGCTGCAGAATTGTCTGAGGGAAAGGGTTAACACATTCCCATACATAGACACATTTTGAAGCATCTGCAGCAGAAGACATTTTAAAACATTGTGTCATTAAAATAATTCTCCTTATGCCACACTGTTTCCTGAAAACATTGTGGTAATAGGATAAATTGCTTTTTTTTAGCATTATCTCGTTTTTAGCTCTACTGGCCAAAGGCCAGAAGGGCTTATGTCGTGGCGATTTGTCCGGCGTGCATCTGTGCGTGCGTCCGTAAACAATTTCTTGTTAACACGATACAGTCTTCTTTTGATTGTATCTCAACCAAACTTATACAGTAGTTAGATATCCATGAGAGCTCGGTTCCTTTCGAAAACCAGCCAGATCCGCTCATGCATGACTGGATTATGGCCCTTGAAATGGTCAAAATTGCTATAAAAGAGCTTGTTAACACAATACAGTCTTCATTTTTGATTGTATCTCAACCAAACTTATACAGTAGTTAGATATCCATGAGAGCTCGGTTCCTTTCGTAAACCATTGTTCAAATTGCTATAATTGAGCATGTGAACACAATAGAGGCTCTATTTACTATCTGATCTTCACCAAACTTAGATAGTAGTTAAATATTGATGAGAGCTTGGTTCCTTTTGAAAACCAGCCAGATCCGCCAAGACTGGATTATGGCCCATGAAATTGTAAAAATTGCTATAATACAGCTTGTGAACACAAAAGAGCCTCCATTTAAAATCTATCCGATCTTCACCATACATACATGCTCTGGATTGAAAATGACCAAAGAACCATACCAGTAGAGCATAGGCCCTCATGGGCCTCTTGTTTCACAATGTTTTCTAAAGTGGTCTGCTTCAAACACCTCAAAACATGTCTATTTGTGGGAAAGGATTAATAGATATCATTTGAATATCTGTACATGCATTAATGCATGCATGCATGAAAGTCAATATGTTTTGAAGATTGTGTTCCATGTAGGACATGCAGGAAAAGAAACACAATCATATTTATATCCTTGTTATCAGAAATAACTTAAACTCATTTGCATATTTTCACCTTTTCTCCACCCACTACAGCTGAAGGTAAACTGTTGCTCACTTCTTACTTCTCACTACTCTCTATTAGTTTAGTTGCTTATTGTGTAGTGGCTATTATTATCAAGTAATGCTTTGGTGTGGTAATACGTTGATGTTTTGTGGTAATGTTGTTGACACATAAGATATAATAATCATCTGCATGTTTTTATTAATTTCACTGATGAATTTTTAAAATGCACTTGTCAAGCTTTGAATTTGGAATAGGCCCTAGCTCTTTCCCTCATATAGGCGCTTTCTGACGCCTCTGCAGCAGACGGCTTTTTGAAAACATATTGACAAAAGAAGAAATTGTTCAAAACAAGCAATTTCTCCTTTTGCCACAATGTTTTCCAGTTTTAGTCATAGGTTATCCATTAAATTATAGGGATTTTCTATTTTTTGACAAAATATGTTCAAAGTCGTCTGCTGCAGAATTGTCGTAAGGGGGAAAGGGATAGTCAGTTTTTGGTCAAGATAAAAATGTTGTGTAGAGAAACCAACCATGTAGAGCCTGGTCGTGGGGAGAACAGTTGCCCCATGTGACCTGGCTCTTTTCTGGTGACACAGGCTTCACAAATTCACCAGTAGTCAAATTCTGAAGAAAAACGCAAAAGTTCAAAAGCATCTTAGCCAAGCCCCGGTAGCGACGCGGGCTGTCAATCCAGGGGTTGTGAGTTTGAATCCTGGCTCGGCCAACTTTCTTTCCGACGATTTACAAAAGTCAATGCGACATGCGTCATTCGTCTTCCACCAATGGGCTAAGTCTATGTGGAAAAGCAGCCAGTTGCTTGGGAAGATTTTTGTGTGGAGTACTGGTGTGAGAAAACCAGGAAATGCACGAGTAGGTGAACTGGCCGCCGTGATATAACTGAGAAATTGTTAAAAACAGCGTTAAACCCCAATCAATCAATCAAAAGTATCTTAACCCTTTCCAACATATAAATGCTTTCTGACGCTTCTGCAGTAGACGACTTTTGAAAACATTGTGACAAAAGGGGGAATTGCTCAAAACAAGCAATTTTCCGCTTATGTGACAATGTTTTCAGCTCTATTAAAAAATTTATCCTTTCATTTAAAGAGATATTAATTAGCAATTTTCGTCTAGATATTTTCAAAGTCGTCTGCTGCTGAATTGCTGTATGTGGAAAAGCGTTAATTCTTCAAATATTCCTTAGATTTATTAATATGCCACATTGTTTGTTACAAAACAATAGGTGTTAAAAGAATGTTCCTTGGGTGGTTCCCTTTCAAGATTATTTAAACTGTGTTGCTCCACTGCACCAGACTGAAACATAGAAAAAGTATTAAAATGCCATTTTCTAAACCACTGGCCAAATTATAACAAAAAATCACATATATGTTCCTATAGTGGTCCACTACCAAAATTGTTCAAAGCGTTATGATCCATGGCACAAGAGAGCTTCCAGAAGTTTTTTTTAGTTTTTTATATCGCCTAAAACACTGGCTGGCCCACTTTCGAATGAGACCAATGAGACTAACATAAATATGGGTCATTCAGCGCTCTAGATAAGGAGCCCTTATTTGACCACCAAAACATATGCTGTGGGTACTCAAAACATTCGTCTCAGTGAGACACAGTTCTTTTGAATACCCACAACATAGATTTTAATGAGAGCTTACAAAGATATCATGGAAGAACATTCGTCTCAGTGAGACACAGTTCTTTTGAATACCCACAACATAGATTTTAATGAGAGCTTACAAAGATATCATGGAAGAAAAACCTATTTACTCCTTATCTAGTCCTCTTGTCATTTCTTTACTTGCTAACAAATACATGTTGTTGGATGAAGTTGGTGGTGGGAATTTCGTTCTCTTAACCCTTTCCCTCATACGACAATTCTGCAGCAAACGACTTTGAACGTATTTTGTCAAAACATAGAAAATCTCCATAATTGAATGGATAACCTATGACAAAAAGTGGAAAACATTGTGGCCAAAGGAGAAATTGCACGTTTTGTGCAATTTCTTCTTTTGTCACTATGTTTTCAAAAAGCCGTCTGCTGCAGAGGCGTTAGAAAGCGTCTATATGAGGGAAAGGGTTAATTTCCCTGTTACTGGTTCTTTTCTGTTGTTGACTTGAAGGCACCAGACTAATGAAATTGTGTGGTTGTCAGGGGATTTCTTAAAAAGAAGTTTTCTTTATTCGTTCCATAAGATTTAGCTTTCTTTTAAATACTGTTTAACCCTTACTAACATACAGCAAATCTATGGCAGATAACATAGAATACATCTTGGCAAAAATATGAAAAATATAACATGTATAAATGTATAATTATTGAATAGAGTTGAACACATTGTGGCAAAAGGAGAAATTGCTCCTTCTGAGCAACAATGATTTTAAAAGATGTCTGCTGCAGATGCACCTGTGACTGGGAAAGGGCTGAAGGAATCCACTGAGTTGTAGGGCTTGGAGACTTGGGACTTGGGGTCCCAGGTTTGATCCCTACTCACTGCAGACACGGTGGAGTGCTTTGAGAAAGGCACATTTCCTAGCTTAGAACGGTTTCTTTTCACCTAGGGATTGTGAATAAGTGTAATGTCACTATGATATAACTGAAAAAACATGTTGAAAATGGCATAAAACCAAAAATAAAAAAAAGAGCAAACCAAGTAAGTTGTTTAATATACCCTTTCCCACATGTAGACGCCTTCAGACGCCTTTGCAGAAATCAACTTTTGGAAACATTGCGGATTATCAGCAATTTCTCCTGTTGCCACAATGTTAATTTAATCGTTGTGGTTCTTTCATTTATAGAGATATTCCACTTTTATGCTAGATGTGTTCAATGGCGTCCGCTGTAGATGAGTTATATGTGGGAAAGGGGGTTAAACAACAGATAGACCATATATGGGCTTCATGGGCGTAAAATGGTTCTTAAGACATTTGCATATAGAAAAGACTGTTTAGTTGATACATATATATATATATGTATGTAATGTAGCTCTAGATGTAACTTTTATTAAAAAAGTAAAAACACCTTTGTTCCATTATGTGACATCCAATTTCACCTTTCACTACCATGTGTTTAAATGTTGTCCGCTGCAGAAAGCCTTAACCTTTACCTTAACCCAATTGCAGATGATCGATATATGTAAAAACATTACTAACCAATTCTCACATACAGCAACTACTTTTGCAGCAGAGACCCTGAAAACTATAAGAGAACAAATATGACAAATGAAATATTGTGGCAAAAGGAGAAATTGAAAATAATGAACAATTTTCCCTTCCCCTTTTGCCAAAATGCTTTAAGAAGTTGTATGCTGCAAATGCGCCAACTTGCGCATGCAGGTTGGAAAGGATTAACTGTTTCCCACATTCATCAAAACTGCAGCAGACGACTTTGAAAACATCTAGTCAAAAAGCATGGAAAACCTCTATAAATGAAGATACTTACTGAAAAAAGTTGAAAACATTGTGGCAATAGGCGAAATTGCTCATATTGAGCAATTTCTACTTTTGACACAATATATTTCAAAAGCCGTCTGCTTCAGAGGCGTCAAAAAACCTCTGCAGGTGGAAAAGGGTTAAAAAAAGATCAGAATAGTCTCAGGTGATGCTGTATTGATTATAATTGGTGTTGTAAAAGTTGCTCTCTTTTCGAATTTTCAACACACTGGGTATTTGTCTGCATTGATTTTTTTGAATGTCTGCTTCATTTAAATATTTCATTCAATTTATCATGTGAGATTTATATTTTAATCCATTTACCCCATATACATTTGTTTTATTATATTAGGATATCCTAAATTGCCAGTTAACCCTTTCCCTCATACGACAATTCTGCAGCAGACGACTTTGGACGTATTTTGTCAAAAAATAGAAAATCTCCATAATTGAACGGATAATCTATGACAAAAAGTGAAAAACATTGTGGCAAAAGGAGAAATTGCACGTTTTGTGCAATTTCTTCTTTTGTCACTATGTTTTCAAAAAGCCGTCTGCTGCAGAGGCGTCAGAAAGCGTCTATATGAGGGAAAGGGTTAAAAATATGTGGGATGAAGATGGAATCTGTTGTATCATAGAATTACCACATACAGAACACCTTTTCATGCCTTTACTATAGACCAATATTGGACTTCCAAATGGAAGTGAATTAATGGCTGCCCTTCTTGGCGCTCAGGGTTTCGAGGTTATCATTAATTACGACTGACGGGGTGGTGTCCAGATAAATGGACCAGTAGTACTGGTAACTTACACAGGAAACGATGTGATATAACTGAACAATTGTCGAAAGCAGCTTAAAACACCAAACAATCAATGTAGATCATATGAAATTGGGTAAGCCGAGATTCTTATTCTTGAGCAATTTATGAATGAACCTATCCTGATACAGCTTACATTTGATGGTTCTGCATTACAAAAACATTGACTGCAAAAAAGCAAATCTTTTCCTATGGTAGCACCAAAGACTTTGAAAATGGTAGTCATGCCCTCCTTGGAGCTCTGGGTGGCGGGGTTAGCATTATGAATGACTGGCTGGTGTCAGGGTAAATGGACCGGTAGTACTGGTAACTTACACAGGAAACAAAGTCGTATAACGGAAAAATTGTAGAATGCGGCGTAAAACACCAAACAATCAATCAATCGTATGTTTTTTTCTACATTGCTTTAGATTTAACTTTGACTTGTCACTAAAAAATGTCATATGGGGTTAATGATTAACCTTTTCCTACATGCAGATGACTTATGAAAACATTATTGCAAGAGGAGAAGTAGCTCATAATCATATTGAGCAATTTCTGATTTTGGCACAATACTTTCAATTATATTCAATATTTATATTTTCGTTCCAAGATATTGTCCGTCTTTTGCCTGGACGTTTTCAAACTCGCCTGCTGCAAATTTGTGAAATGCAGGAAAGTTTTTAGTTTGTGGTGTTCCAATATTTTGCTGACACAATTGTTTGTTGCATGTTATCAAATTTGATTCTTCACCAAAGCTTAGCTCT
The DNA here is from genome assembly GCA_031761405.1 of Serripes groenlandicus. Taxonomy (NCBI): domain Eukaryota; kingdom Metazoa; phylum Mollusca; class Bivalvia; order Cardiida; family Cardiidae; genus Serripes; species Serripes groenlandicus. The sequence continues at coordinate 512,202 of JASEVX010000025.1, forward strand.
AGATAAGGAGGGTTTTACATGTTCTAAAATGAGACGATTGTTTTGAGTACCCAAATAATTGGGTTTGGTTGGATAATGAGAGAGAAAGAGCTATATACCCCTCCTGATCTAGACCTCTGCAATACATTTATTAACCCTTTCCCACATACAACAAATCCGCAGCAGACGACTTTGAAAATATCTTGTCAAAAACATTGAAGACCTCTACAAATGACGAACAATCATTGAATTAATTTAAATCGTCTCCTCATCACAATTTGATCTCTTCCAAAACAGGAAAGGACTGCACTTAAATTTCTGTTGTAATTTTTGAAATCTTGATAAAGACCAAGTGGTCGACAATTTGATTATTAAAGAGTTTTAATGTAATAAGATGAAAAAAGATATGGCAAAAGGAGAAATTGCTCCTTTTGCCACAATGTTTTCGAAAGGCGTCAGGAAGAGTTGGTTTGTGGGAAAGGGTTATGTTTCGATATTTATATGCCTACCATGTTACCCATTACCTGAATAAGATGACCTACGTTAAGACACTTCTGACTTAACCCTATTCCACATAACACATATCTGCAGTAGACGACCTTGGAAACACCCAGGCATAAATATGGAAGTTTTTGATAAATGATTGTATAATGATTGAATAGAGTTAAAAATATTGAGGCAAAAAGGAGAAATTAGTCATTATTCTGCAGTAAAAAGGTGTCTGTTTGTTGGGAATTGTTAAGAAAGAAAGTTTATATTAAAACCCTTTCCAACAAATAGATATATTTTTGATGCCTACGACTTTTGAAAATTTTGTACCAATTGTCATAATGAGCAATTTCTCTGTTGTCATATTATGTTTCCAACTCTTTTTAATAATACTCCTTTTATTTATAGAGAATTTCCATATTTTTGTCCAGCAGTTTTCAAAGTCGTCTGCTGCAAACTTGATATATGTGGGAATGGATCCAGGAAACTGTAACCACATAATTGTCAAAATACCTCCCTCTGTAGAAATATCTGGAAAACATCTCTATCAGAGAACGGGTTAAATCAACTTAACTTGTGTTAAGCTATATTTGGTTCAGGGGTAATACATATTCCACGCAAACTTGTTTCTTTTGACCCTTCACCACTTAGTTGACGCTTTCTGACGCCTTTGCAGCGGTTAATAACTTTTGAAAACATTGTGGGAAAAGGAGATATTGCTTAACATCGGCAACTTTTCAATTTGCCACAATGTTTTCAAAAGTCATCTGTTGCTGATGTTATAAAATGTGTCTGTAAGTGGAAAAGAGCTCAGTTAATTCATTTACCTGAAAATGTTGACAATGTATTCATTTGGGAAATAAATGTTTAATGCCAAGGTCAGAAAGTGGATTTTAATTTTGTGAATTTATTATTGTGTTTTTGTCGATTGGTTTTCTTAATAAGTTTGATTTTTGTATTTGTAGGTGCAGATAGTGAAAATAGTTTCAGTAAGTAATTTTTGTTGCTTAACTCTTTTCCTCATCCAGGCGCTTTCTGACGTCTATGCAGTGGACAACTTTTGAAAAACATGTAACAAAAGGAGAAATGGCTCAAAACAAACAACTTCTCCTTTTGTCGCAATGATTTCAAGTCTATTCAATAATCATACTATCAAGATTATAGATATTTTCTGCTTTTGACTTTGATGTTTTCAAACTGGTCTGCTGCAGATTTATTGTATGTGGAAAAGGGTTAACTACAAGCATTGTGTTGCTATGGCAACATTGAACTAGTTACATGAGTTGCAAATTGATATCACCATGGTGACGAAAGCACCATTTCATAGTGAGGACAAGGCTGTTATTATTTATAGATTCCTAATATGATTTGTTGTGCTCTGCAAAATTGGCTCAGCCCAAATGTTGTAACTGCTTATTAAATTATATACAGTTACGGCCATTTGGCGCTAAGCCATCGAAATGAAAAGAAGAATTTGTGACATCTGGAAAAGTTGGCGATTTACTAATGATACTGGGCTTTCTCTCCTTGGTGATAAGGATTGTGGAGTTAGTGTTACAACTGACTTGCTGGTGTCAGGATAAATGTCTCATAGAACTTGTAACGTTGGGAATTAACTGATTTGTTTTTGAAAGCAGCATATAAACAAACAGAACAAACTAATGAAACTGAATTGAAAACATTTTATTGAAAGGAGAAAAGGCTTTTTGGAAATGTCTCATTTTACCATAATATTCTTTCAAATAAACCTAGAAAGAGTGGTTTGTTTTGCTTATTCATGAAAAATGCAAAAATAATACAATGAAGATTAACCGAGCAAACAACTTATTCAGACAATTTAATATTTAAAAGAGTTGGCTTAATAAGAATGAAATTCCATTAATTGATTATTAAGATGTATACACTTATTTGCATGAGTAGAAATTGGACCAAGATCTTATAAGCCCAGTTATTTTGATTCGGCATGGATGTTTTTGTAATGCATGTGATATTCCCAAAGCGTTTATCATCAGACCCTTTGTGTTTTGTGACGAATTAAATCAATGGTTCAAACAATGTGTTTATTATTTGTTGAATTGATACAATACAATTTGAACATAGAACAGGAAATATTTTACCCTTCCAAATTCAAAGCATATACAGGAATGACATTTGAAAACATTGTGGCTAGTTAAGTAGATGATGTTTTCGACTGTATTCAATAAATATATTTTAACTTAGGGACTTTTCATAGTTTTCTCAGATGTGTTCAAAGTTATTTTCCTTATCTTTGTCTAGTATTTCGTGCAAGTCGCCTGTCATAAATTTGATGTATGTGGGAAAAGGTTAAATACATGATTGTAATCAATGCGAAAACACACCAGTCAAAAAATTCTACAAAATAGCAAGTTTGAAAACATCTGTAGAATAGGTCCACAGGGAAGCCATTGCCCAACTGTGCAGTCTGTAAAAATTTAGGCTTTATTATATTCCCTCGGCTAACGAAGTTTGTGATGGGGATATAGTAACAGGACTGTCCATTTGTTTGTTCTTTCATTCGTCTGTGCATCCGTCCGTAACAACCTTGTGACCACTCTACACTGAACATCCTTCAACCAATCTTAACCAAACTTGGTATACAGTTAGTATATATGGCAAGGTCTAGAAGCCTATTTATTTTCAAGGTTAAAGGTCAAGGTCAAAATTGGACTTTGAATACCGAGGGGATGCATCCGCTTTGCGATGCCCTTGTTATTATTGTTATGTTATTTTTCTGTATTCTGTTTTTATTCACTTTGTATTGTGTAATCTCATTACAGGAGGAGATGAGCCTATCTTGTCATATGAGGCGGTTGTTCAACAAGAATGTAAGTTTAACTTTGTATGCTGTTATCTCCGGATATAGTTTCAACACCTTCTGTCCATCCTGTCCTCGCTCCCTCTGTCTGTCTGAAGACACATTTAGGGATTTAAATAAAAACAATATAGAAAAATGTCAAAACACAGGATTAATTACCCTGCAAGTTTTGCTTTAATTGTACACAATTTCAGCACCACTCGATTTATGGCCCTTTTTGTCAGGGAAAGCAAGTTTTAATAAATTTTGTTTTGAGGACTATTTTTAACCCTCTCATCTGAGCACAAAGTACATCATGGCGCTCTTGTTAGCTCGACTTTTGAAAAAAACGAGAGCTATTGTCATGACCCTGGCGGCGGCGTGGTCGTCCGGTTAAGGTTTTTATCAGTCGAGCGTCTGTGCGGTACACGGTGCTCTTGTTTTACTTCATATGCTTTGCCAGGGTGTAACAAAGGGATCACTTCTTTGCCATCTGTCTGTCTTTCTCTTGTCAGCATATTGCAATGTGACACAAACATGTTTACATTCCAACATTCTAGCCTTTGTCATCAGCTACCGGTAGTCTGTCTTGCATTGACACAATTTGATTGGTTATTGGCTGGCAACACAAGCATTGCTTCAAACACTCTTGCAGAATAATGTATACATTGAAAAACCTAAAGAAATGAAGAGAGACTTTAAAGGAGAAGAGTTTAAAGTATTGGAAAAGTGTGGAAATTGCATTTTCTACCGTTTCCTAAAATATTAGAGAAAAGGTTTAAAAAGGGAAAGTAACAGAATTTAAATCTGATATTTGTATTTGACCTTTAACCTGTATGTCATGAGCATACTATAGACTCATGAATTTCAGATACAATTCGTTTGAGTATACACTACATTATAGGGTTATTTGATTCAAACAACAAATCTGCAGCAAACAATTTTGAGTACACCCAGGGGGACATATGGAAAGTCTCTACAAATGACATTATTAATGAATGTATGAATTTCTACTGTAACCAACATGATTTCCAATCCTGCCTGCTGAAGATTCTTTATACTGCATCTGGATTGGGGAAAGATTGAACCCTTACTCACATACAACAAGTCAGTAGCAGACGACATTGAAGAAAACATCAAAGCCTTCTCTATAAGGGAAAGTATAATTATTGAAAAGAGCTGAAAACTTTGTGGCAAAAGGAGTAATGGTTCCAACATGAATAATTTCTTCTTTTGCCACAATGTTTTCGAAAGTCATCTGCTGCAGATGTGTTGAATTTGAAAAGTGTTTAAAAGTTGATTCTTGCACAGAAAGCCTGTTTACTCCTTCTTATCTATGCTTCTTTCTGTGTTCTATTTTAGTGAAGTATACCCGACCAGTTATCATCTTGGGGCCATTAAAAGACAGAATAAATGATGACTTAATATCAGAGTTTCCAGAAAAGTTTGGAAGTTGTGTACCTCGTAAGTAGAAAGAAGATCATCATGCAGTATAATTAGCTCCACAGGCTGAAAGCCAGCCGAGCTTATGTCATGGCGAATTGTTTAATGTGCGTGCGACCAAGCATCTGTATGTGCTCTCTCTTTAATCATTGGGCCAATTTGGATGAAACTTCATAGGTAGCATCCTCTCCTAAATTCCTCCAATTGTTTTATCCATGCGAAATTTTGGTTTTCATGGCAACCGAAGGAAGAAAAATCTATCCCTCCGAAAGTATTTAACCTATTTTCAAATATTTATGTAAGAAATGTTCCTTACCAGATTCCGCCAAGCCATGTTGATTGGTCTAAAAACAGGGCCTCTAGGGGGCAGGGCTGTTTTGCATTATATAGCGATAGTGATTTAATATTTGAATAATGACAGTGATGCGATACTGGTCCTCTTGAGCCTCACATTGTTGGTAAACGATTGTTACACAAGCCATACAAAAAATCAACCATTGGAGGTTTAGGATTTAACTTTTCCAGGCTGAACTTTTTAAAATGGACTTGTCCAGCTTTTGCATTTGGAAGAGTTTGTGGTCAATTTTAAGAATATCAAGAAAAATGTTGAGTTGAGCAACCAGTAGTGTGGATGCACCAACTGGCCTAAGTCTATTCTAGTGTCACAAAGTTGAGCAAAAGGTAGGTTTTTGGGTGATATGGCCCACTAAGTCTCTAGTAAGAGATGACCAGAGATGATAATGTTGACCTTGTCACTTTTGTTGGCAAAAACCTGTAAAATCTCCATAAAAGATAGCTTAATTGTCAAATAAAGTTGAAAACATTGTGGCCAAAGGAGTAATTGCTCATCTTGAGCAATTTCGCCTTTGACCAAAATGTTTTTAAAAGTCGTCTGCTGCTTTTGCGTCAAAATGCGTCTGCAGGTTGGAAAGGGTTAACATACTTTGACCAATTATACCTTACTCAACCCTCCCCAACATACTTCAAATACATTCAGACTGCTTAAAACCCTTTCCCACATATAGACGCTTTCTGATGCCTCTGCAGCAGACGACTTTTGAAAACATTGTGGCGAAAGGAGAATTTGCTCAAAATGAGCAATTCTACCTTTTGCCACAATGTTTTCAGCTTATTTCAGTAATTTTCCATATTTTTGCATGATTGTTTTCTCAGCTGTCTGCTGCAGGTTTGCTGTATGTGGGAAAGGGTTAATCATTCCACTGTTTGAGAAATTAGCGGTTCTTGTAAAAGCCAATCCTCATCTGCACAGTTTGATCAGGATTTGCGGTTTTTGACGAATTAGTCATACAGGGTTTCAATAAATTGTCGTAAAACACTATCCAATTGGATCCTTAAGCATGCATGCAAATTGGCAAGTGTTTCTTGACACTTGTTATAATCCATAGATCCGATATGCAAATTAGATGCAGTATTTCAGTCAATCAAAACAATCAATATATTCTGTCCAGTACACTTGATTGCCGGACGCAGTTTCTGCATCACACACAAAAGCCATGTGATGCATGAGAACTGGGTAGTTTTTAACCATTAAATCATGGTTTGTTTGTGACGCATGGCTTAAAATACAATCTCGGATCTATTAATTAAGATTAGGTTGGTTTTGCCTATTTTGTCTTTTCACACTATGTTATTCTTTTTTATCATACAAACAGATACGACACGAGAGGCTCGAGAACATGAGCAAGATGGTAGAGATTACCATTTTGTAGATTCTCGAGAACAGATGGAGCGGGACATTCAGAATCATTTATTTATCGAGGCTGGACAGTATAATGAAAATTTGTATGGAACAAGCGTGGCCTCAGTGAGGGAAGTGGCTGAAAAGGTAGACCATTCCAGCCCAGGCTTACAAAACGTAAACAATCATTGCTATTCATGAGCAGTATCTCTGCTTCTTCTCCAACATTGTTCTGTAGAGTAAACTAATAATTTCTTATACCACAGTCCTTGTAAATTTACCACAACTCTGCAACAGACAACTTTGACAATACCTAGGCAAATCTGATGGTTGTCTGTAAATTGAAGTATAACAAATGAAAAGAGTTAAATCCATTGTAACTATAGGTGAAATTGCTTATTATGAAAAAAGTTGCCTGCTGTTTCAAAATACTTCTGTATGTGGGAAATGGTTAAAAAATTCAAAGGAAAACATTGCCAATATATTGAAATATGGACGTTTGATTTTGATAAAATAATGATGCACCTGAAAAAGTTCAAGAATAATTTTAGCTAAGCTTTTAACATTGTCATGAAACGAAGCAATATTTTCAAAAAGTTGCGTTGGATGTTTGAAAATGACAATGACCAATCTTTATTGAAGTACATAGGCCACCTCTCATAAAACATAATGTGATACGGGTATAAATACATATGTTACATTCTGAATAATAACAGGTAAATAAGAATAGTTTTCAATTTTTGCAGGGCAAGCATTGTATATTAGATGTTAGTGGAAATGCCATCAAAAGACTGCAGGTTGCCAACTTGTACCCTATTGCCATTTTAGTGAAACCTTCTACCGTGGAATCAATTATGTAAGTACAGGCCTCCCTTAACCCTTTCCCTGATAGGACAATTCTGCAGCAGACGACTTTGAACATATTTTGTCAAACAATAGAAAATCTCTATAACTGAATGGATAACCCATGACTAAAAGTGGAAAACATTGTGACAAAAGGAGAAATTGCACATTTTGTGCAATTTCTTCTTTTGTCACTATGTTTTCAAAAAGCTGTCTGCTGCAGAGGCGTCAGAAAGCGTCTATATGAGGGAAAGGGTTAACTCTTTCCCTCTAACAGACACTTTCTGATGCCTCTGCAACAGACAACTTTTGAAAACATAGTGGCAAAAGAAGAAATTGCTCATAATAAGCAATTCCTCCTTTTGCCAAATCTGATCGTGATCTTCGCTAGTAGCATTAATCCTTTCCCACCACAAACAATAAATCTGCAGCAGAAGATTTTGAAAAATAAAGGCTAAAATCTGAAAGATCTATAAATGAAAGCTTTTTTAATGAATGAAGTTGAAAACATTAAGACAAAAGGAGACATTGCTCATCTTGATGTCTTCAAAAGTCGTCTGCTGCAGATGCATCTGAATGTTGGCAAGTGTTATAGAAGCCTCTTGTGAACTGGCTTTTTATACGCCCATTTTGAAAAAAACGGATCGTATTATAGTTTTACCTGCGGCGTGCGGGCTGGCTGGCGGGTGACGTCCAGGATGTTGTCATCTAAATAACTTGAGTAGCCTTTGTCCTATCATCACCAAATTTAGTCAGAGTGTGTATTGGCATAATATGTTGAACAAGTTCGATAACTAGCCATATCGCTTCTGTCAATCAAGAGTTATCGCCCTTTAATTATAGAAATTACCTAAAATTGGTCTTGTCAGCTAAATAACATTAGAAGTCTTTCTCCAATCATCACCAAATTTGGTCAGAATGTGTATTGGCATAATATCTTGGACAAGTTCAATAACTAGCCATATCGCGCTAGTCAATCGAGAGTTATTGCCCTTTAATAACAGAAGTTACCTAAAATTGGTCTTGTCAGCCCAATAACTTAAGAAGCCTTTGTCCAATCATCACCAAATTTTGTCAAAATGTTAATTGGCATAATATCTCAGACAAGTTTGTGCCTTATATGGCTATAGTGCAAACTTAAAAAATCTTCTCCTCCAAAAGTGTCAGGCCGATTTTCAAATAATTTTGTAGAAATTTTCCTTCAAGCCATGTTGATTGGTTGAAAAACATGGCCGCCAGGGGGCGGGGCTATTTTACCTTTTATGGTTATAGTGAAAACTTAAAAAATCTTCAACATCTTCTCCTCAGTAACCAGTGGGTCAATTGGGATGAAACTTCACAGAAAGCATCCTCTCAATGACCTCACCAGAATTCCTTCAAATTATTGGGATCCATGCAGAATTCTGGTTTCCATGGCAACGAAACGAAAAAAACTTCAAAATTCTTCTCCTCCCAAATTGGTTGGCAGATTTTGAACTTATTTTGTAGAAATGTTCCTTGGGTGACTCTCTATCAGATTCCTTGAAGCCATGTTGATTGGTCGAAAAACATGGCCGCCAGGGGGGGCGGGGCTTTTTTGCCTTATACGGCTATAGTGAAAACTTAAAAAATCTTCTCCTCCAAAAGTGTCAGGCTGATTTTCAAATAATTTTGTAGAAATGTTCCTTGGATGACCCTCTATCAGATTCCTTTAAGCCTTGTTGATTGGTCAAAAATTATGGCCGCCAGGGGGGGCGGGGCTATTTTGCCTTATATAGCTATAGTGCAAACTTAAAAAATCTTCTTCTCCAAAAGTGTCAGGCCGATTTTCAAATAATTTTGTAGAAATGTTCCTTGGATGACCCTCTATCAGATTCCTTCAAGCCATGTTGATTGGTCAAAAAACATGGCCACAAGGGGTCGGGGCTATTTTGTCTTTTATGGCTATAGTGAAAACTTAAAAAATCTTCTCCTCCAAAAGTGTCAGGCCGATTTTCAAATAATTTTGTAGAAATGTTCCTAGGGTGACCCTCTATCAGATTCCTTCAAGCCAAGTCGATTGGCCGGAAACTTTGTTTGCCAGATGGCGGGGCTTATATAGCTAAAGTGAAAAAAAAAATCAGGTGAGCGATTCCAGGGCCATCATGGCCCTCTTGTTTTACTAAAATCTTATCATACAAGTTTATACTATGTTCATAATTGACATCAACATCTTGACCTTCAAATTTAGTTTTGTTGTGGCACGACTCATATGACTTTATGTGAATCACTTCTATTGTATATTTTCAGGGAAATTAATAAAAGAATAAGTGAAGAGCAAGCAAGATTATCATATGACAGAACAATGAAATTGGAGCAAGAATTTGGGGAATATTTTACAGGTAAGCAGCCTAGTTGAATTATATTTCAGAAGAACTATCCGTACATACACACAGTCTGCTCTATTACTTAGCCACTGAGGAATCTACTGTGGTCGATTGTTAGCATTTGGAATTTAAACTTGGCGTTCCGGGTTAGATCCCCTGTTGTGGCATGACGGGTCATGGTGTAGTGCTCTTGGGCGAGGCACATTTCCTAGCATGGTACTGGTTTGTTTACTCAGGGATCATGAATAAGTAAACTGTTGCCGTGATATAATTGAAATAATGTTGAAAGCAGCGTAAAACCCCAATCAAACAAACTGTTAAGCACTAACCACATTTAACCCTTTCCCACTTTCCTTTAGATTCATCTGAAGCAGACTACTTTTACAAACATTGTGCCGAAAGGAGATATTGCACAGGATGTATTGTTTTTAAGAATGGGTTAAGAAGTGGCTGGCAAGCATACATGTTTTCCAAATGCCTGTGGTTGGTTTACCCAGGAGTATGGAGCATTCTTAACTGCGAGCCATCACTGGCAGAAGTCCAGTTGAGGTTATATCGTGGCGCATTGTCCGTGTTTGCTGACATGAACCTTTATCTTCAAACAACTTCTACTCTATGACCACTGGGAAAATTGTGATACAACTTCATAGGTAGCATCCTCTAAATTCCTTCAAATTTCTCACTGTCAGAGATTGTGTACTTCAATCAAATTGTTCAAAGGTTATCTGCAAGTAGGAAATAGTTAATACTCTCCCACATACAGCAAATCTGCGGCAGATGACTTTGAAACCGTCTCGGCAAAAATAGGGAATATCTGTATAGCTATTAGATTAATGTAGTCGGCTGAGGCTTCAGTAAGGGTTAACCAATTTCGATAATGGTGTGTTGCCCCCATAACTTGTTACAGTTGTCTGCTTTGAAAGGATTTGTTTGTTTGTTTGTCCATTTTACTTTTTACTTTTTACTTGATATGCTATTGAAAACTTTTTCAACTTGATAATAGTAATAGAAATGAACTTAAAACCTGTATTATAAATAAAAGAACTTGCACATACACTTGTTCACCAAATTATCATTATTATTTAAGCTCACTTGAGCGTGGGGTGAACTTTTATGATCGCTCACCGTCAGTCGTTGTCCGTTTACATTTTCCTAGAAACAACTTCTCCCCTTAAACTAATAAAACAAATTCAAACTAATTTCACAAGAATGTTCCTTAGGTGGTCCTCTTTCAAAGTTGTTCAAAGAAATTAATTACATTTAGAACTTTTGTTGCTGCGACATTTGAAAGCGGGAAAATAAAAAATAAAATCTTGTCCAGAAGAACAGGCCCAAATTGGAAGCAATTTCACACAAATGTTCCTTGGCTGCAAATTTCCCTTTGGTGACCCTCAACCAAGAAATTTGAAATGATTCTGATAAGTTGATAAAAGTGGCAGCCAGGAACTGAATTGTTCCTTATATCGTTATAATGTGAACACTTTAAGAATCTTATTGACCAAAAGTAAAGGCCTGATTTCAAAAATAATTTTTCATGAAGGTTTCTTCAGTGACCCACAACCAAGATTGTTGAAATTATTATGATCTGACAGTTAACATGGCTGTCAGGTTTCCATATATGTATAAAGTAAAATCGTTGAAAAATACTTAAGTTCTGTTAACCCTTTCCCTCATATAGACGCTTTCTGACGCCTCTGCAGTAGATGGCTTTTTGAAAACATAGTGACAAAAGAAGAAATTGCTCAAAACAAGCAATTTCTCCTTTTGCCACAATGTTTTCCACTTTTAGTCAAATGTTATCCATTCAATTTAAGAGATTTTCCATGTTTTGACAAAATAAGTTCAAAGTCGTCTGCTGCAGAATTGTCGTATGAGGGAAAGGGTTAAATCAGGTGAGCGATCCATCATGGCCCCCTTTTTTTATTATCAGTGATATAATTATTAATATTTGTTTATTATTCTAATGTCAAATTGGTGTCAAACGGGTATTGGTGAGGTTTTATCACATTGGCATGTAACGTGATCTTTCTTTTTTCAGCTGTGGTACAAGGTGAAACAGCTCTTGAAATCTATGCAAAAGTGAAAGAGGTCATCCAGGACCAGTCAGGTCCCGTGATTTGGGTACCAGCAAAGGACAAGTTGTAGGAACCACTGTTTATTTGGCATGGAAACAAAAACAAAAATACTTGTAAAAGAGACAAAAAAGATATAAAAGATGATATTCTGTTTTACTATTACTAATAGATATCGGATGTTAGTGAAAATGGGTGTTGCAGGATTATTCTTGAAATGACTTTGTAGTCTTTTATTTACATGTAAACGTGAAAGAGGGAAAATTACAGGATAGGATCCAGTCTAGGAAAGGAATGTGAAGGACAAGGAAGCTGATAGGGACAGTGTTCAGGTGAAATATGGCGAAAGAAAAATGAAATGAACAATGTGAAATTTGACCAGATGACAAACTTCTATTTATTTCGATATGCCCTTCTAGCCCTCGGACCTTAATGTTGAGGTCACATTTTTAGCTCACCTGTGCACGAAGTGCTCAAGGTGAGTTATTGTGATCGCCCTATGTCCGGCGTCCGTTGTCCGTCGTCCGTCAACATTTTCTCCTCTGTAACCGGTGGGTCAACTGGGATGAAACTTCACAGAAAGCATCCTCTCAATGTCCTCAACAGAATTCCTTAAAATTTTCGGGATCCATGCAGAATTCTGGTTTCCATGGCAACGAAATGAAAAAACTTCAAAATTCTTAAAAAATCTTCTCCTCCGAAAGTGTCAGGCCGATTTTCAAATAATTTTGTAGAAATGTTCCTCGGGTGACTTTCTATCAGATTCCTTCAAGCCATGTTGATTGGTCGAAAAACATGGCCGCCAGGGGGGGCGGGGCTATTTTTCCTTATATGGCTATAGTGCAAACTTAAAAAATCTTCTTCTCCAAAAGTGTCAGGCCGATTTTCAAATAAATTTGTAGAAATGTTCCTTGGGCGACCCTCTATCAGATTCCTTCAAGTCATGTTGATTGGTCAAAAACATGGCCGCCAGGGGGCGGGGCTATTTTGCCTTTTATGGTTATAGTGCAAACTTAAAAAATCTTCAACATCTTCTCCTCAGTAACCGGTGGGTCAATTGGGATGAAACTTCACAGAAAGCATCCTCTCAATGACCTCACCAGAATTCCTTCAAATTTTTGGGATCCATGCAGAATTCTGGTTTCCATGGCAACGAAACGAAAAAAACTTCAAAATTCTACTTCTCCCTAACTGGTTGGCAGATTTTGAACTTATTTTGTAGAAATGTTCCTTGGGTGACTCTCTATCAGATTCCTTGAAGCCATGTTGATTGGTCGAAAAACATGGCCGCCAGGGGGGCGGGGCTTTTTTGCCTTATATGGCTATAGTGAAAACTTAAAAAATCTTCTCCTCCAAAAGTGTCAGGCCGATTTTCAAATAATTTTGTAGAAATATTCCTTGGATGACCCGCTATCAGATTCCTTTAAGCCATGTTGATTGGTCGAAAATCATGGCCGCCAGGGGGGGCGGGGCTTTTTTGCCTTATATAGCTATAGTGCAAACTTAAAAAATCTTCTTCTCCAAAAGTGTCGGGCCGATTTTCAAATAATTTTGTAGAAATGTTCCTTGGATGACCCTCTATCAGATTCCTTCAAGCCATGTTGATTGGTCAAAAAACATGGCCGCCAGGGGGCGGGGCTATTTTGCCTTTTATTGCTATAGTGAAAACTTAAAAAATCTTCTCCTTCAAAAGTGTCAGGCCGATTTTCAAATAATTTTGTAGAAATGTTCCTAGGGTGACCCTCTATCAGATTCCTTAAAGCCAAGTTGATTGGTTGGAAACTATGCCCGCCAGATGGCGGGGCTTATATAGCTAAAGTGAAAAAAAAAATCAGGTGAGCGATTCCAGGGCCATCATCAGCTTGTTTAATTCAACTTTATACGTATCCTTGGATCAGAACATATTCCTTCAGAATTAAATGATGAAAAGGCGAAATTATTTGGAAATACCATTTTAACCCTTTCCCACCTGCAGTCGCAACTTTACAACATAAGCAGCAGACAATTTTTGAAAACCTTGTGTTATAGGTAGAAATTGTTCTTGCTGAGCAATTACATCTTCTGCTGTTTAACCCTTTCCCTCATACGACAATTCTGCAGCAGACGACTTTGAACATATTTTGTCTAAAAAATAGAAAATCTCTATAATTGAATGGAAAACATTGTGTCAAAAGGAGAAATTGCTCGTTTTGAGCAATTTCTTCTTTTGTCACTATGTTTTCAAAAAGACGTCTGCTGCAGAGGCGTCAGAAAGCGTCTATATGAGGGAAAGTGTTAAGGTTATCTGCTGAAGAATTTGTGTAAGTGGGAAAGTGTTAAATTATGCAAGATGAATTATTCAACAAGACTCATAATTTTAATGTCATAAATAAGTCATTCTTTTTTAACCCATTCCCACATACAATTGCAGCAGATAACTTTAAAAACGCCTTGGCAAAAATATGAAAAATAGCTATAAATGAAAGTATAATTATTCAAAAGTGGGAGTGTGTTAGGAGCTCAACTATAAGCTCCTTCTAATGTTTAAGGGCAGTTTTATTTGTTGACAAATACAAGACAAGAGAATGTTGTGTCTGGTTGATCCTGAAGAAGAATAACGCTTTTTGTATAGCAATATGTGAGGATGGATTAAATGTGGTGTTTGTTACTTACTGTGAGTTGTAATAACAGATTGTTGAATGTGCGAAGAAGATACACTCATCCTAGTTTCTCATTTGAGCTCATCCATGTGAAAAGGTACATGTTTTGGATTTCTGAATTGTGTAGGCTCAGAGTGCCTTTTAGATTTGCTCATGCTCAGTCTTGTCAAATTCTTCACAAGTTGACAAAATTATCTAACAATCTTATGTGAACAGTGTAGATCTGGATTTAACCCTTTCCCTCATATAGACGCTTTCTGATGCCTCTGCAGCAGACAGCTTTTCGAACACATAGTGACAAAAGAAGAAATTGCTCAAAACGAGCAATTTCTCCTTTTGCCACAATGTTTTCCACTTTGAGTCATAGGTTATCCATTTAATTATAGAGATTTTCTATTTTTTGACAACATATGTTCAAAGTCGTCTGCTGCAGAATTGTTGTATGAGGGAAAGGGTTAACTTGTACCTAATCCCATGTATGCATCTTTTTTGAATACAGTTGAAAGCATTTTGACTAAAGTAGAAATTGCTCATTATGAGAATGTTTACCTTCTGCCATAATGTTTTCAAACATTGTCTACTGCAGAGGCGTCTGCAAATCAGAATTGTCTGCTTTGGAAAACAACAGAGAAAAAGTAGAAGGTCTGAAAGATGTGCATGTAGTTACAAGAGATTTGCGACACAGAAGTTAAGAAATTGAGCGAAAATGGAAGAGAAAAGGTGAATAACATTCTTCTTTACATCTTTCCATTACAATTAGGATCTGTTCAAAGTTTCACACACAAATCAAGAAAAAGTACAGCCCACATCAGACTAATTAAGCTAAATCATGATCTTCACTATTGACGCAAGGTCCATGATTGGTGGGTTTTTTGCATCGTTTGTATGACCAGTCTTTCTTGTGTTGACGTATAGGAATCACTTCGGCGATGTCAGTCAGTCTATCACGCTTTCTTTTACTGACATATTGACAGGTGACACATTGTGGGCTTCATTCCAAACCGTTGTAACTCAAGATGAAGTTACTACCATTTTGCATGAAGCCAACGACATGAGTTCCTTCAAACACTCTTGTTCCATTTGCTTGTACAAAAGAGATGCTAGGATGAGGAAGAAAAAAAATATGAAAAAAGACCATATCATTTGCTGTGTATATATTTATGTGAACATATGTAAATAACTTTCTTTTAATTCATTAACATTCTATCATAAAAACATTGTTGATTTGTTTTTTACAATATTTGAGAGGATGAATTTCATTAATTCATAATCCCAGACCCCCTATTGCTGAATGTTTGTTTGGACGAATGGCACATGGGCTTTCTCTGTTATCCTTCATTTTTTTATATTATGTGAAATCCTTTTTGTGTCTATGTAGTTAAATTAACTCTTTCCCCAACTGCAGATGCATTTGCTGCAGACAAACTTTTGAAAATATTGAGTCAATCGGAGAAATTGCTCATAATGAGCAATATCTCCTTTTGCCACAATGTTTTCAACTCTATTCAATAAGTTATCTTTCAATTTTAGAGATAATCAACAACTTTTTATTCATGTTTTCAAAGTCGTCATCTGCAGATTTGTTTTATGGGGATGAGGATAAACCTTTTCCCACTTGCACATGCATTTTGATGCATCTGCAGCAGACGACTTCTGCCACAATATTTTCAATGGAATTCAATATTCATTCTTTCATTTGAGAGATTTTCAGCATGTTTGCCTGATTGATCTCAAAATTGTCTGTCACCGATTTTTGTATGTGGGAAAGGGTTAATCTTGGTCTACATTTTGATGGTTAGTAGATCACAATTGTGTTTGGTAAGTTAGTTAAAGTTCTATCAACCAAGCTAACCCTGTCCATTATACAACAAATCTGCTGCAGATAACGGAAAAATTCAAAGTTTTATTTTTTAATAGGGTTGTAAACATTTTGGAAAAAGGAGAAATTGCATATTATGAACAACTTATCCTTTTGCCTGAATGTTTTCAAAAGTTGTCTACTGTATTTGCGTCTGTAAGTGGGAAGGGGTTAAAAGTAGGAATATTTGAATGTATTAATATTTAAAAGGCAAATGTGGGAAATTTTAAATCAAAATCCTAGTTCTCTCACACAGTAGTTATAGAAGTTAAAATTTAAAGAAGATAACAAAATTAAAATTGAACCTACATACAACAAATCTGCAGCAGACAACTTTGAAAGCATATTTAGCAGATATGTGGGAAAAAATACAGTGTAATGAGAGTTTAATTATTACAGAGAGTTGAAAACCTTGTGACCCAAAAAAATACGTAATGAGCAATATCACCTTTTGTCACAATGTTTTCAAGTTATCTGCTTCAGAGGCATCAGAAAGCACGCGTATTAGGGAAAGGCTTAACCCTTTCCTCATATAGACGCTTTCTGACGCCTCTGCGGCAGACAGCTTTTTGAAAACATGGTGACTAAGTGACAAAAAAAGAAATTGCTCATTGCTCAAAACGAGCAATTTCTCCTTTTGCCACAATGATTTCCACTTTTAGTCATAGGTTATCCATTCAATTATAGAGATTTTCTATCTTTTGACAAAATATGTTCAAAGTCGTCTGCTGCAAAATTGTCGTATGAGGGAAAGGCTTAACGAAGATAAAATTGAACCTATATATAGCTAGGATAAGGGGACAAGTAGTGGCTTAGTCATTTGCTTTGGCTTCCGTTTTATTATATAACTTTTTATGATTAGAAAGCTAGACCTTGTACTAATGCTAAATGCAGACATCTTTAACCCTTTCCCACATTAAACAATTTCTCCTTTTGACAAAATATTTTCCACTTTTAAGTCAGTTAGGTTATCTATTCATTTATAGAGATTTTCTATTTTTTGACAAAATATGTTCAAAGTCGTCTGCTTCAGAATGGTTGTATGAGGGAAAGGGTTAACTTAAACAGACCCAGGATGACATATTAGGACAACCATTTAAATTCATTATTAATAAACATATTATGTAAACAAATAAACCAAAATATTTTCCAATTCCCTTCTAAGCATTTATTTACATCCAAATTACATGTATAACAGCTTTGAAAATATTGTTGGGAAAGAAGCTAGAAGGACATTGTACTTAACAGTGACTGGTTTTTTTCACCCACTTTAATTTGATTATGTCTAAATGAGGGAATGGCTTAATTTTGTTTATGTTCACTAATACCGAGATATTTATATCATGGACTACAGCTTATATGTGTATACTTTTCTATGTATGTAACCGTGTTTTAAATTCAAAGTAGTGATTTTTAAAGGGTTTTTTTCCTTTCATTTTTACTTGTAAATAGGATATTTGTAGTACAAAGCCCATTGGGTGGGATAACTGATATACATATTTCTAGTATATTATTTGTTATTTTGTATCATTTTGTGGCAATAGTTTAACACGAACAATTGTATTTATATCATTTGATAATATTTTAGCATTCCTTGCAAGAAAAAATTAAAGGGGAATAACCCAATGATTTCTTTTCTTACCCAGAAGTCATAATCCTTTCCCACATGTAGACCCATTTTTAAGCCTCTGCAGTAGACATTTTCTGAAACATGTGACATAAGAAGAATTTACTCTTAATGAGCAATTTCTGCTTTTGCAACAATGTTTTTAACTCGTCAACAAGTAATCTTTCCCCGATAGAGATTTCCCATAATTATGGCTTAGCATTATCAATGTCATCTGCTACTGATTTTCTGTATGTGGGAAAGGGGGGGTTAATATAATCAGAAAGACTGATTCTCTTGATGCACATTTGACTAGAAAATAATAACAAGAAATAGGTGTGAGTCCAGGCTCTAGGGAAACAGATCTTGTTTTAACCCTTTCCCTCATATAGACGCTTATAAACGTGCAATTTCTCCTTTTGTCACAATGTTTTCCACTTTTTGTCATAGGTAATCCATTCAATTATGGAGATTTTTTATGTTTTGACAAAATACGTTAAAAGTCGTCTGCTACAGAATTGTCGTATGAGGGAAAGGGTTAACCCTTTCCCACATACAGATGCCTCTGCAGCAGACAACTTCTTGTGCAAGGTCCCCTTTTGCCACAATGTTTTCAGCTTTCAATCTTTCATTTATTCTGAGTTTCCTTACTGTTTTCAGTCATCTGCTGCAGATTTGTTATATTTGGAAAAAGGCTTAACAGTGTTGACCAAGATCTGCCTGCGCATCTGTTTTACCAATCCAATTTCACAATGACTTTTCAGAAGCCTTTGAGAAATCTGTGACTAATTGACATACGGTGCAGTGCATATCTAAGCAGATGCACTGGGTTGATCTGGCTAAACACATGTAGTAATGATTCCAGATTGTATTTCTTTGAGCTCCAGTGGGATAGTTCCACAGGGGGTACACTTATTTCTCAGATGTTTTTAACCCTTCTCCCATACAAGAGAATTGCAGCAGACGACTTTGAAAACATCTAGGGAAAAATATTCCAATTCTCTTTTTAAAAAGGAAATCATAACCTAAATTGAAAGGAAAATATTATGACAAAAGGTGAAATTGCTCATCATGCCTAAATGTTGGAAAGGGTTAACCCTTTCCCTCATACGACAAGTCTACAGCAGACGACTTTGAACATATTTTGTCAAAAAGTAGAAATTCTCTATAATTGAACGGATAACCTATGACTAAAAGTGGAAAACATTGTGGCAAAAGGAGAAATTGCTCGTTTTGAGCAATTTCTTCTTTTGTCACTATGTTTTCAAAAAGCCGTCTGCTGCAGAGGCGTCAGAAAGCGTCTATATGAGGGAAAGGGTTAACAGTCAAGACTTGAAATATCAAATTTGGTTATCCTCGGCTAATGACTGGCATCAGAGATTGGGTTATCTCCCTTTGACTATAATTCAGTAGTTGTGATTTTCTTTATATTCATAACTTGATAATGATAGTTGAGCCTAATCTCTGAGACATAGAAAGTCTTTGTTCAGAGTCTACATGATTGATTGTTGAGCCAGTGCATGAGAAAGGGGACAAGTTAGTATTTCAGAAATAGTGTAGGTTAAGGTCAGTCTGTACATCTGCTGTGTTATCAGTCTACACAAGTTGGCAGAATGTTCTAGCTAGCTTGTGGATGTAATATGTGAACAGCGTAGATCCTGATCACTACCTTTTCACATGCACTGGCTCAGGTATCGTTACATTCATCTGCCCTGAAAGAACTGCAAAAAAATGCACACTTTTCTATAATGTATTCAACAGAGGTTTGCATCAAAGGCGTTTTAAGTTTGAGGTATAAGGGAAATGAATAAATGAAGAATTGTGTATTAGAAGTACATGTGTCCACAGAATTTGTGTTGGGCCGATTCTGGCTCTAAAACTATAAATATATAATCTGTACTCAGAATCTGTTTGTTAAGAAGCAAATTCATTCTCGAAATTGACCAATCAGAAGTCTTATTTGGAGGATGGAGATCATTTTCAGAGTTTTATAGTTTCGGCCACTGTCAGCTGTCAGGTCTGACTATGCAGAGAGAGGCACTGGAGGATCTTGATATTTCTGAAGGTAGTTGGTTGTTATTTGTTCTTGCTTAAAGCTATCCATGTATGATAAATAAATGCCTTTAACCCTTTCACACATACAACAGATCTGCAGCAGATAACTTTGAAAACATTCTTGGACATATTTTGAAAATTCATATATAGGGAAAGAAAATTATTAAATAGCGTTGAAAACATTGTGACAAATGGAGAAATTGCTCATTATGAGCAATTTCTCCTTCTGCCACAATGTTTTACAAATGCCGAATGCTGCGTCAGAAAGCGTCTATATATGGGAATGGGTTAAAATATATTTGATGCGCGCAAGTTTTCAGATCTTCCAACCAAAGACGTTTCTGCTTTATATTTAATGATTTACACGTTCGATTGTACAGATACAGTCGTACATGGATTATATTACATAATCTGCACTCTTATCTAAAATTCTAATCATCCCAAAACATACACCCTGTAGTTCTGCTGTATGATTATAGCATGTACTCCCTAATCGGTCTAAATTGTGGAAACATTGAACATTCGGAGCAGTTTCTCCTTTTCCAACAATGTTTTCAGAAGATTTAACCCACATCCGTGAAACTGATTCATAGCAAATAATTGTAACAATATGATTAGGTGGAAGGTTTTTTGCTGAGAGGGCGATCGTTCATTGTGACTTTGTCATAGGAGATAAAAAAGTTTCTCTTCATGTGAAATTACGAATATTACAATATGTAATTATTTGTCTTTTAACTATTTCCCACATAGAACATGCAGACAACTTTGATAACATCTAAGCAAAATCATGAATAATCTCTATAAGTGGAAGTTCCATTATTGAATAAAATTGAAAACGTTGTGGCAAAAGGAGATATTGCTCTTGATGAGCGGACTTCATTTGCCACAATGATTTCATAAGTCACCTGCAACACATGTGTCCAAAATGCATCTACATGTGGGAAAGGGTCATACAATTTTCGATGTGTATTATTAATTTACATCAGTTGATGTTGCACTTCAATTAGCATTGTGGAAATTTACATGTATTGCATTTAGGCTATTAGAATAATTGTAGAGTAATTAATTTATCATATTATTAAAAATCATATTTACATTTTTTTAAACCCCCTTTTCCTGGAAAAATGACT
This sequence comes from Serripes groenlandicus, assembly GCA_031761405.1. NCBI lineage: Eukaryota > Metazoa > Mollusca > Bivalvia > Cardiida > Cardiidae > Serripes > Serripes groenlandicus. The sequence goes on from JASEVX010000025.1 coordinate 533,175, forward strand.
GGGACTCAATTTGTTTCATATTACAAACCCTCTATATTAAATGCTTGCTTTGTGATATTTGAAGAAATTCTTTTACTGTCAAATATATATACACTATCGATGAAATAAAGACATAAGTCAAAGCCACCAGTATAAAGTCAGTCTGTGCCAATAGATCGGGCTCTATACGTTTGGCTGCCCAAATCAACATTTTTATCTTAAAATTCCTAACATTGGCTGCAAGTAAATTTGCCTCCATTAATATTCATTTTTGTATTCATAAAGGAGATGCTTTAAACTAACGAAATATGTGATATGTGAAAGCAGTATGGGGTGCACAAGTCTCCTCTCTGATATAAATAACCTAATCTGAAAAAACAACGTTGGTGGAAAAGGGAGAAATTGCTCAATTTGAGCAATTCATTTGTTTCCCTCCATATTTTTTTCAGGTTCATTTCCAATATACTAGTATCAATATCATTATATAGTTACTATTATGTGTTATAAACAAAGAATTAAAGCATTTTGTATGAGGTAAATGGTTTTTACACAGAGTCAGCAATTTAGATAGTAACAAAACTTATGCTGGCAGAGAGAATTAATTAGAAATAAAGATTGAATTGGAATGGGAGAGTCTGCTAAGAACAATTTTACCTTTTCCAACAATGATTTTTTAACTCTGTATAAAAGAAAAATGCATTAAATTTCAAGATGTACTTATTCTTTGTTGTTTTCCGATATTGTCTTTGACATGACCAAAAGGATCGTATATATAACAGGAAAGTCGAGATAAAGATGTATATTTCATGCTCTAAAATCCTTATTTGAACCTTTTACCCTATGTTGTGGGTACTCAAAACATTTATTCTCACAGACGATTCTTGAGTAAACACAACATAGGGTTTTGTTGATAAAATAAAAGAGATGTCGTGGGGACAAGACCAGTTTTCTCCTCCATATCTCTGCAACAATGCAACAAGTGTATTTATTGTATCTTGATTATTACAAATAAACAAATCAGAACTGCATCACTTCACCCCGTCTTTATTCTCAATATTCATACATTATTTCATCATGTATAAAATTACATATTAAACAAAGATCAGTTCCAGCGAACAATATTTGTAGATCTTTACATAAAAATGTTTTCTGGAAAGTAAAGGAAATTGTTTGTTGTCATTTAACTATCCAGCAGTATTTTTCTGTCAACCAAGGATTTTTAGCTTATCCAAGCACCTGTGATTGCCCACCCATCTTCAACAATCCTTTTAATTAAACTATACAGTTCAACTAGCCACATATTTTGAAGCTTTCTGGAGCACAATTTATTTTCAGCCCAATTTTGTGTATGATGATATTCACAATGACTTATCAAGCAGTGGTCCTCTCCTCTTAAACCATGTGAATGTTCTATTTTACAACACTTCAACTTGGTGCTGAATGACATACACTTGTAGTTTTTAAACCCTTTCCCACTTGCAGACACATTTTGATACATCTGCAGCAGATTACTTTTGTAACCTTGTGGCAGAGGGAAAAATATTTCTTAATGAGCCATTTCTCCATTTGCCACATTATTTTAGACTCCAGTAATTACATTTATATATATATATCTATGACTAGATAGTTGAAGTCATCCATCTGCTGCACATTTGTTGGGAAAGGCTTAATCATTCATCATGACTTGTTTTTTCGTTTAAACGTCTTCCATCTGGACAGTTGTAAATAAGATTGATTGATCAAGGCTTAACACTGCTTTCAACAATGTTTCAGTTTTATAAAAGTTGCCAGTTCATCTTATGAGTCTGTCCAAGCAATCGGCTGCTTTTCCACATAGACTGTGAGCCAACTAGTAAAAGAGGAATTACGTTCCTCTTATTCAATTTTGTCAAATGTCGGAAAGGGTGTTGAACATGATGGGGTTCAAACACACAACCCCCTTGATTGACAGCCAATGTCGCTACTTGTGCTCCGTTTAATACCCAATACTCAAGTAGTCATACTTAAGTAGTTTATGAAATCAGTTTGATTGTTTCAATACCTTTCCAACTTGCACTATATATATGCACAAACAGGAAACCATACTGATCTCTGAAAACATTCAAGTGAAGTTGTGTGGTAGAAGGTGCAATTTATAGAAAACAATAAAATGCATTTTGAATTATCTTTCATCTGTTCAACTATTTCTCACCTACAGACACCTTTTGGAAACATTATGACAAAAGTATTAAACTGCTTGTTGCGAGCAATTTCTCCTTTTGTCACAATGTTTTGTAACTTTTTCCAGTAATTATTCCTTCAGTTATAGAGATTTTCTGTGTTTTTGTCTAGAGGTTAACCCAAACCATCTGCTGTGGATTTTTTCTATGTGAGAAAAGGTTAATGGATTTTTTATTTTATTTCAATTGACAGAGATGACTAGCACATCCTCAGATCTGTGACATAATTCACTACACAGTTTGTCCAATTTTCTTGATAAACCTTCAGGTACATTAAGATCCATCTTTAAGCCAACAACTTTGCACGCTTATGCAACAGGTGACTTTTATAAGCAATATGGAGGAAGGAAAATGTGATAAAAAAAATAGCTATTTCTCCTTTCCCTAACAAGGTTTTCAACTGCATTAATAACACATCACTTATTATATTGATCTATGCTAGAATATGTAATATTTGTTTCCATAAAAGCAATTATTGGAAAATGTACAAAATATTGTTGAGGAGAAAGGGCTGATTACTTTCATTATTTCCAAAATGCTTCTGCAAATAGGAAAGGGTTAATCACTTCAGTTTTGCATCATATTGTTTTTAAACTAGTGGGGTAACACCTCTAGTGTTTAGCCAGTAGATGCATTTAGGTATATATAACACTTAGGCGAAAACGTAAATACTAAGTTGTCACTTTATGTAGATGCTTTTACCCATTCCCACATATGCTTTCCGACACTTCTACCGCAGACCATTTTTTGAAACTTTGACAGAATGAGAAATTGCTCCAAACAAGCAGTTTTTCTTTTGTCACAATGTTTCCAGCTTTGCTCAGTGAGTATTATCTTCTTTCATAGTGATTTTCGACTTCATGTTTTCAAAGACGTCGGCTACAAAATTGTTGTATGTGATAAAGGGTTAAGACCCCAAATTTGCCAGTCCAAACTCATTTACATATTCTTGACAAAAGTGTAACATCTAGCTATGTCTGATCATAATAATCATCAAATTTCCGTTTCAATGGATTTGTTAGCCAGTCCAAACTCATTTACATATTCTTGACAAAAGTGTAACATCTAGCTATGTCTGATCATAATCATCGTCAAATTTCCGTTTCAATGGATTTGTTAGTAGAGTCTGACCAATACCAGGCGTCATTATGTGTGGACTTGACATGATCTGGGAATGGGAGGTGACCTGCTGCATGTTGGTGCTTAAGCCTGATAATAAGCCTTGTCCCACACCTGCAATAACATAAACACCAAAATATAAACACTTTCCAACATACAAGTGAAATACAGTAGACAAATTTGTAAACATCTCCACATAAGTAAGGAAAATCTTTATAAAATAAAGCAGTTATAAAATAAAACAGTTGATAGCTTTCCCTCATACTTCAATTCTGAAGCAGACGACTTTGAACATATTTTGTCAAAAAATAGAAAATCTCTAAAATTGAATGGATAACCTATGACTCAAAGAGGAACACATTGTGGCAAAAGGAGAAATTGCTTGTTTTGAGCAATTTCTTCTTTTGTCACTATGTTTTCAAAAAGCTGTCTGCTGCAGAGGCGTCAGAAAGCGTTTATATGAGGGAAAGGGTAAAAGGAGAACTTGCTCGTTCTTGAGCTATTACTCATTTCACCATCAAGGCAATTATATCATTCTCGTATCTTTAGAAGATTCAGTTTAATTTGTTCAACTTCTTTGTTTTATTTATGAAAACCTGCGTATGCTTGTTTAGAGTGAGTATTTTTCCCTCCAGGAAAAGCTTCGATATTGATCATCGTAATAACACTTCCTGATTATACTTAGCCCTTTTTCAAACATATTTTGACACAAAAAGCAGGAGACGACATTTGAAAACATTTTACCAAAAGGAGAAATTGCTCATATTTAAATGGGTAATTACTCCATCTGCCACAAATGTTTCATCTGTATTCAATAATTACTCTTTCAATATGCCCATATTTTGAATATGATGCATAGATGGAAAATGGAAAAAAATTAACTGATTTTGTTTTCAAATGTCATCTTTGTGAGGAAAAGAGTTATCCCATTCCAACATACAAATCTGCAGTAGACAATTTTGAAAAATTGTAGACACATAATTATGTGTAATATCTCTATAACTTATAGTTTAATTATTAAATAGAGTAGAAAACGTTGTGGCAAAAGGGGAATTGATCGATTCATCATGAGCAATTATTCTTTTTTCCCACAATGGTTTTAAAATTTGTCTGCTGCAGAGGGGTCTGTATGTAGGAAAGGGTTAAGTTCTGGATTTCTTTTTTTAATATGATGCATAAGTTGAAAATGAAAACCTTACCTCATTTTATTTTCAAATTTCATCTTTGAGAGGGAAAGGGTTACATGTAAGGTTCCGTATGACAAATGAGTTGGAAATAGGTGATACAAGTTCTGAGAAATTGCTATACAATTCAGGCGAAATACAGTCATACCTGTGCTAAAGACCACCTTGGAATAACGATTCCCTCTCTATAGCAGCAACACTTTTAGTTCCCCAATTACTCATTTTCTGCATTAGAGACCAGCTGTGAGGAAGACAATATAGTTATGTTCCCTTGGGTGGTCTTTATACACAGGTTCCACTGTATATATGTATTGAACTAAAGAGGCATACCTGATGCCACTCGGATGATGGGCTTTACTTGTGACGGTCTGTTTATAACAGTCATTTGTGTGGGAGTCCCAATCTGCACTTTATCTGAAACAATGATACAACATTTGTTATGTTCCACATGCAGATAAACTTAACCCTTTTCCTCATATAACAAATCTTTAGCAGACCAGTTTGAAAACATCAAGGCATTGATTGATTGATTGGGGTTTAACGCCATTTTTAACAATTTCTCAGTTATATCACGGCGGCCAGTTCTCCTACTCATGCATTTCCTGGTTTTCTCACACCAGTACTCCACACAACAATCTTTCCAAGCAACTGGCTGCTACTTAGCCCATTGGTGGAAGACGAATGACGCATGTCGCATTGACTTTTGTCAATCGTCGGAAAGAAAGTTGGCCGAATTGAAATTATGAGAAATTTCCCCACTTGCAGCAATGTCCACTGCAAATACATCACTTTGTGACTGGATGTGGAAAATATGTTTTTTGACGCATCTGCAGAAGACAATTTTTGAAAACATTGTGACAAAAGGTGAAATTGCTCAAAACAAAAACCGAGCAATTTCTCCTTTTGTCACAATGTTTTCATCTCTTTTCAATTATTATACTTTCATTTATAGAGAATTTTCCTATTTTTGTCAAGATGTTTTCAAAAGTCGTCAGCTGCTGATGTCTTTTTTGTGGGAAAGGGTCAATGATCACCTCTATTAAACAGCCAGTTCAAGGATGATGTAAAATGCTCTTAGAAATCTGAACTGTTTTAAGCAGCCAATCTTGAAACATTCCTTGTGCAGCTGCTTAAGAAAGGATTGATCATACAACTTCAGGCTCGTGTATTCATGTATCTCCCCTCCTTATCTCACCATCAAACCGTATATCGGCTTGCACATGGGAACAAGAGGGCCAAGATGGCCCTAAATCGATCACCTAATTGATAGTAAATTAGTAGCAAATATTTAACTGCAAATATCTGGGAAAATTTTATCAGGGAATGCAAATGAAACTGCAAAGGAGTGGACACTTCTCAAGAAACAGCTTATCAGTAAAGGCCATTTATATCTTGAAATCTAACAAGAACTTTAATAAGAATGGAATTATAAAGTTTTTGTCATTTTGCACCTTTCCTGATGCCGCCTTGCTGCCCTGTTTTTCAACGAAATCAATATGGCTTCAACAGTTTATTTAGAGGGTCACTTAAGGAACATTTCTACCAAATTATCTTGCAATCGCACAAGTAGATTATGGAGGAAAAGGATTTTAAAATTTGGGTATTTTTCTCACTTTCTGATGCCGCAGCAACCAAAGTTATCAATGGAATTTAAATCTTTGAACAATTTTGAAAGAGGACCACCAAAGGAACATTCTTGTGATGTTTTGTGGAAATTGGTCTATTGGAATGGTAGGAGTTGGTTGTCATTTGTAGCTAAAAGTTCAATTTACCCTTTTTGTGACGACGCCTGGTTGATATGATTGTGTAACCAATCAAAACGGCTTAAACAAATTAAATAGAGGATCATTACAGTAAGATTCGTATTATATTTTCTTAAAATCAGACAAACACTTTCATAAAAAATGGAATTTTCAAATTTTGTCATTTTGCCCCTTTTCTGATACCGCCTGACTGCCATGTTTTTCGACCAATCAGTATGGCTTGAACACATTTTATAGAGGGTCACCCAAGGAACATTTCTACCAAATTATATTTGAATCTGACAGGCAGATTCGGAGGAGAAGATTTTTAAAGTTTGGACATTAAATCGATCACCTGATTGATAGTGTATGGTGATTGTAAGGAACGACAACTCTGCGAAGGATATTGCCCTTGCATAATACTCTGCCAAGTGTTACCTCCCTTAGACCATCAATCTAATAACCATATGTCATTTGAAGCAAAAAGTTAATTTTACTCCTTTTCTGATGCTGCTTGGTTGCTATGCCTTTCAACAAATCAATATGGCTTGACAAAGTATGTAGATGATCAATGAAAGAACATTTCTACAAAACTATCTTTAAATCAGACAAGCACTTTTATAAGGATGCTTTATTAAAGTATTGTCATTTTGCCCCTTTTTTGATGCCGCCTGACTGCCATGTTTTTCGACCAATCAGTATGGCTTGAACAATTTTTATAGAGGGTCACCCAAGGAACATTTCTACCAAATTATATTTGAATCTGACAGGCAGATTCGGAGGAGAAGATTTTTAAAGTTTGGACATTTTGCCCCCTTTCTGATGCCGCAGCAACCAAAGTTCTCAATGGAATTTAAATCTTTGAACAACTTTGAAAGAGGCCAACCAGAGGAACAGTCCTGTGATGTTTCACGAAAATTGTCCTTGGAGTTTGGGAGGAGTTGATGTTTAAAGCTAAAAGTTAACACCAGACGGACGACGGACGACGGACAAAAAGTGATCAGAATAGCTCACCTTCAGCCTTCGGCTAAGGTGATCTAAAAAGGTGTTTGTTTGGTGTTTTATAATGCTTTCCACAATTTTTCAGCTATATCATGGCTTGCCTGGGTAGGTAATTAGTAGTACTGGACCATGTAACCGGATGTCGGCCATTCAGTTGTAACGTAAGCCATTTCAACAACTTTAAAGTTGCATTTCTGAACAATGTATGTTAAGATCAACCTTTACATCTGGTCCGTCTTATCATAATCCACACAAGTTGACATGTAATATGTTAACTGTGTAGGTGTTGATACACAGGCTGATCTGGAACTATATTTGTATCTATTCACATGCACAAGCTCAATTACATGTCTTTAGAAGCATAAAAAACAATCATCTCAGTGAGTATCATAGCACTAGATTTAACACTTTCCCACATGTAACAAATCTGCAGCAGACGACTTTGAAAACATAGTGACAAAAACCTGAAACATCACCCTTAAAGGTAGCTTAATTGTTAAATAAAGTTGAAAACATTGTGGCCAAAGGTGAAATTGCTCATCATGAGCAATGTCGCCTTAGGCCACAATGTTTTCAAAAGTCGTCTGCTGATATTGCGTCAAAATGCGTCTGCAGGTGGTAAAGGGTTAACCCTTTCCCACATGTAACAAATCTGCAGCAGACGACTTTCAAAATAAAAGATAAAGAATTTAGTTATTGGATAGAGATGAAAACATGAAATAGCTCATCATTTCTCCTTTCCCCACAATGTTTTCAAAAGTCTTCTGCTATAGAGGCTTCAGAAAGCGTCTTTTTGTAGAATAGCTTTAAACGGTTGTAAGAGATACTATGGGATAAAAAAAGAGGACTTGATTATTTAAGGGGGAGTAGACCGGTCTTTCCCCCACAATACAACTCACTCAACCAAACCCTATATTGTCAATTTGTGGGTACTGAAAAGAATTGTCTCACTGAGATGATTCTTTTGAGTACCTACAACAATGGACTTGAGTGTCAAATAAGTAGTTTAGAACATGAAAAATGACCCCATATCTAGAGATATAGGTCCATTTCCAAAAACATTACTTAGTGATAAGTAATATTTCACCATTTTTGTTTCCCTGATATTTCTTGAAACATGAATGGTGAACTGCGTTTAAGTAACTTACTAAGTTGACATAAATAGTTACCTTGCTGACTAACAGCAATTGTTAAGAAATGAAATATTTTGGCATTTTGATAAGGGAAACAAAATTAATGAAATATGCCTCTCTCTAAGTATTTAAGTATTACTTAGAGCTATGTAAGGTTGGTGGAATTGGAGTTTGGACCCAGTCAAAACCATGTTTACTAGTGAACTTACTTGTTTGTTTATGTACTGGAGCTAGTTGTATTCTATGTCCCGGTCCAAGAGGGTTCATCGGTAAACCAATCTGTATTCTATGCGTCTAGAAAAATGGATAGCAAATCATTTACATGTTCTCTGCTTCAGATATCGAGATACTTCAAAACAAATGAGTCAAAATTGAAATGTGAATTACAAGGTCAGAATGCTTATGCATCCAATTTATGTACCGGTATATGTGTTGTCTTTGTGAATTGGTTCTTATAATTTAGCGAATGCATAAAAAAATAATAGCTGAAAAAGTATATTTTATTCACAAAAGGACATTTATAAGCAAAAGCATAATAAACTTAAATGTATATAAATGTACATAAAGCATGAACTTGAAGTATGAGTCAATTTCTTTTTCTGTTACATTTTAAAAATCTTAGTTTAACCTTTTCCTACTAACAAAACATCTGCAGCAGACGACTTTTAAAATATCTGGACAAAAATTAGAAAAAATTTCATAAATAAAAGTTTAATTATTAAATTGATTCAAAAACATAGTGGCAAAAGGCAAAATCTGCTCTTTATAAACAATTTCTCCTTTTCTTACAAAGTTTTAAAAAGTTGTGTGCTGCAGATGCATTAAAAACAACTAGAATGGAGTGCTCCCCGGAGCATGTGTGTCACCTGCCGGGGCCTTGTCAGAAAATTTTAATTTTTGACAGAAAAGGGGCAATAACTCTGATATAAAAATATTTGGATTATCCCCCTTTTGTAAACCAATCACACACATTGATATAAACATTTGTCAGAAGTTTCAATATAATCCTTTGAGTAGAAAAGTTATTTGAAAACACAGGGAGTAAAATTAGCGGTCGCCCAGTCGCCCATTGCGACTAAATATTCGGCTGGACCACCTACGATTTTAAAAATCGTCGTCCAGCCGGCGACCTTAAATATTGCATTTTCTATACTCTAGACCCCATGTTATTTTTGTTGTTGATGGACTCATCAAAAACTGATGAAGTTTATCAACTGTTAGAGAAATTGTCTTTTTTCTCATTGCCAGATCCAAAATAGCCCCTTTTTTGTTTAACTTGTTTCATCGGCGAACAAAACATGGAAGATTGAGAGATTCCAAATACAATTGTCAATATTAGGACCCCTCTAGGCGATAAATGAGCGACGGTTATCGGATTTATTCTACAGCGTAAACGAAATTGGGTACCTGTAATCTATAAATAGATACGGAAAATATCCCAAACAGACCAGATTATTTATAAGTATTACGTCAGCTTTTTCAAAATGTCTGCGCACAGTCAAATTTAACAAAACGTACAATGCGGCGTTTTCTCGACTGGGTTAGCGGACCCAAAAAGAAAAGGTTGTTTTACAGGGTTCGAATTTAAGCTTGCAAACTCGCGAGTGCAAATTTCAAATTGCAAGGTGAGATTTCAGGAACCAGCATATTTTTGCGAGTGAAAATTTTGGGCCGATTAAAACGCATTTCTAATTGTCAATCTTTTACAGGGTTGTTTCTTTGACAAATCGCTGTTATTGCAATGATTTTTCGAAATTTACCGAGTGGCTGGGAGTATAATATATACTTTCAGTTTTGCAATATTAGCGGAAGTTTACAATCGACTCATGGGCATGCATATTCAACGGCCCCAATATTGATGACGTTTACTGTATACATTTGGGCTTTCGGAATTCTAAAATTAGTTTTAATTTACATATCGCAAATACGATGGTATATTTTGGGTTTCCCAAGTTGTATTCACAACGGAGATAGAAGAAATGGATGTCTTGCACTTAATTAATTTATTTATTAGGGTTTTACGCCGCTTTCAACAATATTTCAGTTATATCACGGCTACAGTTCACTTATTCATGATCCCTGGGTAAACAAACCAGTACTAGGCTAGAAAATGAAAAATAACAAGGTCACCGATTTAGGTCAGTCACTGAAACAGGGCAGTGTATGATTTATATGTCAACATTACATCCGATCCTAGCAGGAACATAATTTAAAATGATTTCAAGCAGGAATTGAGATTGATAGTGATACCCTATCAGTTTCCAATTTAAAAACAATAGTTCATCAGTTTACATGAATGACTTTTCTTCATTTGGTTTTGCATTGAATAAATTTAAATAAAACTAGAACTATCACTGAAGATGATAAATACCCCCTAAACAGCACCTTGACCTACACCAAAACTTAATAAGTAAAAGGGCCCTATCTCTGTAAAATAACATGCAATTGTAATCCCTTTAGGATATGCACATCTCCTCTTGGGATAGAAGCTTCAAGTAAAATGTTATTGAATTCCACTCGGTGGTTTGTAAGAAATAGGCCGGACAAAATATGGCTTCCGACCAACAGACAGACAGAGACAGACAGCCCACCACATATACTCCTATATACCCCCTCTTCTTCGAAGGGGGGTATTAAAATACATGTTTGCTTGTTGTAGTAGGCTACATATAATATGAATAAAAAAAAATCATATATGAATTTGCGTAATTGTATTATTGAAAAGGTTGGGCCACCAAATTTTTTTCTGGGCCACCATTATTCTATAGTAAGTGGTCCAGTTGGCCACCAAGCTCAAAATGTTAGTCTTTATCCCTGAAACATGACGAAAAAGTGTGACGACAGACGCCGGACAAAAAAAAAAAGTAATCCCTAAGTGCCTACCATGCTACGCAGGTGACACAAAAAGTCTCTGCAGAAGTGTGAAAGGGTTACATATTTATTTAACTTTGATTATGCAACAAGCTTTCAGCTTTTATTAATCTCCTTCCTGGAGACCTAACCTGTATGTTCACCTTTTTATGTGGAAAAGTCTACAGGTAGAATCGCTCGTCACAAGACTTCAACCGGGGACCTTTGGAACAAAAGACCAATGCTCGATCAACACTTTCCACACAAGATTGGGTACTGTCAGACAGGAAGAAAATTCCCAAAACTTTACGAGCATAATTTAGCATACCTTTTTTCTGTTAGTGACAAGTTTGAAGTTGGGTGCTGACAAACAGTATCTGTCAGGAGGAAGACGTGGTCCAGAGTATGGTTTTATAAGTGGGAGGGACTGGCTGTTTTTATGCCTAGCTATCTCCATCAATAACTGAAATGCAAAATAAAATAATACCCTATGTCATGCATGGCACATGTATCTTTGTTTCTATGAAAAGTGTTTTAACACAACTTACACCCTTTCCCACATACAACAATTCTGCAGCAGATGACTTTGAAAATATATACACAAAAATATGGAAAATATCTCTATAAAGGGGGAGTAAACTATTGAATAGAGTTGAAAACATTTTTTGGCAAATGGAAATATTGCTCATTATGTGCAATTTTTTCATTTGTCAGAATGTTTTCAAAAGTCATCTGCTGCAGATGCATCAGAATGTGTCTACATGTCACTTTGTGGGAATGGGTTAATTAATCAGTATTTTTGTAATACTACCGTATTTCCCAAATAAATTACAAGTACTGCTGAACAAAGTTAACCCTTTCCCTCATATGACAATTCTGCAGCAGACGACTTTGAACGTATTTTGTCAAAACATAGAAAATCTCCATAATTGAATGGATAACATACGACAAAAAGTGGAAAACATTGTGGCAAAAGGAGAAATTGCACGTTTTGTCACTATGTTTTCAAAAAGCCGTCTGCTGCAGAGGAAAAGTAAAGGATTAATCAGTCGTAATGGTACCTTGAGCACTAAGGATAGAAGCCATTCTTACTGGTTTCTGGTATGACCTGACCAGGAGTTGAATCTTTCTCTTTTTATCTTGAGGCAGAATTTCTAACCACTACACAACACTTAGTTGGTAAGAAAAACAGGAAAATCAAGTTTATCACTTGGATATATACTTATGGGATTTGTGTGTTCCAATTGTTCAGCTAGTATGCAAATACAGTTCAGAGAATAACAGTAATTGTTATTAATATTTTTGCATTACCACTTTCCATAATATACACTATAACTACAGCAGACAACTTTGAATTCATCTTTGAAAGCAACATTTTGGTAAATAAATGTTCCTGTAAATGAAAAAAATAAATATTGTATAGAGTTGAAAACATTGTAGTAAGCCCATAAATTGCTCTTTATGATCAAATTCTCCTTTTACCACATTGATTTTAAATGTCAATTGCTGCAGATGATGAATCAAAATGCATGATTTGCAAATTGGCAAAAGTTAACACTTTCCCTCATATAGACGCTTTCTGACGCCTCTGCAGCAGACAGCTTTTTAAAAACATAGTGACAAAAGGAGAAATTGCTCAAAACCACATTTTACATGGTATCAATATGGGGGGAAACAGAACCGCATTTTACACGGTATCAATATGGGGGGAAACAGAACTGCATTTACATGGTATCAATATGGAGGGAAACAAAACCACATTTTACATGGTATCAATATGGGGGGAAACAGAACGACATTTTACATGGTATCAATATGGGGGGAAAACAAAACCACATTTTACATGGTATCAATATGGGGGGAAACAGAACCGAATTTTACATGTTATCAATATGGGGGAAACAGAACCGCATTTTGCTTGGTATCATTATAGGGGAAAACAGAACCGCATTTTACATGGTATATATATATATATATATATATATATGCAAGATAAGAGTTATCTTACTTGATTATTTACATAGGTGTGATGGATGGGAAGGACTGTATAACGTTTCAATGCAATGCATCAGGTATCATTAGTTACTGAGATATGGACTCTTTAATGTAGATATATATACACAAAACTTTAACCAGAAATTCTAGTAAAAATAGCCATAACTAGAAAAATCTGCAAGGCTAGAGTCCTGCAGACCTTCCAAATTCCAATGACCCAGCTTTGAACATAACCAAGCTTCGCCGACCAATATTTAAAAATATTTTCATGAAGATTGGATGAAAAATGTGACCTCTACAGTCAATTTTAACCAAGGCAAAGTTCTAGCCATCTATGACCTTGACTTTATTAATTTTGCTGTTAAATGATGTCCCATGACCCAACAATACATCTGAAAAAGTTTCAGAAAAATTTGTCGTTGAAAAATAGAGAATTCAAAAAAGTGCTGCAGTCGTCAGATTATTGACTGCTATGTTTCACTCAACATTTGTAGGCAAGACAAAACTATCTGGTTATGCTAACAAAAGGCTTACATCTCTAGGAGGTGGGGTTGTAAAAGATTGGTCCATCCGACATTGTACAGCCAAATGTACATCCTCTGTATCAATCTCTCGCTTTCCAGCATAGCTTGAATAAACTTTGGCGTCGTCTAATACATCTGTCACATATCCTTGCATCGAAAAATATAACAGTATTTTAGAAATTTGTAAAACAGTTTCATTTAGTGAAATATTCATGAAATATCTGCCTGCGCTGTATTTGTTCAGCAATTTGGCAACTTTTCTGACATGAGAGCCAAATGTTTCGCAACTTGCAACAAATTGTTTCCTTTATTCAGCTCTTTTTAATTAAAAATTAAAATAAATAGTTATATGTTGATTGTTCAGATGTCTGCTAAGTCAAGTGATAGGTTAAGGCAGAACAATTTCAATGGTGCAAAATAACATGATTTTTGGGAAAGAGAAACTTAAAGTTGTATTACAATTTTTGCTCATTAAGTCCAGTATGATTCTGTCCAAGACTTTACAAGACACTGTTCAAATGACGAATACGAAAGTGGATAAACTAGACTAAAATCTGAAACGGAATATCCAGTATCACTACCTTCAAACTCAAAGTAACAGCAATTATCAAGGTGTTATTATGATTTTACCATAATAGTAAATATTTGTTGACCAGTCTTTATTATAACATTCCCATCTCCAGGTTAACCCTTTCCCACATACAACAATTCTGCAGCAGATGACTTTCAAGTTTGGAAACATGGAGCAAAACAGGGAGACAATGTCTATAAATGAATGTATAATTCAGGGTTGTCAAAATTAACAGAATGCCAATCTGTTTGATCTCTTTGATCTGTTAGTTTTGCTCCCCTGGGCCCCCTACCGGTGCTTTGCCCTTGACCTGATCCCCAGTTTGATCAGTTACTTTTCTCATTTGATCTGTTACAAGAAACATTTTGACAACCCTGTATAATATTAATTACTGAAAAAAAGTTGAAAACATTGTGCCAAAAGGAGAAATTGCTTGTTTCGTCGTCTGCTGCAGAGGCGTCAGAGAGCGTCTATATGAGGGAAAGGGTTAAGAACGAGGCTGTCGAATATATTCTTTTTATTTGATAATTTAGATGTACAATAAATCATGCACATATTACTGTAACAGACAAGTTGTTTTAATCAATATGCCGGGCTTCATTTATTGGATAACGGCAATAAAAAGAAAATACATGTTGTGAATTTGCATTGAAGGGTCATTAACTGCAGCCAGCCTGTTACCCAGCTAAATAGACATGTTAATATGCAAAGAATTTTAAAACTGGTAAAACTAAAGTGAAAATAGCTGGTAACAGTGTGAAAGGTTATCGCCATTTAATTTTGCAAACTCATAAAACTTTCACACTTTTTTTTAATTTTAGCATTGAGCGTAAATGGCTATCAACAACGCTGGCCCTGAAGAGTGGCCCTTGCCAAAATACATGTAAAACAACTCTGCAGCAGAAGACTTTGAAAACTTCTTAGGAAAATCTCTTCTAAAATGTAATGATTTATAAATTTTATTAAAGAGTTCAAAATATTGTGGCAAAGGGAGAAATTGCTCATATTAAGCAGTTTCATCATTTACTACATTTCTTTTAAATGTTGTGTTTCAGAATGCGTCTGTTTGTGGGTAGGGGTTAATGATACAGAGGTAAATATAACTGGAAAATGAGAATTTGCTAATTGAGTAATTCAGTTATGTCACATGTCAAAAAGTCACAAGTCAACGATTTCCTTGAAAAAAACATCACATGTTAAAGTTAAATTGGAATGAGTTAACTACTCTAAAACGCCTTAACAGGGTTATTCTTATTTTTCATGAATTTAGTAGACAATTTCCGATATTTATACGGGTAAACAAATCGACGGCGAAGCCGGCGATGTTTCCCGTCAATAGGTAATGTGTATGAACTTTGCAAAAAATTGCTATACCGTCTTTCCTAAAATTGTGTCCAGAGCGAACTTTTCGATGCAGTGATATGCAGTCACGATACTCGTACGTTTTCATTGGATGAAAAGAAAATATCGAAACAAAAAAAACTTCTAGAGGAAATAATTAAATATGATAATACGTACACGATAAAGGAACAAGCACAAGTTATTTTATGTGTGATAATTTGCGTGTAATAACACTCGTCGTCTATTTCTAAAACGAGTTCAAATAACAACTTTTAAGGTTTTTTTGACTTTCCGGAAGTTATAAATCCAAATTTCTGTAATATGACGTCATAATGTGACGTCATTCTATTAGTGGTGCAGAGGTAGAGCGTCGGCTTCTTGTATCAAAGGTCCCTGGTTCGAGTCCTGACTTTTTTGGGTTTTTTTTTGGTTTTTTTGTTTTTGTTCTGGTATTTTGATTTGTTAATTCATTGTATTTGGTTCGAAACATTGTATGTATGTTTATAATCAATAAATATGTTCTATTTTCTATGTTCCTGACTTTGGGATTTAAGTCTCCAGGAAGCAGACATCGAGCGTGATTAAAATAAGCTGAAAGCTTGTTTCACAATCGATGTAATATAAATAAGTTTAAACTAAATGAACCAAAAGGAAAACGACAGAAAGTATAGGAAACGTTAGTTTGACTTGTCACAAATGTAGTTCCGTAAATTATGGAATCGTTTTATTTGAAGTACTTTATGAAGGGCAAGTTGATTATTTGTTGTACCTGTCATCATAATTTCATGGATGTAAAATCTTGGCTATATTTTAAAGTTAAATATAGCTTAACCTGATGATGATTTTTATTTTCTTTGCTTAGGTCGGTAGGACTCGTAATTGACGTAAATAACTGATTGTGCTGCAAGCAAGGGGCTAACTGCAGTTCGCGGGGAATTATTCACCGATCACAACATATAATAAATGTTTACCCGAAATAGGTAGCACCTATAATCATATTAACTTATCCGAATATAGGTACCCTTTATAGAAAAAATCATTTATGAAATTTCAGTTGAAGTTAGAGATACTTACTGTAACTAAACTCTAACATCTGATTTATTAATCTAGGGTCATAATCTGTAACACCCATATCTTTTAAAATTGCTGACATAACCTGTGCATCCCTCGGAGTACTTTTTGCTGGAGTGACCGAAGACGCCATTGTTGTTGTTCATGTCGGGTGAGGGTCTTGACGTACCACTGCTGTTACGTTCCACCGTAGAGGATACTCTACAGTCTAAAAGTAAAAGACAACCGGTATCTGTAGGATACTCGGTATCGTAAACTTATGTCACAGATAGTGATTTTTCTTAAACTGTTAATAGCGAGCACAAAAACTCCCTATATTCAGTATGCCAAGCTAAATAAATCAAACCGCTGAAAGTACTAATGGTATCCAAACTTGGTTTACACAATATGCCTGTAAACAAACCAAATGTATTTGAAGCAACAACATATGCATGTCAAAAACTAAAAACTATTCATCAAAGTTTCTGGCTTTTCTTGTATTTATAACCAGGGGCATAGGTTAGAGGGATAAGCAACTCCACCTGTACACCTGTTGTCTGGTTAAAATATCACCAGGGACGTATATTCTATCTACGTCCCTGATATCACATGGAGAAGTAAAATTGTCCACATTTTCACATTTTGTAGTAAATAAAACTTTGGAGTCACATTCGGCACATAAACAAAACATACATATTCTGAAAGCTTAAAATTTCAACTTCAGTTAGAGATACATTGAACAACTGGAATGTCTTTGTATTTTGAATTATGACTGGTTTAAAAGACACAGGTATTGTGATTTCTGAATTTTATTAATTTTGTTCCAAAAATTAATAGACTGACAGTTTTCATAACACAGACAATCGAAAGCCCAATTTTAAAAACATGATTTTAAATCAATCGATAAACCAACCTTTTTCTATATGAAATAATGGTTACAGTATAAATAATAATACACATCACTTCCTTTTTGTGACATGCATTAGTAGTAATCACCATATATAACCAGGGACGTAGATAAGAGGGATAAGTAACATGGTTCCCCCTAAATTACCACCCGTCCCAATATTCGAATACATTTTACACGTTTTGATAATCTTTTATCCTTATGAATAATGTCAGTCTATTAATGTTTACAACAAAATTATGAAAATTGAAAATTAGTATATCTGTGTTTGTTTTAAACCAGTCATTATTCAAATTTCAAAGAAATTCCAGATGTTCAAAGTATCTGTTACTTTAGTTGAATTATAAGCTTTCAGAATATGTACGTTTTATTTATGCGCAAAATATTACTTCAAAGTTTTAATTGCTACAAAATGTGAAAAAGATGACTTTTTTTTTTACCCATGTTATATTTTAACCAGATAACAGGTGTACATGTGGAGTAACTTATCCCTCTTATCTACGTTCCTGGTATAACACACCAACATTTGAATAAATTCATCGCATACATTTTTTGCTAGATCAAACACACATATTTAAACACCCATATAAATGGTCAAACTCTAAAAGACGTAGTTATTGATGTTGCATCGCCTTTCTTCTTGTCATCTACATACCCACGAAATGAAAACGAGCCCATTGAAATTTAATCTCCAGACAAAATAAACTAATCTTGGGCAATCACTCATAAACGAACAAGACCATTTCGCGTAGCAAATGCGCGTCTCCTGCAAAAGTAGGATCATAAGTGAAAAAATGTCAGGACAAAGCAAAAATGCACACTCGAAAAATATGAATGCTAGAGTTATGGTTCTTGTTTACGGCACATCTGCGCGTCATAAGTTACAAATAAAGCCAGTTTGAAAGTGATACATTGGAAATTAATTGAACCAATGATTGAAAAAAATAATCGAGATAACTCCAAAAATAAGCAGACACAATTTATGTTCTTAGTATGTCTGACGTTCTCCTGATCACATGGTTTAAATGTGTCCACTTTGAAATGAATCTGCAAAACAGAAACTTGTTTTGACCAATTGAAGCTAACCATAACGGCCAAACGCAAATGGATGGACGACAATGAAGTGATATGTGCCTCCCAAACGAACACACAGACGACACCAAAACTTATTCATTATTACAGACAGGAGACTGGGTCCGATGCGCCAACATTCGTCTGAACTTATTAAAGGGTTAGCATTTTATGATTCTGTGGTTTGTGTATTCATGAGCCCCGTCTAGCAATTTAGGGTGAAAGTCAAAGGAAAGTAATTCCGATCCGCGTGGCGGGAAAACAATTTTGTCCATGAAATTATTTCAGATGAATCGATAAGACTGAAATTGTCTCCCATTGGACAATACTTCTTTTTTTTATAGAAAATTGGCAATGGGATTTTTAAAGCTGAATACCCTCTGACTGATTTTTAACCAACACATTGTTTAAATTGCCAAACCGCTATAATGGTCGCCTATGTAAAATGGATTGTTTCCATTTGACCTATAATTGAATCTTCGTACTGGCACCACATAACGTAAATTGACGAAAGACTCACATGGCTACAGTTCGAGTGTATTTGTCAACATAAGTTACAATTAGTTGGATATTTGAGAATAATATAGACGCATTAATAATACAACTTGTGATTACTGTACTTTTAGATGATCCCATCATGTGTGATCTACCAATAGATAAGAACTCGTCTATTTTGATCACTTTTATTGGTAGGTCACAAATGATGGGATCATCTAAAAGTACAGTAATCACAAGTTGTATTAATGCGTCTATATTATTCTCTATCTTCCCAAGTTTTTGGTATGTTTTACTGAGGTAACAATAAGAACTGAAGTAACTATATAACAAGGACTGATTAATAATGTGCGTAATGAAAACATTTAGAATTAACCGTTCTGGCAAACACTGATTAAGAATGTGTGTAATTAAAAAGATTTTTATCACTTAAAGCTAGTCAAGTGTTATATCAATATAAGTGGGCGTCATTGTTAAAAACTGACAATTATCAAACACATGTACATTTTTAGAATTTTAAATTTTTGAATTTTTGGCATTACGTTCTCTGATCCAGCTTTTGAAAATACGCGGTCGAATTAAAATAAGAAAAGCCTTGGACAGGGAACCAATTTCGTTCACTTATCCAGTTCCGGTTAACAGGTCATGCAAACCAAGTTTCATTTTAGAACTTACAATAGTCTTACGATAACAATTATGGAGATCTCCGTTAAATAATTGTATGTGTTTCAACAATAAATTGAAATATCGATTACAAAATACAAAACAGTTGTGATTATATTTATGAATATTTATTTTTTAGAGTTTATATGACGTCATTCAACTGGTACCACGCGGTGACTCAATCGCTATTGTGATTTTTGAAACGCCGGAAACCTGAAGTTTTTATTCGTCTGCAGGTCTGCCAACTATATTTCTGTAAGAATCTCTTTCGTTTTCCCCAAATAACATAATTTATCACAAAACATTTCAATAATCATTTCGACATTAGCGTACTTAAAATATTATAATACGTTGTATTTCAAAATCATGTCTAGATATCTGAGAATTATTGATGTTTTGTCATGGCGATGGATTCTGTATCGCTAACGCAGCCAAGTTTCTCTTTATTATAAAATATTTTCTCCCCAATGCTACGAACATTTATTTGCCAGAATTATTCAAATGACGGGTTAACAGGAAGGATGTTTCTATCTGCCATGGTCTGCAAAGCCATATGACAAATAAAAACATCTAGTCTACGTATCCTCGAGCATTCGAAGTTTGTGATCATTGACCAGACAAACAAAGCACATGACACTTGCAGCTATTTTGTAGACAACAATGGCGTATAGAGCAAAGGCTCTCTTTGGCTTTGTGTACAAATTGACAGATTGGGCTCCGTGTTCAAATTGGAAACACTTTATCAGTACGTAAGTGCGCCCGTAGAATGCATTAAAACAATTGGCGAGTCGTTGGCCCTGGTCATAAAAAAGCAAGAAAAAAACTGGTCCGACCAGTAGTATTGTTAACTTAACATGTGATATAATTGAAGAGACCTGGTAGCTCAGTCGGTAGTGACACAGGCTGTCAATCCATTGGTTGTGAGATCGAACCCCAGCTCATCCAACATTCTTTCTGACGTTTGACAAAAGTCATTGTGACCAGCTTCATTAGTCTTCCATCAATGGGCTAACAGTCTATGAGGAAAAGTAGCCAGTTGCTTGGAAATTTTGTTTTGTTGAGAAGTGGTGTGAGAAAGTCTCGAAAACATGCAATGTTTTTGTGACCAGGGCCCTTTCAATTGTGAAAATAGTGACATGTAAAATGTGATGAAAGGCAAATTTTGTGAAATTTAGGCCTACTTTTGTAAAAAAAAAAAGTAGTCTTTTGATTGTGAATAGGGCCCAATGTTGAATGAGTAAGTGAACTGGCTGCCGTGATATGACTGAAAAAATGTTGAAAACAGCGTTAAACTCCAATCAATCAGTCAATCAATATAACTGAAAAAATGTTGAAAACAGCGTTAAACTCCAATCAATCAGTCAATCAATATAACTGATTTTTTTTTTTAATTGCCATCAAACACCATACAAACAAAATTGTAATATTAACATTTTATCTATTCAGGAAGAGTGAGTCGATCATGTACAGCCAAACAGTTGTGGCGCTTCTGCCACTTTTATGCCTGCTTGTATCATGTGAAGGTAAATATTTTCACAATTCATTTCCTATTGTTAACCCTTTCCCTCATACGACAATTCTGCAGCAGATGACTTTGAACATATTTTGTCAAAAAATGGAAAATCACCATAATTGAATGGATAAACCTATGACTAAAAGTGGAAAGCATTGTGTCAAAAGGAGAAATTGCTCGTTTCGAGCAATTTCTTCTTTTGTCACTATGTTTTCTAAAAGCCATCTGCTGCAGAGGCGTGAGAAAGCGTCTATATGAGGGAAAGGGTTAACCCTTGGCTGAATTCCTGCAAAATATATTATCATCTGCCCTAATTTATGATAAGCTCTTGCATATATTTATTGTCTTAATTTTATTGAATAATTATTATCAAGAAGCTTACAAAGTAGACCCAAGAATAAACAGTGCTCACTGCACAAAATATACAGATTGATCAAGATCATTAATGGCTACATTATTTAGCCAATGCAATGTAAAGTCTTGCATTACAGCACACAAATATTGTTTAAAGTTGTATAATGCCAGATAAACCCTGTCTAAGATATGACTGTTGACATTTTTCCCGGTCCAGATATATATATGACCTTTTGTGCCTCTGCACTTGAAAAAATAATTGGGACAGGGAAAGGAGAAATTGCTCATTATGTGCACAGTCTTTTCTGTTGAGCCCCAGTAGCTCAGTAGGTTACAACGAGGGTCATGATCGATCAACGGGTCGTAAGTTAGAACCCTGGCTTGGCCATTAATTCTTTTCTGATGATTGATAAAAGTCATTGTAACTAGCATTATTCATCTTCCACCAATGGACAAAATATTCCTTGTGGGAAGGTAGCCAGTTACCTGGAAAGACTGTTGTGTGGAGTTATGGTACGAAAAAGACAGGAAACACATGCAAGGTAAACTCACGCCATGATATAACTGAAATACTGTTGAAAACAGGGTTAAATTTAATCAATCAACTACTTTTAGTTATTTCTGCTGAAACATAAGCTTCTGGGGTAGATAATGATTGCCCTATTTGTCTGTGGCAAAAACTTTAACATTAACCATTACTTGTGAGCCATCATAGGTAGGGCATTCATAGTCGACATGACACAATCAAAGCGCTGATGGTATAGAGGCATATGTAAGTTGAAAATTTATGGCCCTCATTTATCAAAGTTTGACCCTTATCTTGTATAAGCAAAATAAATCATGAAGGACGAAATATTTACAAAAAACTGAGTAGCGACCCTTAATTAAAATATTTCCAGTTCAGAAAACACTAAAGATCCACAAAGTATATAGGAATCATGCTCATAAATGAAAGACAATCAAAAGCATGCTAGAGTTATGTCTCTTGTGCACTGCACATCTGTAGCTAATTAGTTTCCTATACACAAAGTATTATATTGATTCATTGAACATCTATTGAGACAATGACCTAAGAAATATATGAGCAAAATGAGTTTATACCAAAAATAACAGATCAGATTTGCGTTCGAAATATTGCATCGGTCTCCTCATCCCAATATATAAGTGTGACGACTTTGAAATGGATCTGCCAAACATAAACAAAGTTTTGACCCATTAATGCAAACCGTAACGGATAAACGGACGGATGGATGAACAGACAGTCAGTCGCTCCGGACAAATTACAATGCTTGGGGAAGCACTCATTAACGAACAAGAGCATTTCATGGAACGCATGTGTTGCACGCGAAAGTCATATAATAAGTGAGAACATGGAAAGAAAATATATATATACACACTCCAAACACAGCATGCTAAAGTTTTGGTAATGGTGCACATGCACATCTGTTGGTTATAAGTTACCTACAAACCAAGTTTTAAATGGCTACAATGGAAATTAATTGAGAAAATGGCTGAACTAAATAAGGAAACATGGAGATTACTAAAATAAGCAGACCAGAGTTATGTACATAGTATTTTGCTGTTCTCCTGATCACACGTTATAAGTGTGACCCTTTCGAAATGAATTGCCAAAAAGAAACATCTTTTTGACCAATAAACGCAAACCATGATGGACGGACAAATGCACATTCAGGCAGGCAGCAGGCCGTACACCGGATAATGCCTCCAAGCGTTACAGACAGAGATGGATTGATTGATTTGGGTTTAACACCGTTTTCAAAAATGTTTCAATCATATCACGGCTGCCAGTTCACCTATTCATATGTTTCCTGGTTTTCTCACACCAGTACTTCACACAACATACTTTCCAAGCAACTGACTGCTTTTCCACATAGACTATTGGTGAAAGACGAATGATGCTTGTCACAGTGACTTTTGTCAAACGTTGGAAAGAATGTTGGCCGAGCTGGGGTTCGAACTCACAACCCCTGGATTGAGACAACACATACAGTATTGATTACAGAAGACAAGTTCCATGTGTCAAATCACGTCTGTGTTTAGGAAAGGGTTAACATGTTATGGTATATTGTAATGTATTTGCAGTTTAATTGAATCTCCGAAAAGGGCCAGTACAAGGTTAATTGACAAAAACCTATTTAGACTACCTTTTTAGTTTATTTGACATCTAGGACTAGATTACAACACTAACATTGAGGTCAATCATATGTCAGAGTGTGTTTCACTCAGTGGAACTATTTTGTATCATTAATTAATGCAAGCGGATTGTTGTTCGTGATTCAATGAAATCAATGTTAAAGCTGGTTATAAATAACCAATAAAAACTCGGATTTTCGCGAAGGAATTCAATAATAATGCATGGTTGCAGCCGTAAGTCGACTTTTCGAAAGCAGGCTAACAATGGGATAGGGGCGAAAAGCCCCTATCCCAAAAACCTTATTCATGAGTGATATGTGTATCAAGCTATTTGATCTTGTGACATGTTCATTATGTAGTTACTGAGATATGGACTCTTGATGTAGCTCTTTCCCACATATATACACTTTCTAATGCCTCTACAGCAGATGATTTTTGAAGATATTGTGGCAAAAGTAAACAAGAGATATGAGTAAGACAGTGCACTGGAATATTCCACTGCTTATTAGTTTCTGAGATATGGACTCTAATGGAATTTCTAAGTTAAATAATATAGGGCAATAATTTGCATTATATGCAAAATAGAGTTATTTAATTTGATTATTAACATAAGTGTGGAGGTTGGGAGAGGCTGTATACAGTTTAAATGCAATTCACCATGTGGTTACTGAGATATGGACTCTTGACGTAGTTGCAAGCAAAATGTTAATCAGAATTTCTAAGTTTATAAAAAAGGGCCATTATTTGCATTATATGCAGGGAAGAGTTATTCAACTTGTCAATTATTTATGTAGGTGTGATTGTTGGTAAGAGTTGTATTAAGTTTCAAGTAGTTACTGAGATATGGACTCTTAACCCTTTCCCTCATATAGACGCTTTTTGACGCCTCTGCTGCAGCCGGCTTTTTGAAAACATAGTGACAAAAGAAGAAATTGCACAAAACGTGCAATTTCTCCTTTTGTCATAGGTTATCCATTCAATTATGGAGATTTTCTATGTCTTGACAAAATACGTTCAAAGTCGTCTGCTGCAGAATTGTCGTATGAGGGAAAGGGTTAATTTAGTTGCTCTTAACACTTTAACTAGAACTTCTAAGTCATAGAGTTATCTAACTTGATTGTTTACATAGTTGTGATGGTTGGGAAGGGTTGTATAAAGTTCTAATGAAATGCATTAAGTTGTTGCTGAGATATAGACTCTTAAAGCGGTTGCACACATAACTTTAACCAGAATTTCTAGGTTAAAAAGGGCCATAACTTGCTTCATGTGCAGGAATGGATAGAGTTATCTTACTTGAATATTTACATAATTGTAATAGTTGGGAAGCATTGCAGAAAGTTTCAATGCAATACATTTAACAGTTACTGAGCTATGGTGAAATATTTGTACTTGCATGCAACACCTTGACCAAGGTGTAACGACGATGCCGATTGCGACGCCCAGAGTGATAACAATAGCTCTCATATTCACCTAAAAGTAAAGCTAATAAAGCTCATGAGCAATTTCTCCTTTTGCCACAATGTTATCAGCTCTGTTTGACAATTTAACTTATACTGATAGAGGTTTTTCTTACTTTTGTCGCTTTTAAAAGAAACTTTGATGCAGTCAGAGGACATCACTCTTGTTTATTCTGTACATTAAATAATTTTACCTTACCGGGTATATATTATTTGCTTTATTGACTAACAAGAATACTCTGATAGTTTTAAATCTTTCCCGCATTGCAGCAGATGACTTTGAAAACATCTACGCAAAAATATGAAAAACTTCTTTTAATGGAAATTTATATTACTAGTCAATAGAGTCGAAAAACATAGTGACAAAAGGAGAAATTGCTCTTGCTCATTGCTACAGATAGTGAATCTTGAGTTAAATAATGAATCAATTATTGAATCAATCCATATTTTCAGAGATTAACATCAATGTAGAAGCAAGTCTAGTAGATACCGGATGTGGCAAGCATGCAGTACTTGGCAAGGATGATGTGGCAAGTATTGTGGGAACCGGTCAAATGCCCAGTCTTGAATGTGAAATTACCATCAACACGACAGACTGTGGGATCTGTTTCATGTTTGACTGGTTAGCCTACTTCAACACAACCCTTGTCAACCTCACTGTGACTGTTGATTCTGTTGTCACGGTAAGTCTAATGGAACTTAATATGTCACTTTTAACCCTTTCAGATGCTTTCTGACACCTCTGCAGCAGACAACTTTTGAAAAGCATTGTGACAAAAGGAGAAATTTCTCAAAACAATCAATTTCTCCATTTTCCACAATGTTTTCAACTCCATTCAGTTTACATTTAAACATATGTTAGATGTTTTTACCTAGATATTTTCAAAGTCATCTGCTGCAATTTTGCTGTATGTGCACAGGCGTCCGAATTTCTATTACAGCAAACAATGCGGAAAATCACACAATACCTCGTTAAAATACACAAAAAGACTCTCTATATTGTCTATACGCTTTGATAAAAATGATCGTAATGGTAATTTGGGGAATTCCGCATGTGTTACTATAAATAGCCCCTCTATACGTCCATATAGTGTAATAATAATGACAAGGTGTGCAACGGCATTTTATCCCCTCGCTCGATTCGGGCTATAATTTCCGCAGAAAAGCGTCTAAAACGACCTGGTCCCAGGTAGAGACAGGTTCATTAATGATTTTTCTCATGATCCACCACATCAATATTTGCCAACCGACAAATACGCCAGCGTTTTTAAGCTTAATGTTCATTATATTTGGAAATTTGCAGTTGTCCTTAACGCCATGGGGTATGTGGGAAAGGGTTAAACAATTTAGGCCAAATTAGGGAAAAAGATGCCAAAAACTTGAATTTCATAAGTACCTCTTTCCACCTTCCAAGGCTCTTGTCAATTAAACTTGTTATCTAGAACCAACATTTGAAGCTGTTGCCATTTACTATTTTCAATATTTTTGTTTAGATTTTTACAAAACTGTTGCTGGGTTTTGATGTTTTTTTGAGAAGGGTTAAAGGTTGAACGAAAGAAGTTTTAATTGCTTCACAAAATGCTGTATGATTGTAATTGTTTGCATTTATTCCATGTGTAACCGTTCCAGAGCAGCATCTGGCGTTTGAACAGGAATGTTGTTGCATGGTAAAATTATATTTCAACACGCTTTGCAAGCATTGTTCTAAAAGTTTTTTCCCCTTAAAGGTGCCAATTTTGAGAGATTATATTGTGAAAATGAATCAACCTTTTCCCTAATACAGTAAATCTGCAGCTGATGACTGAATAAATCTAGACAAATGTTTGGTAACTCTCCATAAATGAAAGTATCATTATTGAATAGAGTTGAAAACATTGTGAAAAATGAAGAATTGCCACTACACATGTATTTTCAAAAGCCATCTGCTGCAAACGCATCATGTGTCTGTAAGTGGAAAAGGTCAAATGGACCATGGACTCTGATTACATCTTTCAGTTCACTACACTGAAAAAGAAAATCACGGTACCTTTGTCCTGGTTTTCAACGCTTTTCCTCATATAGACACTTTCTGATGCCTCTGCAGCAGACAGCTTTTTGAAAACATAGTGACAAAAGAAGAAATTGCTCAAAACAAGCAATTTTTCCTTTTGCTACAATGTTTTCCACTTTTAGTCATAGGTTATCCATTCAGTTATAGAGATTTTCTATTTTTTGACAAAATATGTTTAAAGTCGTCTGCTGCAGAAATGTCATATGAGTGGAAGGTTAAATTGTGAAAGGAAGAGGCAGTGATTATACAAAGTGCTTAACCCAGGATCGTCACAGTTTCAACTCTATTTTAAGCAAAGATATTTATTTGAGGTACTTAATTTGGCTGCCTGTCACCTCTTATGAGACCCCTGTTTTGTGAATCTTTGTGGGTTGCTTTTTAAAATACAGACAGATAGGGTTATTTCGCAAAAGCACTGTGTACCGTGTACTTCCTACATGCAGTGGACAAAATTATGTAATCCGAGTCTGAAGTCATTTATTTTTCTCAATGCTGAATCCTCTTTTTTTTATGATGTCTTTTCTCATCCAGTTTTTAACTCTTGAAGAGTCATTTCCAATGAAACCTAACTGCTACAATGAGACATCTCTTACGGCGAAAATCACCCATCATTCAGATTACGTTTACAATGCCACGTTTCCAGGATATAGGTTTTATCTGGATGTCTACAACAAATGTGGCTACCGTGGCACAGCCAAGAGCGTTCCATTTAAGGATGTGGTCAAGTATGCTGAAGGTATGTACAGTGTTTTATTTTGAAATTTCTATCAATGAGTCCTATCAAATGTTTTTCACAAATCAATGAGTATTAACCCTTTTCTCATACAGATGCCTTTTGATGCCTCTGCAGCAAACAACTTTTGAAAACATTGTGGCAAAAGGAGAAATTGCTCATAATGAGCAATTTCTCCTTTTGCCACAATGTTTTCACATTAGATAATAATTATACTTTCATTCAAAGAGATGTTCGATATAATGCCTTTTTGTCATCTGCGGCATATTTGCTGAATGTGGGAAAAGGTTATTAAAGTGTAAGAATAAATGGTTTTCTTACATTTTAATTCTGGCGAAATTTAATAAGTATAGGACTCGGGATCCGATGCACAGCAAAATGAAATACTGAAGGTATTGTGTTTAATATAAATTAACCCTTACACTGATGAATTTTAAATGGACTTATTCAGCATCGCAATTGCAAAAGAATACAATCCATGGTCAATTTTAGGTATATCAAGATAAAAATATTGAGTTAGGCAGCAGAGAGTATAGACTAGCAGGTAGAGACAGTGCACATGGGAAGGCTGGTCTACGCTAGTGGCACATGATTTACACAATCAGTTCTAGCAGTGAAATTATTCTGCAGCACATGTATCAAAATTAGGGATGGCAACGATTAATCGGTTACCCGGTTAACCGTATGTTTTCCGATAAATCGGTTAGTAATTTCGGTAACCGAGTACTCGGAAGAAAAGATAAAATATATACACAGTTGTGTTTCACCTTTTGTTCTTTTGTTCTTTTCAATTTGTCACACGTATCTGACATGAGAGGTTAATTATTCACACCTCGATCGGCCAGTGTTTACATTACTGCGATAACAGCCGCACTCGATTTTATTGATGATCGTTTGTTTGTGAAATTGTCAATTAAAGGTCGCTTTGTTTCTTTTAAAAAAAGTTTGATGTCTGATAAAGGCAGAAATTATAAGATAATGATTTATTAATTATATTCGGCGTTTGTTTTGATAATACAACTAATTAGAGTGAGTGTGATACATTTGAATTGTTGTTTTTGTAAATTATTATTTACCAACAAGATTGAAAGAGTAATTTGAAGTTTGTAACACATTTTCCCCTGAGTTGGTATTTAAAGATATGCAGCTATGTACCCTTTTCATTCGACATATTATAAATCCTATAACAGTCACTTCGTTAAAAAAGATCTACAGAATATATTGCCATAATGCCGCCTTCTACATCCGTTGTCTGGAAGTATTTCAAACGCTGTGCTGATGATAACAAAGTCAAGTGCAGTTTGTGTGGAAATAAACTGTCTTGGTCTGGTGGAACCAGTAACATGCGCAACCATATTCGACTAAAACTGGATATTTATTGTCTATGAATCTATACGGTTAACCGGGTAACCGGTTACAAAATTGAACGAGTAACCGGTTAATAATATCGGTAACCGTTGCCATCCCTAATCAAAATGCATGTTGGAAAGGAGTAACATAGGTATAGACTGTTATTCATTGTGCTAATTTCTGTTTCTTTTAAGATATTAGGCTGTCAATATGACAACAGTACAATATTGATTTTAAGAATTATTGACAATAAGATCAAGTTAAATACTTGAACAGATTTTCAGTCATAACAATTCTTTAAACCTTTCCTACCTGCACAGCCCATTTTGACACAATCTACAGGAGACAACTTTTGTAAGCAATGTGACAAAAGCATAAATTGCCAAAATGTTTTCAACTCTATTCTATCATTACCTCAAAGTGCTCAAGGTGAGTTATTGTGATAGCCTTTTGTCTGTTGTCCGTCAATACGAATTTGCTTGTTAATACTCATATTTTCTTCAAATTTTCATTCAAGTGATCGTTACAGGGCCACCATGGCCCTCTTGTTTCCTCTGAAATGTCTCAAAACGAGACTTGTATTAATGCATTCTATCGGCACTTGTTTTTATGGATGTTTTCAATTTTAAATAAAAATGAGAATAACATTACAGGGAAATGGTTTAAACCTTTTTAGCTCACCTGAGCTTTGCTCAAGGTGAGTTATTGTGATCGCCTTTTGTCCAGCGTGCGTCATGCGTCGTCCGTCGTCCGTCAACTTCTTCTCCTCATTAACCAGTGGGTCAATTGGGATGAAACTTCACAGAAAGCATCCTCTCAATGACCTCACCATTTTTGGGATCCATGGCAACGAAATGAAAAAAACTTCAAAATTCTTCTTCTACCAAACTGGTTGGCAGATTTTCAAATGATGTTGTAGAAATGTTCCTTGGATGACCCTCTTTCAGATTCCTTCAAGCCATGTTGATTGGTCAAAAACATGGCCACCAGGGGGGGGGGGGGGGGGGGGGGCGGGGGGGCTATTTTGCCTTATATGGCTATAGTGAAAACTTAAAAATCTTCTCCTCCAAAAGTGTCAGGCCGATTTTCAAATAATTTTGTAGAAATGTTCCTTGGATAACCCTCTATCAGATTCCTTCAAGCCATGTTGATTGGTCAAAAAACATGGCCGCCAGGGGGGCGGGGCTATTTTGCCTTATATGGCTATAGTGAAAACTTAAAAAATCTTCTCCTCTGAAAGTGTCAGGCCGATTTTCAAACAATTTTGTAGAAATGTTCCTTGGATGACCCTCTATCAGATTTCTCAAGCCAAGTTGATTGATCGGAAACTATGGCCGCCAGGGGGCGGGGCTTATATAGTTAAATTGAAAAAAAAAAAAAAACAGGTGAGCAATCCAGGGCCATCATGGCCCTCTTGTTTACCTACACAACACATTTTGAAGCATCTGCAGCAGCCACAATGTTTTCAACTTTTCTATAATTATTCTTTCATTTAAAGTAGTTTCCCATATTTTAGCCAAGATGTATTCAAAGTCCACTGCTTCAGATTTGTTGTACTGGTATTATGGCAAAGGTTTAATATGGATTCATCTGTATTCCTCCCTATGTTTTCAACTCTATTCAATAGTTATACATGTACTTTTGTTTGTAAAAAATTTCTCTATTATCTCTATGTGTTTTCAATGTGGTTTGCTGCAAATCTGTTGTATACATGTGGGAAAGGGTCCAGGCCTGTGATGTACTGGATACAGTTTTAAGCTCTAGAAAAGGAGGTTAAAATGGTTTGTATGAAAAACCAAAAGTTGTATCTTGAAAAAAAATAGCGTTTTTGTAATGGCTATAACTAAGTCTTAAGCGTTAAATCATTTTTAGCTCCACAAGCTGAAAGCCAGTCGAGCTTATGTCATGGCAAAATGTCCGCCAGGCATGCATGCGTTAACTTTTTGCTTCAAATGACTTCTCCTCCCTAACCACTTTGCCAATTCGGATGAATCTTCATAGGAAGCATCCTCTCAATGTCTTCTCCTAAATTCCTTCAAATTTGGATGCAAAATTTTGGTTTCCATGGCAACTGAAAGAAAAAAATAGTGAAAACTTAAAAATTCTTCACCTCCGAAAGTGTCAGGCTGATTTTCAAATAATTTTGAAGAAATATTCCTTGGGTGACCCTCTATCAGATTCCTTCAAGCCAAGTTGATTGGTCGAAAAACATGGACGCCAGGGGGCGGGCTATTTTGCCTTATATGGCTATAGTCAAAACTTAAAAAATGTTCTCCTCCTAAAGTGTTTGGCCAATCTTCAAAAAAAATTGTAGAAATGTTCCTTGGGAGACCCTCTATCAGATTCCTTCAAGCCATGTTGATTGGTCGAAAAACAGGGCCGCTAGAGGGCGGGGCTTTTTTGCCGTATATGGCTATAGTTAAAACTTAAAAAATCTTCTCCTCCGAAAGTGTCTGGCCGATTTTCAAATAATTTTGTAGAAATGTTCTTTGGGTGACCCTCTATCAGATTCCTTCAAGCCATGTTGATTGGTCGAAAACCATGGCGGCTAGGGGGCGGGGCTATTTTGCCTTATATGGCTATAGTGAAAACTTAGAGTACAAAGGGGTCATAATTACTGCTAAACCAGGGATTTCAAAATAGGTTTTTAGTTTCAACCGTTTCACGACAAGCCCTTGACATGTTGATGCCTTTGCAGCAGATGACTTTAGAAAACATTGTGACAATAGATGACCCCTACTGATTTTGAGGTCATTGTGTCAAAGGTCAAGGTCACAGTGATGTTGAACGCGAAAACCTTGTCCGAGTGATAACTTGACATTGCCTGCACCCTTGGCCCTCAAACTTGACATGGAGGTTGGGGGGTGACAAGCACAGTGTATGTATACCACGTGACTTTTACGTCACAAATGCTACGGTGGACAGAAATATTTCACTTTGGTTTAGAAGTAAAAACAAAGGTAACTTTTTTATTTCTTCATCATTTTTAATGCAGTCTACACCGCTTACAGAGCCCTTTCTCCGGTTTTTCAACCTTTTCTCAAAATTTATTAATATCGCCGACAGCCGGAGCATTATCAAAACTGGATTTTGAGAACAGGTTCGTCGAAGTGTTTGCAAAAACTTGACCATCAATCCTGTAAAAACCCGGAGATAGGACATTGTAAGCGGCGTAGACTGCGCCATGTCTCATTATAAAGGGTGAAGAAATAAAAAAGTTACCATTGTTTTTACATTCTTAACAAGAGCAATTATTGCTGTCTGACCATGCAAATATGACGTCAAGAGTCATGTGGTATACATACACTGCAGCAGATGACCCTTATTGATTTTGATGTGACCTTGAACGCGAACAGCTAATCCAAGTGATAACTCTACATTGCCAGTACCCATGACCCTTAAACTTGAAATGGAGGCTGGGGGTGACCAGTAGATGACCCCTATTGATTTTGAGGTTATCAAGTCAAAGGTCAAGGTCACTGACCTTGGATGCAAAATCTTGTCTGAGTAATAACTTGACATTGCATGCACCTATGGCCCTCAAACTTAACATGGAGGCTTGGGGTGACCAGTAGATGACCCCTATTGTAGGGTCATCAGTTGAAAGGTCAAGGTCACAGTCACCAAGCTTGTCGGAGTGATAACTAAACAATGCATGAACCTATGGTCCTCAAACTTTACTTGGAAGTAGGGCCTGACCAGTAGATGATCCCTATTGATTTTGGGGTCAAAGGTCAAGGTCGAAGTGACCTTGAATGCGAAAAGCTTGTCTGAGTGATAACTCCACATTGCCTGCACCCATGTTCCTTAAACTTGACATGGAGGCTTTGGGTGACCAGTAGATGACCCCTATTGATTGTGAGGTCATTGGGTTAAAATTGTCCAAATATTCCTGACAACATGGCGCTCAGGGGGGGCATAATGTTTGACAAGCATCTCTTGTTCCGTTTTGCTTCTCTACAACAGGTTACCATGGTGAGGAGAAGGAAAGTAGAGAGCTGAAAACAAAACTTCAAGGCCTTGGTGCTGGTTTAGCCCTCTCTTTCATCTTATTGGTTTGCTTTAGTGTTGGATACTACTTTGATAAAATCAGAGGGGCTTCGAAGAGTGCAGAAATGCCCGCAGAAATGCCCGCAGAAATGCCCGCAGGTAAGCACTTTTTGAAAATAATATTACGGGACAAGAAAATATTGTTCATGATGAGTTATTTTTCTCCTTTTTAGCTTTTCAAAAAAAACTGTTGGGCTATTTTGATAACCATAGAGTTGTCTGGGTCGGTGCCACAAAACTTGAACCTTACCTCATAACAGATGAGCATTGGTGTTAGCTTTGTGGCGGTCTTGATTTTTTTTGCCAGTCTTGGCAGGAAGATCCACATTGAGATCTCTTCTCTGTCTGGCCACTTGTACATCACACTTTCACTAACTGACATATCTGACGCTTTGAACACTCCTTTTTTGTTGCTTTTGGAGTGTTTCCTCCTTCTGGCAGGGTTGACAAATAGGCTCCTTTGACATTGTGTGGCTATCTGCCACCCTTGTAGTTTATTGGCATACAGCACATTGTGTTACTTTGAACACATCATGAGTTTTAAAGATATATTTCTTAATGTCTAGGTTTCCAGTTTTTAGCTCACCTGAGCTTTGCTCAAGGTGAGTTATTGTGATCGCCTTTTGTCCGTCGTGCGTCAACTTCTTCTCCTCAGTAACCAGTGGGTCAATTTGGATTGAACTTCACAGAAAGCATCCTCTCAATGACCTCATCAGAATTCCTTCACATTTTTGGGATCCATGCAAAATTCTGGTTTCAATGGCAACGAAACGAAAAAAACTTCAAAATTCTTCTTCTCCCAAACTGCTTGGCAGATTTTCTAATAATTTTGTAGAAATGTTCCTTGGACGACCCTCTATCAGATTCCTTCAAGCCGCGTTGATTGGTAAAAAAACATGGCCGCCAGGGGGGGCGGGGCTATTTTGCCTTATATGGCTATAGTGAAAACTTAAAAAATCTTCTCCTCCGAAAGTGTAAGGCCGATTTTCAAATAAGTTTGTAGAAATGTTCCTTGGGTGACCCTCTATCAGATTCCTTCAAGCCATGTTGATTGGTCGAAAAACATGGCCGCCAGGGGGGGCGGGCTTTTTTGCCTTATATGGCTATAGTGCAAACTTAAAAAATCTTCTCTCCACCAGAAGTGTCAGGCCGATTTTCAAATAATTTTGTAGAAATGTTCCTTGGGTGATCCTCTATCAGATTCCTTCAAGCCATGTTGATTGGTCAAAAAACATGGCCGCCAGGGGGCGGGGCTATTTTGCCGTATATGGCTATAGTGAAAACTCTGGTTTCCATAGCAACGAAACGAAAAAAACTTCAAAATTCTTCTTCTCCCAAACTGCTTGGCAAATTTTCAAATAATTTTGTAGAAATGTTCCTTGGATGACCCTCTATCAGATACCTTCAAGCAATGTTGATTGGTCGAAAAACATGGCCGCCAGGGGGCGGGGGCTATTTTGCCTTATATGGCCAAAGTGAAAACTTAAAAAATCTTCTTCTCCTCAGTAACCAGTGGGTCAATTGGGATGAAACTTCACAGAAAGCATCCTCTCAATCTTCTCTCCACCAGAAGTGTCAGGCCGATTTTCAAATAATTTTGTAGAAATGTTCCTTGGGTGATCCTCTATCAGATTCCTTCAAGCCATGTTGATTGGTCAAAAAACATGGCCGCCAGGGGGCGGGGCTATTTTGCCGTATATGGCTATAGTGAAAACTCTGGTTTCCATGGCAACGAAACGAAAAAAACTTCAAAATTCTTCTCCTCCCAAACTGCTTGGCAAATTTTTAAATAATTTTGTAGAAATGTTCCTTGGATGACCCTCTATCAGATACCTTCAAGCAATGTTGATTGGTCGAAAAACATGGCCGCCAGGGGGCGGGGGCTATTTTGCCTTATATGGCCAAAGTGAAAACTTAAAAAATCTTCTTCTCCTCAGTAACCAGTGGGTCAATTGGGATGAAACTTCACAGAAAGCATCCTCTCAATGACCTCACCAGAATTCCTTCAAATTTTTGGGATCCATGCAGAATTCTGGTTTCCATGGCAACGAAACAAAAAAAACTTCAAAATTCTTCATCTCCCAAACTGCTTGGCAGATTTTCAAATAATTTTGTAGAAATGTTCCTTGGATGACCCTCTACCAGATTCATCCGAAAAACACGGCCGCCAGGGGGGCGGGGCTATTTTGCCTTATATGGCTATAGTGCAAACTTAAAAAATCTTCTCCTCCAAAAGTGTCAGCCCGATTTTTAAATAATTTTGTAGAAATGTTCCTTGGATGACCCACTTTCAGATTCCTTCAAGCCATGTTGATTGGTCAAAAAACATGGCCGCCAGTGGGCAGGGCTATTTTGCATATGGCTATAGTGAAAACTTAAAAAATCTTCTCCTCCAAAAGTATCTGGCCGATTTTCAAATAATTTTGTAGAAATGTTCCTAGGGTGACCCTCTATCAGATTCCTTCAAGCCATGTTGATTGGTCGAAAAACAGGGCCGCTAGAGGGCTAGAAGCCAAGTTGATTGGTCGGAAACTATGGCTGCCAGGGGGCGGGGCTTATATAGCTAAAGTGAAAAAAAAAAAAAATCAGGTGAGCGATTCAAGGGCCATCATGGCCCTCTTGTTTAGATCACATGTGAGCCAAAGGCTATAGTGAAAACTTAAATAATCTTCTCCTCCAAAAGTATCTGGCCGATTTTCAAATAATTTTGTAGAAATGTTCCTAGGGTGACCCTCTATCAGATTCCTTCAAGCCATGTTGATTGGTCGAAAAACAGGGCCGCTAGAGGGCTAGAAGCCAAGTTGATTGGTCGGAAACTATGGCTGCCAGGGGGCGGGGCTTATATAGCTAAAGTGAACAAAAAAAAAAAAAAAATCAGGTGAGCAATTCAAGGGCCATCATGGCCCTCTTGTTTAGATCACATGTGTCAGAGCCAAAGGCTCAAGGTGAGCTATTCTTATCACTTTTTGTCCGTCGTCAGTTGTCGTCCGTCGTTAACTTTTAGCTTTAAACATCATCTCCTCCTTAACCACAGGACCAATATCAACCCAACTTCACAGGAATGTTCCTTTGGTGGCCCTCTTTCAAAACTGTTCAAAGATTTAAATTCCATTGAGAACTCTGGTCGCCACGGCAACAAATAAGGGGAAATTAACCAAAACTTAAAAAATCTTCTTGACTGAAAGTAGAAGGCCCATGCCTTTGATATTTGGTATGTAGCATCATCTAGTGGACCTCTACCAAGATTGTTCAAATTATAGCCCTGGGGTCAAAAATGGTCCCTCCCCAGGGGTCACTTGTTTTACATAGACTCATATTTAGGGAAGAAACTTTAAAAATCTTCTTGTCTAAAAGGAGATGGCCCAGGCCTTTGATATTTGGTATGTAGCTTCATCTATTGAACCTCTACCAATCTTGTTTAAATTATAGCCATGGGGTTAAAAATGGCCCCATCCAGGGTCACTTTTACATATTATTATACTTGTATAGGGAAAAACTTTACAAAATCTTGTCTAAAAGTTGATATTTGAAATCTAACATCATCTAGTGGAAATACCAAGATTGGTCAAAAATGGCCTCACCCTGGGGATCACTTGTTTTACATAGACTCGTTTAGGTAAACACTTTAAACATATTCAGGTGATCGATTTAGGGCCATCTTGGCCCTCTTGTTTCAATAAATCAAATGTGGAAGGGTTTATAAAGGGGAATAACAGATTTGAGCCAGTGCAAGAAAAAAGTTTGCATTTATGAACAGTGTAGGTTCAGATCGTCTCGTCTACCTGCTCAGACTTATCAGATTCTACACAAATTGACAGATCTTACACACTTGTGTAAGTGATATGTGATCAGACGGAAAATGAACAGAGTGATCTGGATTTATACTGTTCACAAAACCCATTGTACCTTTTCTTATGCACAGGCTTACATTGTTTCCCTTGTTTTACAGGCGAAGAAAACATATGAATGTACAGTCTGGGCAAGAGCAGAACAAACCCGAAGTAGAAATGGTGGCTAACAAAACGAGAGGTATTCTTTTTAATTCATGGTCTGCATTTATTTATATGTAGTACTGGAAACCCAAATGTACTGGCCAAATTTGAAAAAGAATTGGCACAAATATTCCTTCGGTGACCCTCTACCGAGTTTGTTGAAATCTTTTCAACCCATTGAAAAACATGGCCGTCAGGGGGTGGGGTATCTATGGGCTTGCTTAAATTCCTTTATGTATATAGTAAAAATTTCTTGTCAAAAAGTACTGGCCCAATTTGAAAATAATTTTGCACAAATGTTCCTTAGGTGACCCTCTACAAAGTTTTTTTTAAATTATACTAATATGTTACAAAACATGGCCGGCAGGGCATGGCTTTATATAGATTAAAATGTGTCATCAAGAGGACAATAATGGTCCTATATTGCTGTAGTAGTCAAATAGTCTTTGAAAACCTTGAGAAACTTCTTAGCAGTATAAGTACAGTCAGACTTGCGATCAGCAGCCACCCAAGGGACATGATAAAACTGGCTGCTTAAGACTGCTGATTACAAATGTCTTACAATTGCATGTTATTTTACAGCGTTATGGCCCTTTTACTTTTAAGTTATTGCTCATATTTTGTCCGGCCTATTTCTTACAAACCGATGTGTGGAATTCCATAAAATTTTACATGAAGCTTCTATACCTAGAGGAGATGTACATATCCTAAAGGTCTTACAATTGCATGTTTTTTTTACAGAGTTATGGCCCTTTTACTTATTAAAATGTTGGTCATATTTTGTCCGGCCTATTTCTTACAAACCACTGGGTGGAATTTAATAACATTTTACATGAAGCTTCTATACCAAGAGGAGATGTGCATACCCTTAAGGTCTTACAATTGCATGTTATTTTACAGAGTTATGGCCCTTTTACTTATTAAGTTGTTGGTCGGTCAGAAGCCATATTTTGTCCAGCCTATTTCTTACAAACCACTGGGTGGAATTTAATAACATTTTACATGAAGCTTCTATACCAAGAGGAGATGTGCATACCCTTAAGGTCTTACAATTGCATGTTATTTTACAGAGTTATGGCCCTTTTCGGCTGAAACACGGTATTGGTGCTGAAAGTAGTCTCACTTACTCAAAAAATTGAATTTTTAGATACCATATTTCTTTGGAGTTAATTACAAAGTTAAGGGTATCTCCTACACAAATCAAGTTTAGTTTTTCGTGAACATGCATGCATCGTTTTTTTATCCACCATTTCCATCCTATGGTATAACAAAAGTTACAGACACTACACTAGGTGTATAACATACAAGAAAAACAAAAAGAATCTTCAAAACTTTAATTATTTTAACTGTAACATCAATAATAGGATATAAACATTGAAAGTAAAAAACTTAACTGAAAGTGATAAACATCTTAACAAAAAAATTCAGAACATTTATGAAGCAGGTATCAGACAAAAAAAGAACAAAGCAAGAAACTTTTGTTTAACTTTCATAAAAGACCCACCAGAAGGTTAATTAGGCATTTATCTAACACCGAGAACAATATTTAAACAAACAAAATCATCACTACTGGCCTAAAGAATCACAAATTTTCATAATAGGTAGAATTGCAATACACATACATTTGGTTACAGACACTACCAAAATATAACATATAACAATGCAGTTGCAGAATCATTTAAATCGTGACAAAATTCAATACAAAAGCAAGTCAACATCAAAACATTGACTAGAATATTATAACAAATGATTGTTGATTGGTTAGAATTATAGTACAAACGCATTTTAACAAGTATATGTCCAAACTTCACATTAAAATTATGAAAATGTGAACAGAATAGTCAAGTTTAAAATAGAACAGTGTTGGAAAACTGTAAAATATTTAATGTAAATGATTGTAGATTAAATCATAGTCATTGAAATAAGTTCTGACCCAAAATGCCTACTCATACAGAGGCATATTAGTGATCCTGCATTTGGTTACAGACACTACATGGATGTCATGTCGGGTAAAAATGCTTGTGTTTTTTTCCAGATGAGCTTAATTCTTATACTAGAGTATATTCACTTAAAATAGAAATGTTTATGATTTTTAGCTCACCTGAGCTTTGCTCAAGGTGAGTTATTGTGATCGCCTTTTGTCCGTCGTGCGTCGTCCGTCAACTTCTTCTCCTCAGTAACCAGTGGGTCAATTGGGATGAAACTTCACAGAAAGCATCCTCTCGATGACCTCACCAGAATTCCTTCAAATTTTTGGGATCCATGCAGAATTCCGTAGTTTTCCATAATTTTGTAGAAATGTTCCTTAAGTGACCCACTATCAGATTCCTTCAAGCCATGTTGAATAGTCGAAATACATGGCCGCCAGGAGGGGCGGGGCTATTTTGCCTTATATGGCTATAGTGAAAACTTAAAAAATCTTCTTCTCCAAAAGTGTCAGGCAGATTTTCAAATAATTTTGTAGAAATGTTCCTTAAGTGACCCACTATCCGATTCCTTCAAGCCATGTTGATTGGTCGAAAAACATGGCCGCCAGTGGGCAGGGCTATATTGCATTATATGGCTATAGTGAAAACTTAAAAAGTCTTCTCCTCCGAAAGTGTCGGGCAGATTTTCAAATAATTTTGTAGAAATGTTCCTAGGGTGATCCTCTATCAGATTCCTTCAAGCCAAGTTGATTGGTCGAAAACTATGGCTGCCAGGGGGCAGGGTTTATATAGCTAAAGTGAAAAAAAAAAATCAGGTGAGCGATTCCAGGGCCATCATGGCCCTCTTGTTTCTTTTTCTGATTTATTTCAGCAATTTTGGGACCTGGTAATGAAAGGCCTGGTTTTTCTTTCTTTTTATGACGATACTTTTTCATTTCTTCACGCTTTTTCTTTTTCAATTCTTGTAGAATGTTTGTGTCCGACAGCGCTTGCTGCCTTTTTCGTAGTCTTGCGTTCTTTCTCCTTTCTCTATCAACCTTTTTCAGCTCCTCATATTTTGCTTTGTTCTCTCTCTGCTTTTTCCTCCATGCTTGTACTTTAAGCCTAGTCTTCTCCCTTCTATGTTTTACCTTCTGCTCATCTTTGCATGATTTATCTTTGCTTCCTGAAAAAGAAACAACTTTATTTTGATTTCTTCAAACTTTTGTGATATTCATTTATGTATGAGAATGGCTTCGAAAGAATGTTGTGTTAGTACTGGTGTGGGAAAGCCAGGACAGCATGGGTAGGTGCACTGACCGCCGTGATATGACCATAGCTGTTGAAAGCGGCGTTAAACTCCAAACAAACAAACAAACAAAATGTATGAGAATGCAAATTGGGAGAGTTTAAAGCATATTGCTCATGTGTCTGCATTGATGCGCAAACAAACTGAAAAACCAGCAGTTTCTTAAAACAAAGTGTCTGATAAAGAAAGAGATAACTTCAAACTGTGTTTTTGGTCAATACTTTAGCTTTTAAAATGATTATACAAGCTCTTTAATATCGTAAACAATAGTCAGTTTAATGCATAGGCCACGTAGTGTCTGTAACCTTTTGACCATAAGAACAAACTATCCTATATTTTGTCAGACCTCATTCAATTCTTAGAATTTTCTTGTTTGAATTTACTGGTCTCATGCTAGTTATTGCAAAAAAACTCTATTTCCATTGTGTATTTAAAGAGATCATTGAAAATTGTGCCAGTTGTTAGAAATCTATGATATAAAAAACATTTATCTACATTAATATTTAAAATTTCAGCCAGAAATGTCTCAATATTATGCCTTATACATCAATATAGTAAAAGGAAACACACTATCTTTTCATTCCAAACACATATGAGGGAAAAGGTCATAGACTAACAATAAGGGGATATTGGTTACAGACACTACAAATTACAGTGTAGCATTGTCCGAACAATAGAAACATACCTGAGTCATCACCAGAGGTTTGTTCTTGTCTTCTCCCCATATCTTAGGGTTGTACCATGGTAAGGAACACAGAAAATAAATAGGTGAATTCTTCTAGGATAAAAAAACCAGGTTACATTGTTCTTCAGTGAATTGTTCATAAAAACAATGCCACAAGTATGATGCAAAATATCATTGCAAGAGTTCTTGCATCACATTTTTGCACTTGACTCAATAGTTCAATGTATGATTCAACATTGCACCATAAAAGAAGGAACTTTCTCTAGAGTAAAACAAAATATTAGTGACAAAAAGAACAGTGATTTTTTTCTTTCATTTCTATACCTTTTTGTGTAGTGTCTGTAACCTTTTCAAAGTAGTAATTTTCAATGATGTTAATTCACAGCACTACAAATTTTGGCAAACTTGGACATTACATGAATACACATTAGCTAATGTAGGATTTATACTTTTGAAATGAGAAACAATGAAACTATTGCAACATAAACATTTAATGGTTACAGACACTACCGAATTTTGAATTTCAATATTTACCAAAGAACAATCGTTCATGCCTAAACCTTGGCTAGCCCTGAAACATGAACGCTTTTTGTACTTACCATAATAAATAACTGAATGGTTAATGTCAATGTAAGTTCAATTAACTGTTATTTTGTACCAATTATTGGAATATAACAATAAGCATATGTTTGATTTTTAGTGTTTAAACAAAACCACTGCTGATAGTATTTACTATATAAAATCCATAATTTATGACCGATTTCATAAATTCAAGCAGCAAAACTTACAGGACAGAAGTCTGTATAAAACCGTACCAATTTATGTATCATTTCTTATTGAAATTTAGAGTATTTTGTACTTATAATATCATTTTTTTTCAAGTGAGACTGCATAACGCTAAAAAATGGCCATTTTTGGAGCATGTTTCAATGCATATCTCAAGAATGGGTAATACTAGCCTCTTGAAATTTTCAGAGAAGTGAGATAGGTAACTGCAAGGCTAGTCAATCTTTAAAATTAGTTCCTATCTTGTATATTTTTTCTGTGCCATTGATATAACATAAAAAAAACCTGATCAGCACCAATACCGTGTTTTAGCCGTTTACTTATTAAGTTGTTGGTCGGTCAGAAGCC
Source organism: Serripes groenlandicus (assembly GCA_031761405.1). NCBI lineage: Eukaryota > Metazoa > Mollusca > Bivalvia > Cardiida > Cardiidae > Serripes > Serripes groenlandicus. The sequence continues at coordinate 575,708 of JASEVX010000025.1, forward strand.
ATATTTTGTCCAGCCTATTTCTTACAAACCACTGGGTGGAATTCAATAACATTTTACATGAAGCTTCTATACCAAGAGGAGAGGTGCATATCATAAAGGTCTTACAATTGCATGTTATGGCTCTTTTTGTTGGTCGATCGGAAGCCATATTTTGAGTCGGGGTGCTTTTTTGGGGGTATTTATCATCTTCAGTGATATTTCTACTTTTACTTCACTTTGAAATTCGCCGAATAACGTATCCGGAAAAAATAGCATCCGAATCTACGTCTACTTCTTGCACAAAATTGTACTCGATAATCTTGAGATTTAAAATAGAAATGGGAATATAAATTGACTTGGGGCTTCAAAGTGGACATTATATATAACTTTCATTTTAACATATAAATGTACTGTCTTTCGGTCTAAAACGCTCATAAATATCTTTTTCAATTTATCAATTTTGCCCGACATCGTAAACAGAAAAGAAACCAAAATCGCAATTTCTTGTTGATGAATCGTGCAACTATCATACGGCAAACGTCTGCTGTTTTCGGTACCCTTGAACTTGATAATGTGATTGTCACAGTATGCTTTATTACAGTTAAGAACATCTTGAAATTGACAAATTTACCATTCACGCTCCGTTCCATTCCGTTCCGCTCCGCTCACGTTCCAATCCGCTCTCAAAGCGTTCACTTATTCATAACATTGTGATTGCTTTTTTCTGCTCCGTTCAGATTGAGCGCTTTTTTACGCTCCCTGGGAACGCTTTTTTTCTATCAAAATCCGTTCAACGATTTGATTGGCTTAAATTAATTTCGTTTCGTTTATTTTTTACTTAACCCTAAATATCAACAAACGATCTAGAGTTTTTTCAGCACAATCGTTAGTAGCAAATCGTATTATGAAAATGATCATATTAATAATATTTGTTACATTCTAATTCAATCGGATACTTGAGTGTCTTATCTGCAGCTAACATCTTTGAAACTATTTAGGCAGAAATGTGACACATCTCTGTAAATTAAAAAATAATTATTGATTGCAGTTGAGACATTGTTGCAAAAGGAGAAATTGCTTATTAGCTCACCTGAGCTTTGCTCAAGGTGAGTTATTGTGATCGCCTTTTGTCCGGCGTCCGTCGTGCGTCGTGCGTCGTGCGTCGTCCGTCGTGCGTCAACTTCTTCTCCTCAGTAACCAGCGGGTCAATTGGGATGAAACTTCACAGAAAGCATCCTCTCAATGACCTCACCAGATTTCCTTCAAATTTTTGGGATCCATGCAGAATTCTGGTTTCCATGGCAACGAAACCAAAAAAACTTCAAAATTCTTCTTCTCCCGAATTGGTTGGCAGATTTTCAAATAATTTTGTAGAAATGTTCCTTGGATGACCCTCTATCAGATTCCTTCAAGCCGTGTTGATTGGTCGAAAAACATGGCCGCCAGGGGGGGCGGGGCTATTTTGCCTTATATGGCTATAGTGAAAACTTAAAAAATCTTCTCCTCCGAAAGTGTAAGGCCGATTTTCAAATAATTTTGTAGAAATGTTCCTTGGGTGACCCTCTATCAGATTCCTTCAAGCCATGTTGATTGGTCGAAAAACATGGCCGCCAGGGGGGGCGGGGCTATTCTGCCTTATATGGCTATAGTGCAAACTTAAAAAATCTTCTCCTCCAAAAGTGTCAGGCCGATTTTCAAATAATTTTGTAGAAATGTTCCTTGGGTGATCCTCTATCAGATTCCTTCAAGCCATGTTGATTGGTCAAAAAACATGGCCGCCAGGGGGCGGGGCTATTTTGCCTTTTATGGCTATAATGAAAACTTAAAAAATCTTCTCCTCCATAAGTGTCAGGCCGATTTTCAAATAATTTTGTAGAAATGTTCCTTGGGTGACCCTCTATCAGATTCCTTCAAGCAATGTTGATTGGTCGAAAAATATGGCCGCCAGGGGGCGGGGGCTATTTTGCCTTATATGGCCAAAGTATAAACTTAAAAAATCTTCGACATCTTCTCCTCAGTAACCAGTGGGTCAATTGGGATGAAACTTCACAGAAAGCATCCTCTTAATGACCTCACCAGAATTTCTTCAAATTTTTTGGGGTCCATGCAGAATTCTTGTTTCCATGGCAACGAAACGGAAAAAACTTCAAAATTCTTCTTCTCCCAAACTGGTTGGCAGATTTTCAAATAATTTTGTAGAAATGTTCCTTGGGTGACCCTCTATCAGATTCCTTCAAGCAATGTTGATTGGTCGAAAAACATGGCCGCCAGGGGGCGGGGGCTATTTTGCCTTATATGGCCAAAGTATAAACTTAAAAAATCTTCGACATCTTCTCCTCAGTAACCAGTGGGTCAATTGGGATGAAACTTCACAGAAAGCATCCTCTTAATGACCTCACCAGAATTTCTTCAAATTTTTTGGGGTCCATGCAGAATTCTTGTTTCCATGGCAACGAAACGAAAAAAACTTCAAAATTCTTCTTCTCCCAAACTGGTTGGCAGATTTTCAAATAATTTTGTAGAAATGTTGCTTGGATGACCCTCTACCAGATTCCTTCAAGCCATGTTGATTGGTCAAAAAACACGGCCGCCAGGGGGGCGGGGCTATTTTGCCTTATATGGCTATAGTGAAAACTTAAAAAATTTTCAAATGATTTTGTAGAAATGTTCCTTGGGTGACCCTCTATCAGATTCCTTGAAGCCATGTTGATTGGTCGAAAAACATGGCCGCCCGGGGGGGGGGGGGCTATTTTGCCTTATATGGCTATAGTGCAAACTTAAAAAATCTTCTTCTCCAAAAGTGTCGGCCCGATTTTCAAATAATTTTGTAGAAATGTTCCTTGGATGACCCACTTTCAGATTCCTTCAAGCCATGTTGATTGGTCAAAAAACATGGCCGCCAGTAGGCAGGGTTATTTTGCATTATATGGCTATAGTGAAAACTTAAAAAATCTTCTCCTCCAAAAGTATCTGGCCGATTTTCAAATAATTTTGTAGAAATGTTCCTAGGGTGACCCTCTATCAGATTCCTTCAAGCCAAGTTGATTGGTCGGAAACTATGGCTGCCAGGCGGCGAGGCTTATATAGCTAAAGTGAAAAAAAATAAAAAATCAGGTGAGCGATTCAAGGGCCATCATGGCCCTCTTGTCTTAAGCAAGTGCTCCGTTTGTTACAATGTTTTCAAAAGTTGTCTGCTACAGAGGCGTCAGAAATGGTTAACCCTGCTGTTCTTCATAAAGTATTCACAAATTTTATGTTTATTGCAGGTCATATTTCATAGATGGTTGCATGACAGTTTCCAAATTTTGCAAGACGCCTGTGATTTCATTTATACCAAAGAAAGTGACCATACACAGAAGATTAAATTCTCTTATTTACTGCTCTTAATTGTACCATAAGATTGTTTTGTTTACATAAGAGTAAACACTTTCTTTAAAATAAATGTGTGTTCTTTTTGAATGATGCATTAGACAAAAAGATGGTTAAGTTTGCATTGTGTTGCAGCTTTTTATACACCTGTATTAACCCTTTCCCACTTGTCACTTTCTGACGGCTCTGCAGCAGATGACTTTAACCAAAATGTTTAAACATTTTATCTCACCTGAGCCAAAGTGCTCAAGGTGACTTATTGTGATCGCCCTATGTCCAGGTCCGTCAACATCTTCTCCTCAGTAACCAGTTGGTCAATTGGGATGAAACTTCACAGTAAGCATACTCTCAATGTACTCTCAAGAATTCCTTCAATTTTTTTGGATCCATGCATAATTCTGGTTTCCATGGCAACAAACCAAAGAAACACTTTAAAATTCTTTTTCTCACAAACTGGTTGACTGATTTTCAGTTAATTTGGCGCTGTTTTGCCTTATATGGCTATAGTGAAAACTGTAAAAATCTTCTCCTCCGAATGTGTCTGGCCGATTTTCAAATAATTTTGTAGAAATGTTCCTAGGGTGATCTTCAAGTCATGTTGATTGGTTTAAAAACATGGTCGCCAGAGGCATGGGGCTGTTTTGCCTTTTAATATGGATGTAGCGAAAACTTGAAATATCTTCTTCTCCCAAAGTGTCGGGTAGATTTTCAATTTTGTTCGTAGAAATTTTCCTTGGATGACCCTCTATGAGTTTCCTTCCAGCCATGTTTATTTGGCAAAAATCATGGCCACCACGAGTAATGGCTGTTTTACCTTTTATGGCTTAACCCTTTCCCTCATACGACAATTCTGCAGCAGACGACTTTGAACGTATTTTGTCAAAACTTAGAAAATCTCCATAATTGAATGGATAACCTATGACTAAAAGTGAAAAACATTGTGGAAAAAGGAGAAATTGCACGTTTTGTGCAATTTCTTCTTTTGTCACTATGTTTTCAAAAAGCCATCTGCTGCAGAGGCATCGGACAATTCTGCAGCAGACGACTTTGAACGTATTTTGTCAAAACATAGAAAATCTCCATAATTGAATGGATAACCTATGACTAAAAGTAGAAAACATTGTGGAAAAAGGAGAAATTGCAGGTTTTGTGCAATTTCTTCTTTTGTCACTATGTTTTCAAAAAGCCGTCTGCTGCAGAGGCATCAGAAAGCGTTTATATGAGGGAAAGGGTTGTTAAGTGATCAAAATCTCCAAAGGTATCTGGCCGGTTTTCTGCCAAATTAATTTGACAGACAACATAGGGTTGTGTTGTTTCACCTTGTGGTAGTGCAGCACTACTGGTCCTTTTGGGCCTCTAGTTTGACCTTGAATAAGTTATTGTGCTTGGCATTATGAATCACATGGAATAAATCCGGTAAGCTATCCAGGGCCATCATGTTGCAGTATGTATCCATCCATTTATAGAGATATTTCATGTTTTAACTAGGATGTTTCCAAAGTCATCTGCTCTAGATTTCTTGTATGACTGGGAAAGGGTTAATATGGGAGGAATTATGGGAATACCTGAGGCTTCCAACATGTTGTCTACTCTCTTAAGTCGAAGAGTTATCATCTGATTTTCCCCATATTTGAGGGCAGAATGTCTTGGCCAAGTTTGATAACCAGCCAAATCGCCCATAGCACTGTTGGATTATGTTCCTTGATTTATCAGGAATTGATCAAATCAGCATTGTCCGCTTCCTAAATTGTAGAGTTTTCATCAGATCTTCACCATACTTTGTGAATATGTTTGGGCCAAGTTGGATAACCAGTGTAATCAACTTGGACTCTTTTGAATTATGATCTTTGAATTATCAAAAATATGGCCTAATAAGACTTGTCTGCCATTTAACTTCAACAGTTTTTAGCTCTACTGGCCAAAGGCCAGAAGGGCTTATGTCGTGGCGATTTGTCCGTCATGCGTGCGTGCGTCCGTAAACAATTTCTTGTTAACACGATACAGTTTTCACTTTTGATTGTATTTCAATCAAACTTATACAGTAGTTAGATATCCATGAGAGCTCGGTTCCTTTCGAAAACCAGCCAGATCCGCCCATGCATGACTGGATTATGGCCCTTGAAATGGTCAAAATTGCTATAAAAGAGCTTGTTAACACGATAGTCTTCACTTTTGATTGTATCTCAACCAAACTTATATAGTAGTTAGATATCCATGAGAGCTCGGTTCCTTTCGAAAACCAGCCACAGATCCGCCCATGCATGACTGGATTATGGCCCTTGAAATGGTCAAAATTGCTATAAAAGAGCTTGTTAACACGATACAGTCTTCACTTTTGATTGTATCTCAACCAAACTTAAACAGTAGTTAGATATCCATGAGAGCTTGATTCCTTTCGAAAACAAGCCAGATCCGCCCCATGCATGACTGAATTATGGCCCTTGAAATTGTCAAAATTGCTATAATAGGGCTTGTTAACATGATACAGTCCTTATTTTTGATTGTATCTCAATCAAACTTATACAGTAGTTAGATATCCATGAGAGTTTGGTTCATTTCTAAAAAATGGCCAGATCTACCCATGCATGGCTGGATTATGGCCCTTGAAATTGTCAAAATTGCTATAATACAGCTTGTGAACACAATAGAGCTTCCATTTACTATCTGATCTTCACCAAACTTAGATGGTATTTGAATATTGATGACATATTGGTTCCTTTTGAAACAAGCCAGATCAATGCCAGTAGAGCATAGGCCCTCCTGGGCCTCTTGTTATCCAAACTTTTTGATGAAGCTTCAACTAACACGAAGAGTTGTGCATAATATCACCATGTTAAGGTTTGATGAGTTATTGCCCTTTTAATTTCTATATAATATGACATACTATAGGAAAATTTTGTCCGGGCTATTTCCAGCAAATACCGACTTGAATTCAATAAAACATTTTGGCAAGCTAACAAGAGGAGATGTGCATATTATTACCATGTTCAACGATTTTTCACCGATGTATTGCCCTTTTGATTTCTATATGATATGACATCTATATAGGAAAATTGTGTACGGTCTAATTTTCAGCAACTACTGACCTGAATTCAACGAAACTTTATAGAATGCTTCACTAACAATAGATGTGCATATTATCACCATATTCTGGTTTGTTGATTTTCCGGTCTATTTTTCAGCATCTTCTGACCCGAGTTCAATGAAACTTTATAGAAAGCTTCACTTAAAGAGGATATGTGCATATTATCACCATTCCTGTGTTCTGGCTATCCTTTGGGGAGCATCAATGGGTTCTACCGGTATCTTGTATTTAATTATGGTATGCAATTCATTAAATGATATAGCGTTCACCCCTGTTATATATATACATATTTAAACTCTCATGTAACACAAAATTGATGTCTAATCATAATCTGCATTTAATGTCTTCATTCAATTTGATATAAGAACCTTTAACCCTTTCCCTCATATAGACGCCTTCTGACACCTCTGCAGCAGACAGCTTTATGAAAACATAGTGACAAAAGAAGAAATTGCTCGTTTTGAGCAATTTCCCCTTTTGACACAATTTTTTCCACTGTTGGTCATAGGTTATCCATTCAATTATAGAGATTTTCTATTTTTTGACAAAATATGTTCAAAGTCGTCTGCTGCAGAATTGTAGTATGGGGGAAAGGATTAATGTGGTAGAGCGTGGGCCAAAGGTCCTGGTTTCGAAATCCGTGATTCCCACACAAATGGCCGAAGTACTGGTTATGTCTCCATGAAGCAGACAACGAGCGTCATTAATATAAGCTAAAAGCTTGATTCGCAATAGATGTTAAATAAATACGTTTCAACTAATGCAGCACAATGGTTTGAAACAGTTGATTGTTTGTAAGTGTTAACATTACAAACAAACCGAAAGGAGAAGTCGGGATTAGAAGATATTTCAATATTACTTTTTTATACGACCGTTTCTTAAAAACGGTACGTATTATGGTATGGTCATGTCCCTCCGTCTGTTCGGGTTTTCTGCTATTTTTTCTTACATACTTTGAGCTATTGAGCTGAAATTTTGTATAAGGCTTTGTAGTGATGTGTCACAGATCAAGTTCATATTTCCTGAGATTTCGTCAATTTTTGAATGAGTTATGGCCCTTTTTGGACTTATAATATTTGTTTTCCGCACTTTTTTTCTACATGCTTTCATGTATTGAGCTGAAATTATGTATATGGCTTTGTAATCAAGTGTCACAGATCAAGTTCACATTTCCTTGAATTTCGTCAATTTTTGAATGAGTTATGCCCCTTTTTGGACTTAGAATATTTGTCAATTTCTGCATGAGTTATGCCCCTTTTTGGGCTTGGAATAATGTTTTTTCACATTTTTCCTGACGGGCGTATTATGTACCGTTGGCTATTTTACAAACATATCAATAAGCCATTCAGTCAAGCAAAAGGAGAAATTGCTCATTATCAAAGATTGTCTGCAGCAGAGATGTCACAAAAGTTCTGTATTTGGGAAAGGGTTAAAGAAGACCTATATATATGGCATTTAATATCAACCTATGAGCAGGGAACAATAACTACATGATTGCCATGTTTTTTTTACCAATCCAGGAACATTTCTACAAAGTTATATGGAAATTTGACAGATACTTTCAGAAGATTTTTAGAGTTTAAACTTTAGCAATATAATGCAAAACAGCCCCAACTCCTGGCGACCATTTTTTTCTTTGAACCAATTAGCATGACTTGATGGAATCTGAGGATCAAAAAATTATTTAGAAATTGGCCAGATACTTTCTGGGGAGATTTATCTTTTTTCCTTCTTTTGGTTGCCATGGAAACCAGAATTATGCATGGATAAAAGAAAGGAGAGGCCAAATGACACTACACGCATAAGGCAAAATCACTTTATACATTTGAGGCAAAACAGCCCCACCCCTCTGGCGGCCATACTAAACAACATGGCTTGAAGAAGGAACATTCCTACAAAATCATTTGAAAATCATCCAGAATACTTTTGGATTAGAAGATTTTTAAAGTTTTCATTATAGCCATATCAGGCAAAACCGCCGCCTCCTGAATGCCTTTTTTGTTTATAAATCATAATGGCTGGAAGGAATCTGACGTGGTCGGTCACCAAAGAAACATTCCTACAAAATTATTTTGAAATCGGCCAAATACTTTTGGAGAAGAAGATTTTTCACTAAAGCCATATATGGCAAACAATCTCGACCCCTGGTGACCAATCAACATGGCTTGAAGGCATCTGATCAGGGTCACCCATTTCTACAAGATAACTTTGAAATTGGCCAGATACTTGAAGTGAAGAAGATTTCTTTAAAAGTTTTCACTAAGCCATATCATTCAAAACATTCACACCCCTGGCGGCCAATCAACATGGCTTAAAGGAATCTGATAGTGGGTCACCCAAATAACATTTCTACGAAATTATTTGAAAATCCAACCAGTTTGGGAGAAGAATTCTTTTTTTAAGTTTTGATCTTTTGGTAGCCATGGAAACTAGAATTCAGAATGGATCCTCATGACCTACTGGTTACAGAGAAAGATGTTGACGCACAACGAACAATTCGCCATGACATAAGCTCGACTTGCTTTCAGCCAGCGCAGCTAAAAATTGGAAGAATTTTGATGAGGACATTGATAGGATGCTTTCTGTTAAGTTTCATTGCAATTGACCGACTGGTTACAGAGGAGAATATGTTGACACATGGACAATGGACAAAGGCCGATCATAATATCTCACCTTAAGCACTCAGGCGAGCTATAAAGGAGAAATTGCTCAAAATGAGCAATTTCTCCATTTGCCAGCTTTTTTCCAATAATTATACTTACATCTATAGAGACGAATTTGCTGGTCACAGGGACTTGTCAGACGTGGAAAAAATGTTGGCCGAGCTTAGGTTTAAACTCGCAATGCCTGGTTTGACAGCCAGCATCGGTATAGACTGAGCCATCAGGGATTGGCTCAATGCTGTCTGTTGAAGGCAAATAATAATTTCTAGGCAAACACAAAGGGTATTTTAAGGGACTACTTGGCTAAATCAGCCTGGCCCCCAGATGTATTTGGTATAATTTGACCTACATGCTATAGCGACTTATAAAGGTCAAAGGGAAGGAATTCATTATCAATAGGCGATCATTATAGCTTAATGGGTTATGGTTTGTTAATAGCAAATGAATTAACACATATACCTGTATCAAATTAAGTTCATTCTTAGAACAACCAAAAAAGCAAAAAAGACTCGCATGTTCACCGACCATTGACAGAGTTTGGTCAAATCCTTATCCCGCACTGAATTTTACTTTCAATTTCAGAAAATACAGCATGTTCTGAAAATGGCTCTTAATGTGTCAACATAGCTGGTCACAGGGACTTGTCAGACGTGGAAAAAATGTTGGCCGAGCTTAGGTTTAAACTCGCAATGCCTGGTTTGACAGCCTGCATCGGTATAGACTGAGCCATCAGGAATTGGCTCAATGCAGTCTGTTGAAGGCAAATAATAATTTCTAGGCAAACACAAAGGGTATTTTAAGGGACTACTTGGCTAAATCAGCCTGGCCCCCAGATGTATTTGGTATAATTTGACCTACATGCTATAGCGACTTATAAAGGTCAAAGGGAAGGAATTCATTTTCAATAGGCGATCATTATAGCTTAATGGGTTATAGTTCGTTAATAGCAAATGAATTAACACATATACCTGTATCAAATTAAGTTCATTCTTAGAACAACCAAAAAAGCAAAAAAGACTCGCATGTTCACCGACCATTGACAGAGTTGGGTCAAATCCTTATCCCGCACTGAATTTTACTTTCAATTTCAGAAAATACAGCATGTTCTGAAAATGGCTCTTAATGTGTCAACATAGCTAAAAGCAAAAACTATTTTTTATTAAAAATTAGTCCTAGGTTATTCAATTTAATAAACAACACTTTCAACTTCCAACAAAATCATTATTGTCCAATGGGAGACAACTTCAATCGCATATATGCATTTGAAATTCCCTGGACAAAATTGTCTGCCCGGCAAGCCTATCCGATTAAATGGCCTTTGATCTAGTTGCCATTGTTGGTTTGTGCCAGACATACTATTTTACTAAAGCATGTCAGGTCCTAGACTTATACAGTACTGTACTTGAAGTTGAACACTCGTCTTTAACCCTTTCCTTTTAGAGTAGACGACTTATGAAAACATTGTGACAAATGGTGAATTGATGAGCAATTTCTCCATTTGCCATCATGTTTTCAACTTTATTCAATAATTATACTTTCATATAGAGATGTTCTATGCTCTACATGTTTTCAAAGTTGTCTGCTGCAGAATTGTTGTATGTGGGAAAGGGTTAAGTAATGTAAAACAACTTCCACACATGCTTGCATGACTAGATGGCGGTCGCACAGGTTGGTCTGGACCTTCTCTGATAAATCAGTCCGGAAGATCGGTTTCCAGATTGAAATTGATAGATTATTACAGGAAAAGGGAAAACAAGAAAAAATATGATAGCATGAAATTTAATTGCCTTTATTTTCACTCAGTAATGTGTATTAAATATTTGTGCAGATGAAATCAATAATCATAAACAACAGCAACATATTACTGCCGTATTTCATCACTAGATCTCCTCAGCCGATTCTGACCTTTGTGCAAAAATGTATATTATGATGGCGAACATAAATTATGTTCACATTGAATTTAACCATTTCCCAATCGTAGAAGCCTTTGCAGCAGACAAATGTTGAAAACATTCTGACAAAAGGAGAAATTAGTCATGATGATCAATTTCTCCATTTGCCACAATGTTTCAACTCTATCAATAATAATAAAGCCATTTATTGAGATTTTCTCCTTTTTATTGTCTGCTTAACCCTTTCCCTTATATAGACGCTTTCTGACACCTCTGCAGCAAACGGCTTTTTGAAAACATAGTGACAAAAGAAGAAATTGCACAAAACGTGCAATTTCTCCTTTTGACACAATGTTTTCCACTTTTCGTCATAGGTAATCCATTCAATTATGGAGATTTTCTATGTTTTGACAAAATATGTTCAGTCGTCTGCTGCAGAATTGTTGTATGAGGGAAAGGGTTAAGAATTGCTGAATGTGGGAAAGGGTCAAGATGAGTGACATTTATCCAAAAGTGTGATGTTTCACACAACATTATCACAAATTTGATTAAAATTACTTGTGCCCAATAACATATATATATTTCTTTGCAGAAAGGTCAGAGGCATAACAATGTATTAACAATAAATCATAGGGACCAAATTGAATATCATACAATCTACCTGTACCAATCATGCAAAGAAAACTTAAGTGAATAAAACTCTTGCATACAAAAATGTACATTGCCCATTACATTTTGTTGTGTTTTAACTCTTTCCCATATACAAAAATGCTGTAGCACAAAACAGGGGAAAAAAAGGCAAACATATTGAAATTCCCTATAAATGAAATTATAATTGTTGAACATAGTTGAAAACATTGTGGCAAAAGGAGAAATCATTCATCAAGGGCAATTTCTCATTTTGTCACATTTGTTTGAAACATCGTCTGCTGCAGATGCCTCAGAATGCTTCTGCAAGCGGGAAAGAGTAAACAGGCTCTTATGTATTCAGAACCTTTTGTTTGCAAAATAGCAACTACAAATGCTTCTGTACCATCGAGCACATGTATTAACAAAATATTGGAACATACAACAACTCACTTAAATCTCAAGCCTTTGTTAGGACATCAACTCATTTTAACTAGTTTATTTATGTATGAGCAGGGTCTAGCGATTTGGGGTCTAAATGCCTCTTTGATATTGCATCATACATGTATAAAGTTATATTGACAAACAACTAGTGGGGTTACACTTTTAGCCCTTTCCCTCATACGACAATTCTGCCGCAGACGCCTTTGAACATATTTTTTGAAAAAATTGAAAATCTCTAAAATTGAATGGATAACCTATGACTAAAAGTGGAAAACATTGTGGCAAAAGGAGAAATTGCTCGTTTTGAGCAATTTCTTCCTTTGTCACTATGCTTTCAAAAAGCCGTCTGTTGCAGAGGCATCAAAAAGCGTCTATATGAGGGAAAGGGTTAACTTTTGTCAAAAGATGCATCTGGATTTGTGTAACATTTGGGGTTTCATTGCAATTTCAGTTTTATATAAAGTTATATTGTCAAACAACTAGTGGAGTTACACTTCTAGTTTGTTGTCAAATGATGCAGCTTGATCTCTGGAATTATGGCTATGCACGGGCTTATCTAAGTCATCGCTGTTTGCATAAATCCCCTTTCCCACATGCAAATGCATCTGCAGCAGACCATCTTTGAAATCATTGTGAAAAAGGGATAAAAGGATCATAATGAGCAGTTAATCCTTTTGCCACAATGTTTTCAACTCTATTCAATGGGTATAGCTTCATTTATAGAGATTTTCTACAGTTTTGCTTAGATAATTTCCAAGTCATCTGATGCAGATTTCTTGTTTGTCGGAAAGGGTTAATATGCAATAAAACTTAACCTTTTACCTGATGTAGATGCTTTTCGACGCCTCTGCAGCAGACGACTTTTTGAAAACATTGTGGCAAAAGAAGAAATTGCTCATAATGAGCAATTTTCTTCTTTTGCCACAATGTTTTCAACTATTTTCAGTAAATATACCCTCGTTTATAGGGATCTTCTATATTTTTCGCCACATGTTTCCAAAGTCGTCTGCTGCAGATTTGTTGTATTTGGGAAAGGGTTAATAAAAGGCAAGATGCAGCTCATATATGTTTATTATATTTTGGATAATGTGTTCAGCAATAAAAGCCGATTTTGATTTTGTGCAATTTAATTTCCCTCCCACTGTATCTAAATCATGTCTGTTGTAGGGAGGAGAATTTCTTTAAAGTTAAAATGATTTATAATTAGCTAAGAATTCACTTTATTGAATGTTTACAAAGAGACAAATTAATAATAAATTTTAGTTATCACAACTTCAAACAACCTCAACTTTCGAACATTCATACAAACTTGTACAATCATACAATCTGGTACATTCATACAAACTTGAACATTCATACAAAAAGGGAACATTCATACAAACTTGAACATTCATGCAAACTTGTACATTCATACATACAACCTGGTACATTCATACAGCCTCGGAATATAGCCTCGGAATATTCATAAACATATAATTATTTAACGAAGATGTAAATGATCTACAATAAACAAGCAAACATAATCAGCTGTACAACAAAGAAGAAAACTAGAGCTATCACTGAAATATCTCCATAGTACATTTGTCATATTAACATAGTAGCCCCACATAAAATATGGTCTGGTTTAAATATATATTTTTTTATTCTTTCAATAAAGGTACATACATGAAAATGGGGAGGGTCAAGTTATTAAACTATTAGAAATCCAGCTTTCCCGCTTTAACCCTTTCCCTCATATAGACGCTTTCTGATGCATCTGCAGCAGACAGCTTTTTGAAAAGATAGTGACAAAAGAAGAAATTGCACAAAACGTGCAATTTCTCCTTTTGCCACAATGTTTTCCACTTTTTGTCATAGGTCATCCATTCAATTATGGAGATTTTCTATGTTTTGACAAAATACGTTCAAAGTCGTCTGCTGCAGAATTGCCGTATGAGGGAAAGGGTTAAAATATTCATACAATTTGGACAATGGCAAAGAAATTGACAATTTAACAAGATATATACATTTTTACATACAGGCAAACTCATATGAGGTGAACAAGTCCAATCTTCAAACAACTGTAAAATAACACACAGAAAACCTAGTCCACCTCCATATTAAACTCCCATTGTCATGTGACTTATAAATGTAAATGCTCTACATAAAGGGCATTTTACATATTCTAAAATCCTTATTTGACATTCAAACCCTATGTTGTGTGTACTCGAAAGAATCGTCTCAGTGAGACAATTCTTTTGAGTACCTGCAACATCGGATTGTGTTGAGAAATAAGAGAAATATTGGGGGGGGGGGGGGGGGGAAGACCTGTTCACTCCCTTTTATCTAATCCTCTGGACTTTATAAATATTTGCTATTGGACAGTTGAATGTGCAAGGGCTGAAATAATGTGTCATGCTGGGCTCTAGCTTTCCCAAAAACATTTACGTTTTAGAAATTCATGAGTTAACACTTTCCCACCTGCAGACCAATTTTGACAACATTGTGACCAAAGGTGAAATTGCTCATGATGAGCAAATTCTCTTTGGCAACAATGTTTTCAACTTTATCTAACAATTAAACTCTCTTTCATCAACATTTTTCAAGTTTTTGTCACGATGGTTTCAAAGTCGTCTGCTGCAGAATGGGTTAACACGCGCTTCATACAAATTACAGAAATGGATATAGTGGCGAACATGCTAGCATCCATACACGTTCCGAAGGTATAAGAACACAGATATTCTTAGAGCCATTCAAAAACATACAGTATAAAGGCTTAGAAATAAAATATTTCAGCTTTCATCCCTTGTATACAGGACATATAAATCAAATATTTATTACATTATCAATAAATCAAAACAACAAAAATCAAAAAGGTATAATTGATAAACAATTATACTTGCATTGTTAATTGCATTACAGGCATATTATTTATTTAACAGTTTCCCAATCGCAAATGCATTTTGTCATAAATGTATATGTGGCAGACAACTTTTGTAATCACTAATGAATTTATTTTTCTTCTAAAAATATTTTTATTGAAAGGTGTCTGCTGCTGAAAACAACCATAATGAGTTGATCATAAGTTAACCCTTATCCTCAGGTAGATGCTGTACAATGCCTCTGCACCAGATGACATTTGAAAACATCTGGCAAAAGAAGAAATTGCTCAAAACAAGCAATTTTTCCAATTGCCACGATATTTTCAAATTTTGGCAGTAGTTTTACCTTGATTTATAGAGATTTTCATTTGCCAACATGCTTTCAAAGCCGTCTGCTGCAGGTTTGTTGTATGTGGGAAAGGGTTAAACATGTCCCTAATGTTTGATTTTGATGCCATTTTAGCAGACTAGATTAAACAATTCATTGCAGGACAACCAAGAAATTGCTTGTGATGAGTGAGCAATATTTCAAATGATGTTGTTTTCAGCTTTGTATCAGAATCATTCTGCCACATTCCATGATGTTTAACCCTTTTCCATATGCAAATGTTTTTGGTTGCTTCTGCAGCAGACAGCTTATAAAACATTGTGGCAAAGGAAACATTTCTCATCATGAGCAATTTCACCAATTGCCACAAAGTTTTTAACTCTCTTCAATAATTATATTTGCATTTATAGAGATTGAGTTTCTATCTGTTTCTAAAGTTGGATTTCAAAGTCGTGTGATGCCGTTTTATTTTTTGGAAGAAAGGATTAAATCTACAAAACTTCATCATCTAATAGCTTTTACTATTCTCTTTCAGAATATATCAAATTTCTGATTTATAACCTACACAATGAACAGACAGTAACCAAAAAAGATTTTAGAATGCCCTATAGTTAATTAATAAACACTTTTAAAAACATGTAAATAAATCAACTAAATGCCTGCTTTGGCAGTACCGGTAGTTAATATGTTTCCAAAGTTATATCTTCAGATGCATTATGAAAGCAGGTCTAGATAAGCGGCATTTTTCATATTCTTAATTTCTTATTGGACACTCAAAAGAAAACATAGGATTTTGTAGAGTAATAAGAGAAATGGGTCGTCCCACGAGAAAACCAAAGAAATGGGTTGTCCCACGAGAAAACCAACATTGTGGACCCGTATCAGCCTAAGCATGCCGTGCAGGATAACACAGTCAGACACTTTTCGCCTCCTGTGGATTTTCTGTTTCAGGAATCATTACTCTGTACCTCTTTTACCCTGAATCATTACTCTATACCTCTTTTACCCTAAGACGGAATGTGTCGTTCTGTATTGGCCTGCACAGAGTGCACAGGCTGATCTGGGTCGATAAATTACGCAGAGACCATAATGTTGGTTTTCTCATGGGACATCTCAAATATAGTTTGGGAAAAGACCAGCTTACTCACCTTTATCAAGTCCTCTGTGAAAGCATTATTGCTTTTTATCCCTTTCCCACATACAGTCACTTTCCGACGTCTCTATAGCAGACGACTTTTGAAACCAATGTCTCCTTTTGCCACAATGTTTTCAATTCAATAAGTAATCTTTCACTTCTAGAGTTTCCATATTTTTGCCTAGATCTTTTCAAAGTGGTCTGCTACAGATTTATCGTATGTGGGTAAGGGTTTACATGGGTACAGATAACTCTTCTAATTGAGTACCCACAATATAGGGGCTAATTTAAAAAGAAGAGAAATTGTGTGGCAAAGACTTGTTTATTTGTTTTAATGGATTTTTTCACAGTTTTCAACATTATTTCAGTTACATCATGGTGACAATTCACTTATTCATGATCCCTGGGTAAATAAACCAGTGCTAGGTTAGGAAACCTCCTTTGTCCAAGGGCACTCCACCATGAACGCTACGATTGGGGATAGAGTCCAGGACGCCCTGTTGCAAATCCCTGACACTAACCACTCTGCAATGGTAGATTCCTAAAAGACTTGCTAACTCTCCATATCTTGACTGCTTATAAATTACCTCTAATTCTTTTTACTTTCAGTAATAATAATATATACAATATTTACAAACATACTTTCAGTACTTTTCTTGTTCTGTTTCTGTTATCACCTGTAATATACCATGGCAAAAATGAAAACAACATACCCAAATAATTATACTTATTATTTGAATTATTGCAGACACATTTTGAAGCTTCTACAGCAGATGACTTTTGAAATTCTTTTGGGCAATTTCTCCTGTTGCCAAAATGTTGTCAACTCTGTTCAGTAATATATAACTTAAATTAATAGAAATGTTCACTATCTTTGCCTAGATGTACACAGCAGATTTGGCATTTAAGGGAAATGGTTTAAGCTAATCATTAGATGACTTTAGAAAACATTGCGGCAACAGGAGCAATTGCATATTGAGCAATATGTCCTTTTGTCACAATGTTTTCAATTTATCCAATAACTTTTTTTCATTTATAGAATTTTGACTAAATGGGCTCGAATAATTTTTGATTCGCTTTCAGCAATTTTTTCTTTTTTCACAATGTTTTCAAGTCATTTGCTTCAGAGGCATCAGAAAGCGTCTATATGTGGTAACGGGTTAACAATTCACAATAGCACATGCAGTTCAATCAGTGAACACAATACAATTGTCAATGTAAACTCTGTTTTACATATTGGACACGAGACAGAGTTGACTGAACGGGCTTTGCCAAAGACCACCCTGGAATAGCAATTCCCTGTCTATAGCAACCATACTTTTAGTTTCCCAAATACTCATTTTCTGTATAAATGACCCTGCAATTAAAGACCACCTGTTTATAAAGACCAGATTGTTCACTTCCCATGGGTGGTCTTTATGCACAGATTCCACTGTACATGTACATGTATTAACCCTTTCCCTCATATAAACGCTTTCGGACGCCTCTGCAGCAGACGGCTTTTTGAAAACAGTGACAAAAGAAGAAATTGCACAAAACGTGCAATTTCTCCATTTGCCACAATGTTTTCCACATTTAGTCATAGGTTATCCATTCAATTATGGAGATTTTCTACGTTTTGACAAAATACCTTCAAAGTCGTCTGCTGCAGAATTGTCGTATGAGGGAAAGGGTTAACCTTTTTCCATATGTAGATACATTTTTATGCTGTGTGAACTGTAGGAGACGAATTTTAAAATATTTTAGCAAGAGGAAAAATTGCATTTGTCTTGTAATGAACAATTTCTCCACACGTCTGCCCTTTCCCTCATATAGACGCTTTCTGATGCCTCTGCAGCAGATGGCTTTTTGAAAACATAGTGACAAAAGAAGAAATTGCACAGAACGTGCAATTTCTCCTTTTGCCACAATGTTTTCCATTTTTAGTCATAGGTTATCCGTTCAGTTATGGAGATTTTCTATGTTTTGACAAAATACGTTCAAAGTCGTCTGCTGCAGAATTGTTGTATGAGGGAAAGGGTTAATTAATTATATTTACATTTATAATTTTTTGTCCATATACTAGCTTATTAGATGACCACAAAGTTTTCTCGTCCAGACTTCTTGTGTATGAAAAGGTTAACCCTTTCCTACATACATGCACAATTTGACGCCTCTGCAGCAGACTTTTGAAAACATTCTGGCAAAATGAGAAATAGCTCATGATGTGCCACAATGTTTTCAACTCTATACAAACATTTTGTCAAAACAATTTCAAATTTGTCTCCTGCAGATTTGTTGCATGGGGGAAAGAGTTAACTTTTATCCCATAAGACACATTTCTGCAACTGATTTTCAATTGAATACCAAAAAGTCAAAGAACAAAAAAGAATCACTAGAAATCATGCCTGCAATAGCACATTTATATAAGAAGACAAGTTCAAAACAATACTGTAACAGAAAAATACTTTACCAAAACAAAGAACTAAAATTCAATAACAACATTTACTTAAATTGACCTGTACATGCAATTGAAATAGTTAATTCTTAACCAATTACCAAAACACACTGTTTATATGTCTCTGTTGTTTCTTTCAAATGAAACGATTAACCTGACTTTTTTTATAAGCAACTTTTGAATAAATTAAGATGAACATTATGAGAAAAGGGAAAACAGCTTGTTCCCCCAATGTTTTTAATTGTTGTCTATAGCTGTTGCATCTGTTTAAGTAAAATTGTTTCCCCTTTAGAATGTAGAAAACCCTGTGATAAATGAGAATTTGCTCATTATAAGTAATTTCTCCTCTTGTAACAGCATTTTTAAATGTCATCTGCTTCAATGTTGTCAGGAAAGGTCTGTTATAGGAAATTGGTTAAGAATAGCAAAAGCTGTATACTACAAGGATTTTCTACAAAAATAAAGCTCTGTATAATCCTCCTTTGATTTCTTTGCTGCCATGGTTACAGTATTTGTAGGTTGAAGTGTCGGAGGTCAAGGTTTGGGAGGTTGAAGGTCAAAGTAGGTCAGACTGAGGTTATAATAGTTTCACTGGAATAAGAAACAGGTCACCAAAATAAGGTTAGTGTAACTTCTGATTTCTCAATTTAATTCAAAACTGCTACTTCTTTAAGTTTTCCAGTTTTAAATAATTCCAAAAATGACACAACACAGAATATGCCAAAAAGTAACTGATTATCCCTGAAACTTCAAAAGCCATTTTTCTTTTTACTCCGACCAATTAACGATTAATCAGTAAAAGAAATTGACCAATGAATTGTCAGGGATTGTCCATGCTTACAATATCATTGCCAAAATAAACATAAAACTCAATGTCAACAAAAGGTGCATGATCATGCATTATAGACAACATCTTCATTACCTTGGGTTCTGGTTCAACTCTATACAATTGGGAAGATTAAACTATTGGTCAGGAGTAGTTAAGGCTATCAATTTTTTTTTTTTTTAAAGTTTTGGAAGGTTGAACATGTTAATTTGATTTGGACAAGTTTGTAGGTAAAATTGATAAATGCTTGGTGATTTGATTATAAACCATTAACCCTTTCCCTCATATAGGTGCTTTCTGACGCCTCTGCAGCAGACGGCTTTTTGAAAACATATTGACAAAAGAAGAAATTGCACACAATGTGCAATTTCTCCTTTTGCCACAATGTTTTCCACTTTTTGTCATAGGTTATCCCTTCAATTATGGAGATTTTCTATGTTTTGACAAAATACGTTCAAAGTCGTCTGCTGCAGAATTGTCGTATGAGGGAAAGGGTTAAAGGTCCATAATTCTTGTCCAAAAGAATGTTGAATATAAACAAAACTGACATTAAATGGACCAAATTCTGGTCTTTAGTAGAGATGACTTAAAGAATATCCATCAGGTTATCTTTCTTTTTTTGGCGATGGAGACTACTTACAGCTTTTCTGCAGGAGATAACTTTTGAACATATTGGGTGTAAAGAAGAAATTGCAATTTTTTTTTTCCAAACAAATATATCATTTAGAAGGGAGGAAGCTGTTAGTACAAAAAGCATTTCTAGCTATATACCGGGATATATATGTGCTATGTCTTCTGATTTTCTACTTTCCGAAAAAATATATGTTCTAAAGACAATTTTAACTGGCTTCTGATGTTTTGCAGTAGACAAGTTTCTAAATCATTGTGGAGAAATGAGAAACGTTTAAGAAAGAAATCTGTTCTTTTCTCAATCTGTTTCAAAGTCCTTACTGGTAATTTTCAGGTTTTACATTATTTTCTTCAGACGATTTCAAAGCAGGCAAATATCTCTTCACAAGTTACATGTAATCCTTAAAAAGCAATTCTCAAAATTGTACATCTGTGAGAATAATTCAAATTCTAAATTCCCAAAGTAAAAGAATTTTTTCAATAGGCTAAACCATGATGGTTACACCAATCATTAATGTTGTAATTTAACCACTTTCCGACATACAATAAATCTGCAGCAGACGACTTTGAAAACATTTATAGGTAAAATAGGGAATATTTCTATAAATTATAGATTCATTATCAAAAAGAGTTGAAACTACTGTGGCAAAAGGAGAAATTACTTTTTATGAGCAATTGCTCTCTTTGTCACAATGTTTTCAAAAGTCATCTGCTACAGATGCGTCAATTTGTTGGAAAGGCTTAAGAATATTGTTCAAATTTAGAATCAAATAAGAATGTTTGGTGAATAAGGGCAAAGGTATTGGGTTTGATCTGTGTGTGTGTGTTAAATACTTACACCAGGACTTGCTCCCCATTAATTGTCTTCACTTTCGCGGTCTCAATTATATCTTCTAACAAACGCTCTTTACCCAGCTTCGCTTTTGATGCCGAGAGGGGGACCGGGTTACAACTTTTGAATTTGAAAAGCAACAATATCACATTACTCCATATAAGGGAGGCCCCTGTAACGAAACAAATAGAATGATTAACACTTTAATAAACAATAAATGTGCAGCAGACGGCTTTGAAAACATCTACAACTCAAACATGATCAGTCTCTAACAAGAGCGCCAAATGTCACAAAATACGCCCGTCCTGTTTTTTTGAGACCAAGTATAGTGATAATTGGTTGTACATCAGCCAAACTTAGAGAGCCGACACTGGTAGTACAGTTTTGGCCATTTCGAGGGACATACTTTTGTAGTGACTAAGATAACGTTGTAAGTTATCAAACTTGACCAAGATATTCTGCCCATCTACATATTGTCTAAATTTGGTGATGATCGGATTAAGGCTTCACAAGTTATTTAGCTGACAAGACCAATTTTAGGTAATGAGATATTACGCCAATACACATTCTGACCAAATTTGGTGATGATTGGACAAAGGCTACTAAAGTTATTGAGCTGACAAGACTAATTTTAGGTAATTTCTATAATTAAAGGGCAATAACTCTTGATTGACTAAAGCAATATGGCTAGTTATCTAACTTGTTTGAGATATTACGCCAATACACATTCTGACCAAATTTGGGGATGATTGGACAAAGGCTTTTAAAGTTATTGAGCTGACAAGACCAATTATAAGGTAATTTCTATAATTAAAGGGCGATTACTCTTGATTGACTCAAGTGATATGGCTAGTTATCGAACTTGTCCGAGATATTATGCCAATACACATTCTGACCAAATTTGGTGATGATTGGACAAAGGCTTCTAAAGTTATTGAGCTGACAACATACTGGACGCCGCCCGCCCGCCAGCCCGCCGCAGGTAAAACTATAATACGATCCGTTTTTTCAAAACGGGCGTATAAAAATGTAAGTATACCTATTAGGGATGTCAATGGTTACCGATATTGGTAACAAGTAAATCGTTTGATCTTCCGATCAGTTAACCTGTTAACCGAATAAAATCAAAGATAATCGATATTCACTTTGTTTGCATTTTGTTATTTGGCTTTATTTGACATTTCCAAAGAGAAAGCATTAATTCACCCGCGGACATATAATTATACACATATAGATGCGCGTAACACTTTTATCCTCATGACAGCGTTTCAAACTTTGAAATATTTGCAGACAAAGGATGTAGAAGCCAGTACTGGTAGAAGCGTCATCATGGCAATATTCATGCAGTGATCTACTTTCAAACATGACCATTTTTTCGATTTTTAACATGTAGAATGAAAGAGGTGCAGGCATGATGAATTTGTTAACCCTAGCCTTGCAGAATTAATAAGTCCTTATCATGTAACTGCAGCCTTGTGTAAGACATCAAAGTTCTTCTAAAAGATACAAACTGTCCTTTAATTAATCATTAGGTCAGCTACAATTATTCGATTAACACTACACAAACAAAAGATCATCAATATAATCGAGTGCGGCCTTTTTCACAGGTATGTACAAACTCCTTGTTGAGGTGTGAATAATTAGTCTCTGGTCAATTTTGTGTGAAAAAGTTGACAAGAACAAAATTTAAAGGTGAATACTGTGTAGGTATATATTTTATCTATGTTTCCAGATCTCGGTTACTCGAATTACGAACCTATTAATTTTATAACAAACGGTTACCCAGTTTGCTGTTGACATCCCTTATAATTATTGAAGTGTTAAAAACATTGTGGCTAAAGGAGATATTGATCAGTATGATGGAGCAATGTTTTCAAAAGTTGTCTGCTTCAGAGGCGTCTTAACCCTTTCCCTCATGTAGACGCTTTCCGACGCCTCTGCATCAGATGGCTTTTTGAAAACATAGTGACAAAAGAATAAATTGCACAAAATATGTTTAGAGTCGTCTGCTGCAGAATTGTGGTATGAGGGAAAGGGTTAAAGCATCTACATGTTGGATAAAACTGTCACTTACTTTGACCCACTGCTTTGACATAATAGCCAGCATTTAAGGGAAGATTACTCTTAACTCTTTCCAACATACAACAAATTTGAAGCAGATAACTGAAGTCATCTAGGCAAGTACATGATTGATTTCTGGTGTTTTACACTGCTTTCAACAATTGTTCATTTATATCACGGCGTTTTATGGGTAAGTTACCAGTACTACTGTTCCATTTATCCTGACACCAGCCAGTCAGTCGTAACACTAAGTAACCCCCCCAACACTGAGTGCCAAGGAAGACAGCCATTATTATTGTTTAAGCCTTTGGTATGACCCTGTTGGGGACAAAACTATCTGCCTCCTGCTGCTGAGGTGGACATTATACCACTACACCACAGAAGCGGTCAGGCAAGTACATGAACAGCCACTTAAAATTTGTAAAAATGAAAGTGTAAATATTGAATAGTTAAAAACTTTGTGGCAAAAGTAGATTTTGCTCTACAATTTACATTTTAGACAAACTACTCTGCATTCAAGGGAAGATGACTCCTCATTTGAAGCAAGAGAGAATATAAATCAAAACAATGTCTCTCTAATCTAGAACTACAATGGGATTTATCTTTACCAAGTGTCAATGACTCATGAATGACTTATGTCAGAAATTGAACACATAATCAGATCCACACAGTTCATGGGAAAGACATATGAGACTTTGCATGCGAAAAAGGTACAAATTTGCAAAGCTTTAAAATGTAGGTACAGATCATCTTTTTCACTTGCTCAGTCTGATCAGATTCTACACAAGTTGGCAGTCTTCATACAAGCTTGTGTAGGGAATATGTGAACAGTGCAGATCTTGATCAGACTGTCTGGGTCACAAAAGCTAACTTGTACCTTTTCTCATGTACAGGCTCATATATATAGAAACACAAACAGCTTTCAGTTTATCTGATGTATCCAAAGTTGGTTTGTTTGAGGAAAAAGGGTTAACAAGGGAAGTAACATTGGCAAATATTTATATAATTGTTAAATGCTCAGAGACAGTTATTTCCCTTGAGTTTGAATATAATAATGCATTTTCATCACATGTGAATTAAATTTGTCAATAAAAGCTAAAATTGCATCTAAAAATTCAACATGACTGGGTGTGAACCCTTTCCAATATATGAAAAATATGCAGCCACTATGTTTTCAAATGTTCTATATTGTACAGTCCTCAAAAGGTGTCTGTATGTGAGAAAGGGTTAAATACACTTTGACCTTTTTAAAAGGAGGCCGAGCTACATCTATGGCTCTTCTATGATTAGTTTGACAGTGAAGCTTTGAGATGACTGTGCTTATGGTCAGGCTCCACTTAGGTCATGCTGTTCATGGATGCAAAACTTTGCCCTTTTACCTAGATGATTGTTTTACTGTATTGGAAATTTAGGCGCATAACAACAGTTTATCAGCCATATCATGACATTGGTTAACTAATTCATGACCCCTTGGGGACTGTAACTGAAATTTCCAGCACTACGCTAGAAAATAGTTCTACACAAGGGCACTCCATCATAAACTGCTGCAAGCAGGAATTGAACCCCGAATGCAAGGTTTCTAATTATGTGTGCGAACCACTCAGCTATGGTGCATTTCTCCTTTAATCCTTTCCCACTTGCAGATGCATTCTGATTCATCTGCAGCAGGGGACTTTTGAAAACATTGTGCCACAATGCTTTCAAAGCAATGCTATTATTATACTTTAGTTTATAGATTATAAATAAAGTCTTTATTATAGAGATTTTCTATGTCCTGTAAATATATTTCAGCATTCTAGACAAGGGGTGTTTTTCATGTACTTAATTAAATCCTTATTTGAACTGTAAGAAAGAACCTTCTAAGTGAGATCATTCTTTGAGTACCAACAATATAAGGTTCTATTCATAAACTTAAGCTATCAGTTTATATAACAAATATCCCAAAGATTGCCTTGTCACAGGATGGGTCATGCAAACCAGTTTTGGTCTGGTCATGGGTATAACATTGTATAATTATCAATAGGGCCATAAATCTGTTACAATTTTTTTTTTGAACTTTCATTGAAATCCATCCAGTTATTGTTGAGAAATAGCGCGGAAACAAATGTTGGTATATATAACACTGAGTATAATAAGCAAGGAGATATAACTCAACCAACATAAATGCCATGATTATATTCACATCTCCTCTTGGTACATAATACAAACATTGGAGGATAAAAGTCATGTTGACCCTTACCCACGTATAACAAATCTGCAGCAGAAAACCAAAGTATTGAAACTTTCTATAAATGAAAGAACACTTATTGTATAAAGTTGAAAACAATGTGACAAAAGGAGAGCCATGTTTTCGAATGTCGAATGCTGTAGAGGCATCAGAATGTATATAAATGTAAGGTTGGTGGGGATAGTAAGCAAGACATTTAAGGAAAAAGACATGTTTACATTTTCCTACATACAACAAATCTGCAGCAGACGACTTTGAAAATATCTAGGCAAAAACATGGAAAAGCTCTATAAATTATAAATGAAGGTTAAATTACTGAAATAAGTTGAAAAGGTCAAAGAGATTCTACATTAGTCACATTAACCCTTTCCCTCATACGACAATTCTGCAGCAGACGACTTTGAACATATTTTGTCAAAAAATAGAATATCTCTAGAATTGAATGGATAACCTATGACTAAAAGAGGAAAACATTGTGTCAAAAGAAGAAATTGCTTGTTTTGAGCAATTTCTTCTTTTGTCACTATTTTTTCAAAAAGCTGTCTGCTGCAGAGGCGTCAGAAAGCGTCTATATGAGGGAAAGGGTTAACATACAGGAAGTTGCACTATAAAAACTTTTTTATAGTATTTTATGTATATATATATATGCTATGTCAAATCCCTGTGGAAAAGGTTGTGACAAAAGGTGAAATTGCTACTTTGAGCAATTTCAACTTTTGCAACAATGTTTACAATAGTCGTCTGCTGCAAAGGCGTCAGAAAGCGTCTACATGTGGGAAAGGGTTAACTTCTCATTGTCTAGGCCTCTGTATTGTTTCATAAAGCTCTTTTACTGGTATGGGCTGTTATTGATTAGATCTAGTGGAGCAGAACTGCAATTCCATTAACGATTAAACAATAGGGAGGTTTTCAGCGAGATCTTAGATAAATATTAACATCATTTGATATTGTGGACCAATACCTGCACACCCTTATAATCCTTTCTAACTTACAACAAGTCTGATGACTTTAGGAAACAACATGACAAAATTACCCTAGGCTAAATCTATTTGTATGAAAGTTTTAAACTTTACTTATTGAAAAGATGTGAAAACATGATGGGAAAAAAAGGGGGAAAATGGAGCAATTATGAGCAGTTCTCTATGCTCAGAGGACTAGATAAGAGGGAGTGAACAGGTCTTTTCACCACAATATTTCTTTTATTACTCAACCAATTCCTATGTTGTGTGTTCTCAAAAAAATCGTCATTGAGACGATTCTTTTGAGAACCCACAACATACGATTTGAGGATTTTAGAACATGAAAAATGCCTGATATCTAGAGCCATGCTATGCTGCAGTGTTTTCAGAATGTTTCTGCCGTAGATGTTTTAGCTAATCATGCATGATTCAGCATCTATATATGGGAACGGGCTAATTCTCTGAAATGAACTAGCCAATATAAATAATTTGACCCTCATTTGTCTCAGGCACATGTATCTGTACTTTATACTTACCAGCAAGATAAAAAGCAAACTTGAATTCTTTTTCTTCTTGAATTAAAATACCTGAAAAATACAGAGACAACAAAATTAAATAAAACAACCTTCTGACAATATGATAAGTATATATAATCCTATTCGCAATTTAGCTATAGTAGCATCGTGGAGGCAATGTACATGATGAATGGTAGTGACAATGTTTCTATTAGCCTACTATATGTGTATTTTTAAAATCAAATGAGAATCATTGGAGAAAAAATTGTATCCACCTTTTCTATGTTCATTGACAAGCTCACCTGCTTCCTTATTGAAATATTGTTTAGGTATTTCAACTTTGTTTTAATGAGACTTTTATATAAATGATACATTAACAAAATAGAAACTAACGACATTGATGTGCGACGGACGATCCAAAATAACTTAAGACTTTTGCTATAACTTCTGCATTAATGGTTCGATTGACAAAATAGACACATCATATGATATTGAAACGTTCATATAACATGGTCATAATACCGAATACATTAAATCGATATCCGTTTATATAACCACGGTAACACGCAGATGGCACACATGTGATTAATGCTAGATGACACCTTTTTGAATTGTGAATAAACAACAAATAACATGTGCTAAACATGCCAAACGTTGTCGTATTGCAGCATTATATAGTCATTTGAACGTTAGATATAGAAATAAACAACATTTACATTGCTGTGGTATCAATGTTTTTCACCTAGCTATGGCATTGTCTGGGTGACTTGAAATACAGGCCTTAATCAAGTTTTATAAAAGTTTCGTCAGCAGGGTACTGGTTTTCCAAGAGCCAAGAGAGCTTAGAAGAAAACACAGGTCGGGGAAAAAAGAAAAAGTACTGGACGACTATTGACGGTAAGGCCAGTACAATCAACAGTGGTTTAAAGACATAATTTATCAGTGGGTTCATTGCCATCATTTCGAAAATAAATGTGTTTTTTTTCCGTATACTGTGCATTCATACTGGAGTGATGTCAACAATGTTATTGCATCGCGGTCACGATAGGGACATTATTCTAACCACTGTATTTGAGTTTCATTGAAATGTAGTTGATCTACAAATGGGTACCGTATGTAAATTATGGATATATTCCAGTTTATGTAGCTTGATTTATGATATAATTTAGTGCATACGCAATATAGCAAAAGTCTACGTTGTTTTGGTTTATCCCTTGTAAGGTATTGAAGAGGATGGCCATGACCTATAAATATGACAGTGTATGTCAAAAGAACAAAAAAACAATCCGCCACGCACCAGCATGAACAAAAGTAGGACAAATGACAATGTCACAGAATAAACATTTTTGGTATAACTGCAAAGGATTTGTCATAAAGAATACACATGTCTAATAGGTTATAAAAGCCCTTCCTCTGTCTGGTAAAAAGTTATGTCCAACTTATTAAAATTTATGCCATGGATAGAAAAACAGATTGACAGACTGGTCATAAAATATTAGGTCAATGTAGCATTTGTACATGTATAACTAAAATATTAATTAACTTACACATTTTCAGTTTGTAGACGTATTTTGACATATTTGCAGTAGATGACTTTCATAAGGTTGTGGCAACACAAGAAATTTCTCCTTTTGCCCCAATGTTTGAACTCTATTCAATATTGCAATATACATCCACTTTAACCCTTGCCCTCATATAGACGCTTTCTGACGCCTCTGCAGCAGACAGCTTTTTGAAAACATATTAACAAAAGAAGAAATTGCACAAAACATGCAATTTCTCCTTTTGTCACAATGTTTTCCACTTTTAGTCATAGGTTATCCATTCAGTTATATAGAGATTTTCTATTTTTTGACAAAATATGTTCGAAGTCGTCTACTGCAGAATTGTCGTATCAGGGAAAGGCTTCAACTTGATTTCCCTATCTTTGCATAGATCTATAGATTAGATGTTTTAACCCTCTCCCACTTGCAGACGCATTCCGACGCATTTGCAGCAGACGCTATTTGAAAACATAGTGACAAAAGAAGAAATTGCACAAAACGTGCAATTTCTCCTTTTGCCACAATGTTTTCCACTTTTTGTCATAGGTTATCCATTCAATTATGGAGATTTTCTATGTTTTGACAAAATACGTTCAAAGTCGTCTGCTGCAGAATTGTCTTATGTGGGAAAGGGTTAAGACATCTGCTGTATGTTGGTTGTATCCAGGAAAGTTTTCATAACAGACCTAAACCTGGTATGCCAAGATATGCTCCCTTTCCCACAAAAAGCAAATATGCAGCAGACGACTTTGGAAACATCTGGGCAAAATATGGCAAATTTCTCTAAATGTAGGTATAATTACTGAAAAATGTTGAAAACATTGTGGCCAACGGAGGAATTGCTTGCTTTAAGTAATTTCTCCTTTAGTCACAATGTTTTCTAAAGTCATCTTCTGGAGAGGTGTCAGAAAGCATCTATATGAGGGAAACGGTAATAGTAATAATTGACTGAACAAGGACAAAATTGAAAAAATATGTCAAAAATGCATTAAACATACAGATCAAGTGTCATGATTGCTACAAGCCTACAATATCCAAATCAATAGCCTTAGTGCACATCTAAATCTGACACTGCATAAATATATATGCACAATGTCACATGTATAACAAGAGGGCCATGATGGCCCTGGATCGCTCACCTTAATTATACAATGTACTGCAATGCAAAACACATCAAGACAATTATTCTGAATGCAAACTCCACAGTGTTAACAATATTTTCCTTCATTTGGCCTAGGGATCCATATTTTTTTACCTGATATGACCCATATTCCAACATGGACTAGATATCATCAAGACAACATTCTGACAAAAGTTTCAACTTGCTTAAAGTAAAAATGCGGCCTCTGGAGTTTGAACAATATTTTCCTTTATTGACCTAGTTTCTGATCCAATATGACCCATATTCAAACTTGACCTAGATATAATTCAGACAAACATTCTGACCAAATTTCAAGCTGCTGAAGCAGAAAATGCGGCATCCAAAGTGTTAACAAGATTTTCCATCAATTTGATCTAGTGACCTAGTTTTTGACCCAGCATGACCCATATTCGAACTTGGCCTACATATCATCAAGAAAAACATTCTGATAAAAGTTTCATCATGCTGAAATTAAAAATGCAGTATCCAGTGTTAACAAGATTACCCTTCAATTTGACCTAGTGACCTAGTTTTTGACCCGGGATGACCCATATTCAAACTTGGCCTAGATATCATTCAGCTCAACATTCTGAACAAATTTCAAGCCGCTGAAGCAAAACATGCGGCTTCTACAGAGTTAACAAGATTTTCCCTCAATTTGGCCTAATGACCTAGTTTCTGATCCAATATGACCCATATTTAAACTTGGCCTAGATATCTTTAAGACAAACATTCTGATAAAATTTCAAGCTGCTGAAGCAAAAAATGCGGCATCCAAAGTGTTAACAAGATTTTCCTTCAATTTGACCTAGTGACAAAGTTTTTGACCTGGCATAACCCATATTCAAACTTGACCTAGATATTTTTAAGACAAACATTCTGACAAAATTTCAAACTGCTGAAGCAAAAATTGCGGCCTCTGGAGTGATAACAAGATTTTCCTTCAATTTGACCTTGTGACCTACTTTTTGACCAGACGTGACCCATGTTCGAACTTGACCTACATATCATCAAGACAAAGTTTTAACATTCTGATGAAGTTTCAACATGCTCAAGTTGAAAATGTGGCCTCCAGAGTGTTAACAAGATTTCCCTTCAATTCAACCTAGTGACCTAGTTTTTGACCTCATATGGCCCAGTTTCGAACTTGTCCAAGATTAAATGGAGATGAACATTCTGATAAACTTTCATGAAGATTGGATGCAAAATGTAGCCCGTAGAGTGTTAACAAGCTCAAATGTTGACGACGCACGACACACGACGGTCGGACAAAATGTGATCACAATAGCTCACCTTGCACTTTGTGCATAGGCGAGCTAAAAATATTTAAAACTGAATTGTTTTATTGGGGTTTTACGCCGTTTCAACATTTTTTTCAGTTATATCACAGCGACAGTTCATTTATTCATGAACCCTGGGTAAACAAACCAATAGGCTAGGAAATGTGCCTTGCCCAAGGTCCACTCCACCATAACTGTAGTGCCGTGAGGTGATTAAACCCAAGACACCTGGTTTCAAATCCCTGATGCTAACCACTAGACCACAGCAGATTCCTACTGAAGAAAGCGAAGTTGCAGGTTTGTGTGAATGTCAGTGAGTGAGCTACTCTAAAGCATGATGGCCTTTATTCTCAGCATGACTATTCAATGTGCCTGGACCCATCTTTGCACCTTTACCCTTTCCCTCATTCAACAAGTCTGCAGCAGATCACTTTGTATTAATTTAATCAACTACTCAAAAACAGTTAAGTTGTCTTTAACCCTTTCCCTCACACAACAATTTTGCAGCAGACGACTTTGAACATATTTTGTCATATAATGGATAACCTATGACTAAAAGTGGAAAACATTGTGGCAAAAGGAGAAATTGTCACTATGTTTTCAAAAAGCCGTCTGCTGCAGAGGCGTCAGAAAGCGTCTATATGAGGGAAAGGGTTAAATGAAATAACAATTAATGAATAAAAGTGAAAACATTGTGTCAAAAATGGAAATTGCTCATCATCACCAATATCTACTTAAGCAACATTTTCATTGGCTTCAAAGGCATGAGAAAGTGTATACATGTATACACATATTTATCGAGGGCTTGGCGTGAAACGATTGTTAATAAAATTTGTATTTTTTTTTACCAAGGTTAATCACTTAGCCATATTTTAGTCTTTATAAGCGTTAAATCCTTTTTCTTGGTAAACAATGGAAATTTAGGTGCCATTGCTCGTTTTGAGCAATGGCACCTAAATTTGCATTGTTTACAAAATGGTCAAAATGGCCCCTAAATTAGGGTTTTCAAAAAAGTTTTTTAGTTACAACCGTTTCAAACCAAGCGGCCCAAGCCCTTGATATAGGACACAGAGCTCTAGAGATAAGGTGCCTAGATTTCAAATTCCAAAACCCTTATTTGACACTCAAACCCTATTTTGTAGCTACTCAAGAGAATCGTCTCAGTGAGACAAATCTTTCGAGTACCCACAACATAGGGTTTGGTTGGTTCATAAGAGAAATAAATATATTTAGTCTTCAGTCAGTTATATCACGGCGGCCATTTCGCCCAACCCCTGTGTTAACTATAAGGTCAGAGTTGTAGATAAGGGGAGTATTTCAAATTCCAAAACCCATATTTGACACTCAAGCCCAATGTTGTCAGTTGAGTGTGCTTAACCACAAATAAACGCTTTCTGAAGCCTCTGCAGCAGACAAATTTTGAAAACACTGTGTCAAAAGGAGTAATTGCTCAAAAAGGGCAATTTCTCCTCCTGCCACAGTGTTTTCAACTTTTTTGAGTAATTATACTTTTATTTATAAATATAGATTTTCGAAGTTTTTTCAGGATTAATTTCCAAGTTGTCTGCTGCAAATTAGTTGTAGGTGGAAAAGAGTTAAAAGAATCCACTCATTCAGAAGATTCTTTTGAGTACCCACAGCATAGGGTTTGGTTGATTCTGCAGCAGACGACTTTGAACATATTTTCTCAAAAAAATAGAAAATCTCTAATTGATTGGATAACCTATGTCTATGACTAAAAGTGGAAAACATTGTGTCAAAAGGAGAAATTGCTCGTTTTGAGCAATTTCTTCTTTTGTCACTGTGTTTTCAAAAAGCTGTGTGCTGCCGAGGCGTCAGAAAGCATCTGTATGAGGGAAAGGGTCAACCTCGATCTGCTTCTCTAACTACTCGAAAGTCGTCAGTCCTTCAGTCCTGACTGACAAAAATTCATTCGGACTGACAAATTTTCATGCAATAATTGATTGAACAAAGAGGAAACTATATGAAAAATTCGCTTTCGGACCGACAGGTTTCAAAAGATTTCGTGAAGTCTGGCTTCTGAATTATTGACATACATGTAGTTCAGAGCTCAAGATTAGGTGCATACTTCATGTTGAAGCTGAACAGTTGATTGATTGCTTTGGGTTTAAAGCCGCTTTCACCATTTATTCATATCACACTGGCCAATTTACCTACAGTACTCATGAATGTGTTCCCTGGCTTTCTCACACCAGTACTCCACACAACATTCCTTCCAAGTAGCTGGTTGCTTTCCACATAAGACTCTTAGTCCATTGTTGGAAAACGATTGATGCTTGTCACAGTGTTTTTTTTGTCAAACGTCGCAAAGAATGTTGCCCCAGCTGGGGTTCATACAGCCTATATTGACAGCTCATGTCACTTATTATAATGTGAAGTGTATATTTAGATAACGAAAACATAGAATCATGCACTTCAGTAATAAGACAGATATGGTCGAGTAAAGGCCTGTAAACCCTTTCCCACATGTATACAATAAATCTGTAGCAGACAACTTTGACGACATCTTTGTACAAAAGTAGAAAATCTATGAAAGTATAATTATTGAATAGAGTTGAAAACATTGAAGGAAAAGGCAGAATTGCATTTTTGAGCAATTTCTCCTTTTGTCTCAATGTTATCAATAGTCTTATGCAGAGGCGCCAAAAAGTGTCTGTAAATGGGAGAGGTTAGAAAAAACACAAAATACATATTTTAAAATTGCCAAAACCGTTTGGCTTGATTTTCTCAAAGCACTGTTAACCCTTTCCCTCATATAGACGCTTTCTGATGCCTCTGCAGCAATTTCTCCTTTTGCCACAATGTTTTCCACTTTTAGTCATAGGTTATCCATTCAATTATAGAGATTTTCCACTTTTTGACAAAATATGTTCAAAGTCGTCTGCTGCAGAATTGTCGTATGAGGGAAAAGGTTAATATAAATAAATATCTACAGGTCTACATCTAGGACAAAAAACTGTCATTATATTTAATGACATCCTGTTTGTTTTACTGCCAACCGAGGAATCTTTTGTACTTGACCTAGAAAAGGGTCACTATTTGGCTGCAGGGCAAAAGATAAAGCTGGAACCTATGTAGATAATAGGATTATGAGCCATTTTTTCCTTTTGCAACAATTTTTATTTGTTTGGGGGCAAAGTCAAACAAATTAACCCTTTCCCTCATATAGATGCTTTCTGACGCCTCTGCAGCAGACGGCTTTTTGGAAACAGTGACAAAAGAAGAAATTGATCAAAAGAAGCAATTTCGTAGGTGTGAAAGGGTTCTATAAGAGGAATACTTAGTCTGGGGATAAGATAAGTTTACTCCTTGCATGAGTTATATTTTTCAGAGTGCCTTTTCATCATACATATAACAGAGCTCTAGATAAGGAGTTTTTTCGTTCTAAAATACTTTTTTTGCCCTCTAACCCTATGATGTGGGTACTCAAAGGAACCTCTCAATGAGACAATTCTTTTGAGTACCCACATCATAGGGTTTGGTTGGCTGTTAAGAGAGATACTGTGGGGGAAAAGAGCTGCATATTCCCCCTTAACTGGACCCCTGCATGTAAATAAAATTTATTTTCTTACCTGCACACGGACCTCCCAGCAGCCCGCCAATGGCAATCATGAAACACAAATACCCATTGCCCATTGCAATGTACTCTGGCCCCACTAATTCCCGCGATACTTGAGACAAAAACGTCGTCCAGTATCCACTATAAAATCCAAATATCAGTGTAAACGATATCTGTCCAGAGTATTTTTCAAACATCCTCGGAGAAATACCTGTTAAGACGACACCCAGGCACACTGAGCACAAAATAGCTGTAACATCATCCAGCGCGCTTTTACGTCCCATGAAAGCAAATAGCGTTCTCGAGGTAAAACTTGCGATTCCCACAAAAGCAACTAATAACATGGAGTTTTCAAGGTCAGTACCTTGTTGAATAGCATATGCTGGTAAATACATATAAACAATTATGGAACCAAAACTCCAGAAGAAGTTGCTGATGCACATTCCGTGAAATATCGGGTTTCGTAGAGGTAGACAGGATAATAGTGGCAAAAGTCGGATTTCTCTGGGCTTGTCTACGGGGTACATTAAGGCTCCACAGGCACAAAGATTGAAGGCAAATCCAGCCAAGATGAGTAATGTGCCGCGCCAGGCATAGTATGTGAGTAAATGTCGAATGATGAAAGGGAATGCTATAATACCAGCCCCAACTCCGCCCACCGCTAAGCTTACAGCCCGGAACCGCTTCTTCTGGAAATGTTGTTCGATTATCATGATTGACGGGGAACATGCCAATCCAAATCCTATACCTGAAAGTACATGTTTAAATAAACATCACTCAATGTATCCATATGACAGAAGTCCTTATTTCAGAAAAAAACCTTCTCTGAATATAGGTTTCCAAGACAATGAGTTTCAATTTTTCTTAGCCGTCCGGCCCATATGCAAACATATACATAGTATACACAAATAAACATAATGACTATTAATACATTAAAATTTATACTTTTCAATAACATTGTCATTGTAAATGGTTTGTTTTTTCTTATCAGTTTTTAAAAGCTATTTTTTTTATGATTTTTCCATAATTTGCTTCTGAGATTAAGAGTCTCATTTTATGGGTTGCCACTTGTCTTATTGTTTGAGTTTAAGGGGTATTTTACATTGAAAACATCTATGTTTCTAGTGCCTGGCCAATATCTTTTTAAATACACATGTAAAACAATCTCAGATTTTCATTTAGTGGACATTAAAAAAACAAGAGGGCCATGATGGCCCTGGATCGCTCACCTTAATTATACAATGTACTATAATGCAAAATACATCAGGACAATTATTCTGAATGCAACCTCCACAGTGTTAACAAGATTTTCCTTCATTTGGCCTAGTGATCTATATTTTTTTACCTGATATCACCCATATTCCAACATGGACTAGATATTATCAAGACAACATTCTGACAAATTTTCAACTTGCTCAAAGTAAAAATGCGGCTTCCGGAGTTTGAACAATATTTTCCTTTATTGACCTTGTTTCTGACCCTACATGATCCATATTCGATCTTGGCTTAGATATCATTTAGATAAACATTCTCATAAAATGTCAAGCTGCTGTAGCAAAAAATGTGTCTTCTACAGAGTTAACAAGATGTTCCTTCAATTTGGCCTAGTGACCTAGTTTCTGACCCAATATGACCCATATTCGAACTTGACCTAGATATAATTCAGACAAACATTCTGACCAAATTTCAAGCTGCTGAAGCAAAAAATGTGGCATCCAAAGTGTTAACAAGATTTTCCTTCAATTTGGCCTAGTGACCTAGTTTTTGACCCCACATGATCCATATTCGAACTTGGCTTAGATATCATTTAGATAAACATTCTCGTAAAATGTCAAGCTGCTGTAGCAAAAAATGCGTCTTCTACAGAGTTAACAAGATGTTCCTTCAATTTAGCCTAGTGACCTAGTTTCTGACCCAATATGACCCATATTCGAACTACCTAGATATCTTTGAGACAAACATTCTGACAAAATTTCAAACTGCTGAAGCAAAAATTGCGGCCTCTAGAGTGTTAACAAGATTTTCCTTCAATTTGACCTAGTGACCTATTTTTTGACCCAACATGACCCTTGATCGAACTTGACTTACATATCATCAAGAAAAACATTCTGATAAAGTTTCATCATGCTAAAGTTAACAAGAGGGCCAAGATGACCCTAAATCGATCACCTGATTGATAGTGTATGGTGAGTGTAAGGAACGACAACTCTGCGAAGGAGATTGCCCTTGCATAATACTCTGCCAAGTGTTACCTCCCTTAGACCATCAATCTAATAACCATATGTCATTTGAAGCAAAAAGTTAATTTTACTCCTTTTCTGATGCTGCTTGGTTGCTATGCCTTTCAACAAATCAATATGGCTTGACAAAGTATGTAGATGATCAATGAAAGAACATTTCTACAAAACTATCTTTAAATCAGACAAGCACTTTTATAAGGATGCTTTATTAAAGTATTGTCATTTTGCCCCTTTTTTGATGCCGCCTGACTGCCATGTTTTTCGACCAATCAGTATGGCTTGAACAATTTTTATAGAGGGTCACCCAAGGAACATTTCTACCAAATTATATTTGAATCTGACAGGCAGATTCGGAGGAGAAGATTTTTAAAGTTTGGACATTTTGTCCCCTTTCTGATGCCGCAGCAACCAAAGTTCTCAATGGAATTTAAATCTTTGAACAATTTTGAAAGAGGACCACCAAAGGAACATTCCTGTGATGTTTGGTGGAAATTGTTCTTGCGGTTCAGGAGGAGATGATGTTTAAAGCTAAAAGTTAACGACGGACGACGGACACAGAGTGATCAGAATAGCTCACCTTGAGCCTTTGGCTCTAGGTGATCTAAAAATGCAGTATCCAGAGTGTTAACACGATTACCCTTCAATTTGGCCTAGTGACCTAGTTTTTAACCCGGCATATTCGAACTTGGCCTAGATATCATTTAGACAAACAGTCTGACCAAATTTCAAGCTGCTTAAGCAAAAAATGCGGCATCCAAAGTGTTAACAAGATTTTCCTTCAATTTGGCCTAGTGACCTAGTTTTTGACCCTGCATGACCAATATTCGAACTTGACCTAGATATCATTTAGCTCAACATTCTGACCAAACTTCAAGCTGCTGAAGCAAAACATGCGGCTTCTACAGAGTTAACAAGATTTTCCTTCAATTTGGCCTAGTGACCTAGTTTCTGACCCAATATGACCCATATTTAAACTTGACCTAGATATCTTTAAGACAAACATTCTGACAATATTTCAACATGCTCAAGTTGAAAATGTGGCCTCTACAGTGTTAACAAGATTACCCTTCAATTTGGCCTAGTGACCTAGTTTCTGACCCGATATGACCCATATTCTAACTTGACCTAGATATTTTTAAGACAAACATTCTGACAAAATTTCAAACTGCTGAAGCAAAAATTGCGGCCTCTAGAGTGTTAACAAGATTTTCCTTCAATTTGACCTAGTGACCTATTTTTTGACCAGACATGACCCATGTTCGAACTTGACCTACATATCATCAAGACAAACATTCTGATAAAGTTTCAACATGCTCAAGTTGAAAATGTGGCCTCCAGAGTGTTAACAAGATTTCGCTTCAATTTGGCTCATATGGCCCAGTTTCGAACTTGTCCAAGATTTGATGGAGGTGAATGTTCTGATACACGTTCATGAAGATTGGATGCAAAATGTAGCCTGTAGAGTGTTAACAAGCTGAAATGTTGACGACGCACGACGGACGGACGCCGGACAAAATGTGATCACAATAGCTCACCTTGCACTTCGTGCATAGGTGAGCTAAAAAAGAGGAGGAAACTTGATTTAAAACTATACATTTACTTTTTAAACATCAAACAATTACATTAACTAGAATGGAGTGCTCCGCGGAGCATGTGTGTCACCTGCACCTGCTCATTGAAAGTGTGACGAAAAAGTGTGACGGACAGACAGACAGATGCTATGCAGGGTGACACAAAAACATCTATGTTTCTGTTTCTTTTTAAACATATAAAGAGAAAAACCATATACCTAGATGTTTCCAAAGTTGTCTGCTGCAGATTTGTTGTATGTCAGAAAGGGTTCAGATATTCCAAAATTGAAACATTGTTGAAAATCATGAACATGAACTCAAAGCAGATAGCCATATTCATTACCAATCACATTGAATAATAACCAATCTGGTCAAAGTGAGATGGAAAAGAATGTTGTTGAAGAAGTGATACCCGAATGTATTGAAAAGCAGATGAAATAAAAGCTGGATTTTGATTGAGAGTAGAAAGGATTGCCAGAAATATCTAAGGTTTGGCAATAATATATAATAATAATATATAACTCCTTTGCTTAAATAGTGTGCAAAGGGTATTACCCTTTCCCTCACACAGTCAACATATGTACATATATAAGATGAATTTCAGAAAACATTGAAGCAAGGTAGATGATTGATTGTTTAATGTTTTATGCCGCTTTTAACAATTGTTCAGTGATTATATTGCAAGGTAGAATCTGTTAATGATTTATAAGCAATATCTATTATCATACAATGTTTTCACATCTAAATCTAAATTTCAGTCCATGATATACAAAGTTTCCTCAGGTGTCTTCAAAAGGTGTTACTATCAACTCTTTCCCAAATCTGCAGCAAACAACTTGGTTTGACTGATTGGGGCTTAACGCCATTTCAACAATTTTTCAGTCATATCACGGCGGCCAGTTCACCAACTTATATGTTTCCTGGTTTTCTCACACCAGTAATCCACACTGATACATACTTTCCAAGCAACTGGCTGCTTTTCCACATAGACTGTTAGCCAATTGGTGAAAGACGAATGGCCCGTGTCACAGTGACTTTTGTCAAACGTCGGAAAGAATGTTGGCCAAGCTGGGGTTCAAACTCACAACCCCTGGATTGATAGCCCGCGTCGCTACTGACTGAGCTACTGGGGATCAGCTGTAAACAACTTGGAACACATCCTCCAAAAATATGGAAAATCTCTTTAAATAAAAGAACAACTTTAGAATAAATTTGAAAACATGGTGACAAAAGGAGAAATTGCTCATCATGATCTGAATCTACAATGTTCACAATTATTTTTCATCTGCTGCATAGGAAGTCAAAAAGTGTCTGTATGTGGGAAAAGGTTTATAACTATAATATTAGGTAAGCGTAAATAGTTAAGGGCAAACTTTGACATCTTATCAAACATTTATCAATATCGTATGATGTGATGAAAGCCTTGTAGGGTCATTACTGTATGATAACAAAAAGGTCTTGCTTTTTGGGTCATACACAGCTGTTCATAGGGCACATACTAGCAAAGCAGAGGACTAGATAAGAGAGGAAAAATAGGTATTTTTCCCACAATATTTCTCTTATTACTCAACCAAATCCTATGTTGTGGGTACTCAAAAGAATCGTCTCACTGTGAGGATTCTTTTGAGTACTCACAACATAGGGTTTGAATGTCAAATAAGGGTTTGAGAACATGAAAAATGCCCCTTATCTACAGCTCTGAAAAGTCAATGTTCTAAAATCCTTATTAGACCTCCAAGCCCTATGTTGTGGATACTCAAAATATCTGTCTTAATGAGATGACTCTTTTGAGAACTACAGCGTAGGATTTAAGTGAGAAACAAGATAGATATCGAGGTTAAAGGAGCTGAATTCTCCATCTTATCTAGGCCTTGTGTACCATTACAATCTGATAGATAAAGCCATTGACAGGTCACATTTGACACAAGTCACCTCTGCAACATAATTGGGATAACAAACAAATTGGCCACAGATGTATGAACAGATAATTCCAACTACTGCACTTAAAGAAAGGCATAGTTAATTACAATGTTAAAGTTTGTCTAGATCAATAACAGTTACCTGTTTATCTGTTTTAGCATGGAGCCTGAACTTATACAGATGTGATTACATGATGCAACTTATTTATACATTCATGAAGCTACCTTATCTACCTATTGACCAGTATTATATTACTTTAATTAATGAGGGTACAATTTATTTAGTTTTTATAACTACTCTCCCATGAGACCCTTCAATCAGAGGAAAAGATAAGGGTTAGTATTTTTTTTTTTTATGAACAATATCTCGATTATAACTCAAACAAACCCCATCTTTTGAGTACTTGCAACTTAGGGTTAGAGGGTCGAATAAGGATTTTAGAACATGCATGCAAAATGCTCTTCATCTAGAGCTATGACTCTATCATAAAGTTCTGACATAAAACATTATATAAGGATAATCAAAGGGGCAAAACATTGTATATGCTATGAAATCATAAAGTAGATGATAGTTGTTACTAAACGTGAGTAAACTGATAAACATTTGTCTTTAACCCTTTCCTGCATACAACAACCTGCAGCAGACGACTTTAAAAATATATTGGGAAAATAAAAATTCAAAATCTTTATAAATTAGAATTTAATTAACTATTAATTGTTGAAAACATTTTGGCAAAATGAGGAATTACTCATCATGAGCAATTTCTCCTTTTGCTGTAATGTTTTCAAAATCCATCTGCTGCAGAGGCGTCAGAAAACGTCTGTATTATGTGGGAAAAGGATAAACAGTTCTAAGTGATTCTGATGATTTTATTCTACAACAAACTTAACCCTTTCCCTCATATAGACGCTTTCTGACGCCTCTGTAGCAGACGTCTTTTTAAAAACATAGTGACAAAAGAAGAAATTGCTTTAAACAAGCAATTTCTCCTTTAGCAACAATGTTTTCCTCTTTTAGTCATAGGTTATCCATTCAATTATAGAGATTTTCTATTTTTCGACAAAATATGTTCAAAGTCGCCTACTGTAGAATTGTCGTATGAGGTAAAGGATTAAGCTGACAC
Organism: Serripes groenlandicus; assembly: GCA_031761405.1. Lineage (NCBI taxonomy): Eukaryota > Metazoa > Mollusca > Bivalvia > Cardiida > Cardiidae > Serripes > Serripes groenlandicus. The sequence continues at coordinate 616,977 of JASEVX010000025.1, forward strand.
CCTTGTTTTGTAATGAATGCATAACTATCACACAAGATAGTATCAAAAGCCCCGGTGGCTCAGTAGGTAGTGATGTGGGCTGTCAATCATGAGCATTTTCTCCTTTTGTTCTAATGTTTTTTAAAATAATAAAATATGTCTGCTGCAGAAGCGTCAAAAGGCGTCTGTATGTGACCGGTTACTTTGGGAAAGGGTCAAGTATCAAAGTGAATTGTCATCTGCTTTGTAATCAGGAGGTAAGATTGTATCAGACACACTTGGAAATTTGCACATGCATCAAAATTATAATTCTAGTTGTAAATAAAACAAGAGGGCCATGAGGCCCTGGAATCGCTCACCTGAGAATGGGCTATTTAAGACATAACTCTCTCATGCTCAAGCCAAACATGTGGCTTCCAGAGTGTTAACAATATTTCCCTTAAATTTGGTCTAGTGACCTAGTTTTTGACATGACATGACCCATATTCGAACTTGGCCTAGATATCATCAGGACAAACTTTCTGATAAAGTTTCAACATGCTCAAGTTTAAAATGCGGCTTCAAGAGTGTTAACGAGATTTTCCTTAAATTTGGCCTAGTGACCTAGTTTTTGACCCAACATGACTCATATTCGAACTTGGCCTAGCTATTACTTAGACAAATATTCTGACAAAGTTTCAACATGCTCAAGCCAAAAATGTGGCTTCCAGAGTGTTAACAAGATTTTCCTTCAATTTGGCCTAGTGACCTACTTTTTGACCGGACATGACCCATATTCGAACTTGGCCTAGATATCATCAGGACAAACTATCCGACAAAGTTTCAACATGGTCAAGTTTAAAATGTGGCTTCCAGAGTGTTAACAAGATTTTCCTTCAATTCGTCCTAGTGACCTAGCTTTTGACCCGACATGACCTATTTTCGAACTTGGCCTAGATATCACCAAGACAAACATTCTGACAAAGTTTCAACATGCTCAAGCCAAAAATGCGGCTTCAGGAGTGTTAACAAGATTTTCCTTCAATTCGTCCTAGTGACCTAGCTTTTGACCCGACATGACCTATTTTCGAACTTGGCCTAGATATCACCAAGACAAACATTCTGACAAAGTTTCAACATGCTCAAGCCAAAAATGCGGCTTCAGGAGTGTTAACAAGATTTTCCTTAAATTTGACCTAGTGACCTAGATTTTGACCCCACATGACCCAGTTTCGAACTTGGCCTAGAGTTGATCGAGATATATGTTCTGATAAACTTTTATAAAGATTGGATGCAAAATGTTGCCTCTATTGAATTAACAAGCAAATGTTGACGACGGACGACGAACGACGGACAAAAGGCAATCACAATAACTCACCTTGAGCACTACGTGCTCTGGCGAGCTAAAAAGGCACACATTTTGATCATCCATCTTTTATGATTTAATACATACTTAATTTACCATTCAAGTTTTTACAAGTTTATGAATAGTCCTTTGAAATAGTTGCCATTCTACAATAAACTTTGTGCTGACACCATTGCTTTGTTATAAACACATAACTGTGGCACGGGATAGTATCAAAAGGCCCGGTAGCTCAGTCTGTGGCAACGCAGGCTCTCAATCCAGGGGTTGTGAGTTTGAATGCCAGCTGAAAAACAGCCAGTTGCTTGGAAAGCATGTTCTGCGGAGTACTGGTGTGAGAAAGCTAGAAAAGCATGAGTAGGTGAACTGGCCGCCACGATATGACTAAAAAATTGTTGAAAACGGCGTTAAACCCAAATCTATCTATCAATCAATAAAAAGTTCTATCATGATAATACGTGTAGTAAATTACCTGTCATTAATCCATAGGTGAAGTAGAGTTGGTAAAGACTAGTAACAAATACAGACAGGCCTAGGCCTCCAGCTGAGATGAGTCCCCCTAGCATGACACAGAAACGACATCCAAACTTGGCTATCAAAAACCGAAATAAAACACCTAAAAAAGAAGACATTTATTTATTATATCTATACATTATGTTATTTGATACCTTAACCACATACAACATAACTGCAGCAGATGACTTTGAAAACATAAAGGCAAAAATATGGAAAATCTCAATAAATATAAGAATAAATTCTGAATATATAAACATTGTGTCACAATGCGGCTCTGCAGCAGACGACCTCTAAAATATTCTATCTAAAAATATGGTAAACCTGAATAATTGAATAGAGTTGAAAACTTTAAGACAAAAAGCATCTGTATGTGGGAAAGGACTTTTGTTCATCAAACTTCAGGGTTTGACACTAATATTTTTTATCTGCAGTGTCCTGAATCAGGTGTCCTTACCTTTCCCACATACAACAAATCAGCAGCAGACAACATTGAAAACAATCATGGAAACACATGGAAAATCTCTATAAATGTCAGTATGATTAAATTAATAAGTTGAAAACATTGTGGCAAAAGGTGAAGTTGCTAGTAGAGCAGAGGTGTCAGAAAGCATATATATGTGGGAACCTAAGATCTGCAGTAGACAACATGGCAAAGATATTGATATTCTCTATATTTAAACAAAAACTTTAATTATTGAATAAGAGTTGCAAATGCATCAGTAGGTTGGAAACGGTTTAAATGAATGAATCAAACAGAACAATTAGTGTCAAATCAAAACATCCATCTTTAGAACTTTGATGTCTCCTGAATTTTAAGTATCCTTAGGAATACAGGGCACTGCTGACGAACCCTGATTTATACTTAACATTTAACCATTAATGAGTTGTCTTCAATTGATAGATTTTAAGAGTGGGATTTAAGATTTATAAACCATTTCAAAACTATGATGTCTAGATCCGGTACAAAGGCTCCTGAAAACAAGAAAATTTAACAGACGAAATATCAATCATAAAACTTGACATAAGTTTTAAAAATTCCTATGCTTTATGTCACGATAACAGGTTAACCCTTTCTCTCATATAGACACTTTATGACACCTCTGCAGCAGACGACTTTTGAAAACTTTGTGACAAAAGAAGAAATTGCTTAAAAGAAGGAATTTCACCTTTTGACACAATGTTTTTAACTCTATTTAATATGTTTGTCTTCATTTAGGGCGATTTTTAGTATTGTTGAGATGTTTTCAAAGAAGTCTGCTGCAGATTTGTTGTATGTGGGAAGGGTTTAATCATTGTCTACAAAAATATCTTTCAAATCAACTGTGACCATTGTGTCCTGTAATTGTCCCCCAAGGCTATGTAGATAATATGCAAGATGTCAGTCATCACTAAATACTAGCTAATTACCAGTTGATCGGACTCATTAAATTGTTAATCAGTCCTAAGCAGAGCTGAAAAACAGATTGACATTGAATTTGTTATCCGACTTCTACTTTAGGACTGTTGTAAGTATTGGGAACTGGTGCATACTGGTTAAAAAAGGCTCAACAAAGTTTAAGTCATTCAAGAGTTGCTGAAAGAAAGGATTTCAAGCCGAATTGAAGATCACTTAATAAGTTAAAGATATTACTTTGCTGTTTACAAATATAAAAGACCTTGATGCTCAATATGATTTCCTTAGAATAGTAGATGCCCCATATAGCAGCTTTGTTAAGAATACTAGTTTACTTCAAATTTTAATTTACATAACCAGCAGGGGAAAGCATGTGACAGAATAGTTACTAATTTGATTTGAAAGGAAAAACGGGTCAATGACTTTTATCACCTCTTGCAACCTGATGACCTCTGCCAAAGTTCTTTCAACTTCTTTGGTATAAATGTAAAAGTAAAGTGTTTGTTTATTATAGTGTAACCCCTATTGAAAGGGGCAGTTATTTCTGACTAAATGAGACAACTTTGTCCTGAAAACATTCTTGCTAATCCTTTTTCATACAGTACTTAGCATTATTTAACTAGCTTGCGACTAACATGCCATATCAGAATGGACCCCACTGGGATTTGAACCCCAAATCCCGCTCCTGAAAGGAATATACCATAACCATAAGACTAACAGGACCAGTTCTTGACACCATTGTGGATGTATTTTGGGTTACCCGGCTACTTTGATCGGCAGATTACTGAAATCTAGTGGAAATAATGAAGATTGGTGCTGTTCATTTAAAATGAAATAAGGTTGAACTTGAACTTGTTCAGTGAAAATGAAATTAGATTTAATAAGCAATAGAAAGGAATTGATTTAGATTTTAACTGGACAAGTTGATGATTTAGGGAGTCCTGATAAGGAAGAATGTAGATCATCTTTGATATTAAAACAATAATTCTCCTTTTACAAAATCAAACCCCTTTGGAGTTGGTTAATCTCAATTGATTTGTCTCATTGAGACAATGATTTTCACTCTTTCTCACATACAATGATTCTGCAGCAGATGACTTTGAAATGGTTTGGCAATAATATGTAAATCTTTGCAAAAATATGGAAAATCTTTATAAATTAAAGGAAAATAGTTGAAACATTGTGGTAGGAGAAACTGTTCAATTGTTCATTATGAGCAAATTCTCCTCCAGGGCCTGCTCTGGGTTGAATTTTTCTTTCGCCACCACTTTTGCCACATTGAAATAAAGTTCGCCACTTTTTACAATTAGGAGCCTTTCATTTTCGCCACTTTTGACTAATATTTTAGCCATTTGTTCGCCAATTTTCTTTAATTTTAGGGATAAACGGAGAGGAGAAGAAATATGTATATGCAATCTCATCAATGGGTCCAATAATTGTTTGGACTCGCCCATAATTAAATAGATTTTTCCCAATCAAAAATGACAAACTTACATTGTCATTAAATCATGAAAGGCCTACGTCGATCGTCAAAACCTGCTTCAAAAAGCTTGCCGATATATTTAATGCATCTATAATTGCCAATTATCATATGTACGGCCTTTAATGTATCAATATCGCTCAGAGTTGTTGGTCAGTCGGATTAAAAGGCTGAATTAACACTTCACAACAATAAAACAAGTGTGAAATACACAAGCTGTCAAAATGATAAAAACAGGCGTCGTAAAAATGTAGTAAAGTGGTCACTGGTTCCCGACATTGAATCAAATGGCAGTGCATTATAATAGATTAACGGAAACAGTCACTGTATGTCATAAACTGATATCCAAAACAGGTAAAAGTTGATGATAAAAACCTTTCGCCACTTTAAAATAATCTTCGCATTTGGCGAAAGTGGCGAACGATAGCGCGGGCCCTGCTCCTCGTGGCACAATGTTTCCAAAGACCATCTTCTGCAGAGGCATCAGGATGCGTCTATATGTGGGAAAGGGTTAAGTATAAGTTCACTACAACATAGAGAGTCTTGACCCCAGTTTAGGATCTGTTTTGTTTGTTTTTATGGTGTTTAATGCAGCTTTCAACAGTTTATCCCTTTCCCTCATATAGACGCTTTCTGACGCCTCTGCAGCAGACAGCTTTTTGAAAACATTGTGACAAAAGAAGAAATTGCACAAAACGTGCAATTTCTCCTTTTGCCACAATGTTTTCCACTTTTTGTCATAGGTTATCCATTCAATTATAGAGATTTTCTATGTTTTGACAAAATACGTTCAAAGTCGTCTGCTGCAGAATTGCCATATGAGGGAAAGGGTTATACTTATTTGACAAGCAAAGAGTATGTTGTGGTATTGTGGGTACTTTGAAGGATCATGTCAGTGAGACAATCCTTTTGAGCTCCCACCACAGGCAAACAAATTGAGAGGGTAATTAGAGGGATATTTACTGGAAAGCGGCTAAAATAATCCCCCCCGAAGCCCTGAATTAGTGCTATGGTTCCAGAGGTCCAGATAAGGAGGGGTATACAGCTCTTTTCCCCCATTATATCTTTCTTATTATTTCTCATAATATCTCTCTCTTATTATCTAACCAAAGCCTATCATAGTATGATGTGTGTACTCAAAAGATAGGGTAAGAAGGTCTAATAAGGATTTAAGAACATGCAAAATGCCCCTTATCTAGAGCTCTGATGCCACAATGGTTGTGCAACTTACTTGTCAGTGCCGTCACATAGATCAGTATGGCCCCCGCCCATGATGTGTCAAAGTGATTTTTGGAAAAGACGTCCTGGAAAATAATCTGGAATATCCCGAGACTGTAGGTTATCCCACAAACGATAAACTGGACAAAAAAAGAGCCAAACACAATCATCCAACGGCCTCCGCCCACATCGTCTTGCATCGTTGGTTTACCAATCAGTGCTATCTGTGCCTCAATCATTTAGCCTCTACTGAAAATGAAAAATATTTTATCTTTAACCTTCCCACATAAAAACAACTGTAGAGCAGACTACTTTGAAATCACCAGGAGAAAAATATGGGAAACATCTTTGAATTATTTTCTTTTTTTTTAATAGAGGTAAGTGCATTGTGAGAAAGGAGAAATTGGTCATATTGAGTTATTTTGATTTTAATCTGGGACATTGACAGTTTCAATAAAATACAGTAAATAAAGGTTTATAAAGAAACTCCTACAAGTCCTTTGAATCTATTTAGTTAGCATAGGTTAATGGCAGAAAATTCCACCCAATGTGGGTTTGTACGGTCAAATCAATGGCACGGACCTATAACACAAGCTTCCTTTAGTTTAGTGTTTACTGAGTTAACAGGGCACGTGTATGTCGTCACTATAAATACGATAATCGAAAAAAGGTCGAAGTCACAAGAGAACGAACACGAGTGAAGGACAACCTATCCCATAAATATATTTTATACATCAAAATACAAATTACGACAACAGTTAGGTTTACATACTTTGAATATAACGTAAAACCAAGAAAATGAGGATAAATCTCAGATCTTAACGTCAAATTCAACTGTTTTCTGTCGAGTTTTTCGCTGCGTAGATCTATTTTTGTTTATTATGCATCGATTATCTCCCTTTTCAACAAATCAAAGTACGTTCAGGAAGAGACAAAGGTTAAGTTGTGGAGATCGTGCACTTCCTTCCCATTTCATCATCATCAAATGGAACTGATTTACATCACTTGTTGCCCTTTTTAACCCTTTCCCACATGAAGATTCATTTTGACATATCTGAAGCAGACGACTTTTGAAAACATTGTGACAAAAGGAGAAATTGCTCAAAACGAACAATTTCTCCTTTTGCCACAAAGTTTTCAACTTTTTTCAGTAATTATACCTACAATTAAAGAGATTTTCCATGTTTTTGAGTAGACATTTTTAAAGTCGTCTGCTACAGATTTATTGTATGTGGAAGGTTTAAAAGGCAGCGTTTCTAGCTTCATATAGAATCCGAGGGGAAACATGGTCTCGAATAATATACAATTCATGAAGAGTTCTTTAATCGAAATGTATTCTAGCAGATACCTAATACTGGCTACCGTTTGTTTACGGACAATTTAATAGAAACAGTAGTTCATATAGGAATAGAGACCAGATGTGTATTTATCCCCTATGAGAACATAAGTTCATAGTGTTTACAGGCCCATTTTAATATTATTTCACACATATTGTAACAGTCAGGTACTGCAAATACGTATTATTAGTCCCTGGACTAGTTCACGTCGTTTTCCGGCTAACATTTGAATATTCTTAAATAGATCTGTTCCAGTCGTAGGCAAATTGTTGACGCTGTTTGCTGTGTCATGCGACATGCTCTGTCAGTTGCTGTATGAATGTATTGTATGACACTATTTATCACTTTTTATATTATTCGGTATGCGTCTGTATTATTTTTTATCTGACATTACAATAACGCTACACTACACACCTTACACCAGTAGGCCTATATAAACCCTTTCCCACATACAACAAGTCTTAAGCGGACGACTTTGAAACTATTCCGACAAAAACAAAACTGATATACATGTATCTCTGTAAATCAAAACATAATAAATGCAAGGAGTTGAAAACATTGTGGCAAATGGAGAAATTGCTCATTACGAGCAATTTCTCCTTTTTGTTACAATGTTTTCTATAGTCGCCTTCTGCAGTTCTGTATTTAGTTTCACTATATATTAAACCTTAAAAGTAGCAGATTAAGCGCCCAGTGTTGCGGGGATAGCATTACGACTGATACGCTTGGGGTCAGGACAAACTTGCATTTCTAAGTAGTACCTGTAATTTACAAGGAATTATACGTATCAACTATCATACTATTGAGAGCGGCACAACAAACCCAAGACACATTATTAGCATAATGGTTATCTAAGCGAGTTAAGTAGACACGTAACCGGAATAGTGATATCTACTTAAGAATTAGACACCGGAAGTTATATTCGTAACAATGATAATAACAATTTACAAAGAAAGATTTTTTATTTTTTGAATACATGTACATTTTAACCTTTTCTGACATACCGACGCTTTCTGACGCCTATGAAGTAGACGACTATTACATTGTGACAAAGGGAGAAATCGCTATAATGTGCAATTTCTCCTCTTGCCACAGTGTTTTCAACTTTTTTAAGCAATTTCACCTTCATTTATAGAGATTGTCTGTGTTTTGCCTATATGGTTCCAGAGTCGTCTGCTGCAGCTGTGCTGTAAGTGGGGAAAGGGTTAAGTTACAGCTAACCCAACCTCGAAAGGGACGCGTACATTATTTCGTTATATCCACGTGGTCGATGAATCTCTTGATTTACGCTAACCATTGTGGTAAAAGGTGAAAGTGCTCGTTTTGAGCAATTTCTTCTTGTGTTACTATGTTTTCCAAAAGCCGACTGTTGTAGAGGCGTCAGAAAGCGTCTATATGAGGGAAAGGGTTAAATGTTAATTATAAAGACAAGCCGATGATAAAATCATATCAAGAAAACAATGGTTGTTCGTCTAACCAATCAGAGCTGCCGTTATGCTGTAAACAAAAGACAGACCCGTTTAAGAAAATGTTTCAAGTTAACCCTTTCCCTCATACAGACGCTTTCTGACGGCTCTGAAGCAGACGACTTTTGAAAACATGGTGGCAAAAGAAGAAATTGCTCATAAAGAGCAATTTCTCCTTTTGCAACCATGTTTTCCACTTGTAGTCATTGGTTATCCATTCAATTATAGAGATTTTCTATTTTTTGACACAATATGTTCAAAGTCGTCTGCTGTAGATTTCTTGTATGTGGGAAAGGGTTAAAGGAGATATTCAACATTCCCATGTTCGTATTATTGCGAGTCCGTTGTAGATAAAATGGTCTCGGAATATATGGTTGATTGATTGATTGGGGTTTAACGCCGTTTTTAACAATTTCTTAGTCATATCACGGCTATTATTCACATATTCACCTACTCATGTGTTTCCTGGTTTTCTCACACCAGTACTCCACACAGCAATCTTCCCAAGCAACTGGTTGCTTTTCCACATAGGGTTAGGTGAAAGACGAATGACGCATGTCGCAATGACTGTTGTCAAACGTCGGAAAGAAAGTCGGCCGAGCCGGGATTCGAACTCACAATCCCTGGATTGACAGGCCGCGTCGTTACCGACTGAGCCACCGGGACTCGGCTCGGAATATATGGAAATTACATTGAGTTATCAACATGTTCGACTCTTGTCTAGATTTGTAAATCTATACTAAATTCATTTACTTGTTGTATTGGTATATATTCATATTTTCTTCAGCAGAGCTCTAGATAAAGAGCGTTTTGCATGTTCTCAACTCTTTATTTGACCTTATAACCCTATGTTGTTGATACTCACATCGTTTCATTGAGACGATTCGTTTGAGTATCCACATCATATACTTTGGTTTGGCGATAAGAGGGACATTGCTGGGAAGAGAGCTGTATACGCCTCCTAACCCTGACCTCTGCTTCAGTGTTTAATCTTTATAATGAAAAGAAAGTCAGTGATACAGGTCAATCAAGTAAACAGCGTATCACCAGTAATCAGTCTTGTCAGAAATAGGTAATAAGTTATAACAGCGACCGATTTGCATACATCTATATAGATGTAGTCGTTCTTTGCTCAGGTTTACTTATCGGAGTTTTACGCCGTTTATAACAACAGTATTTCAGTTATATCACGTCGATGTAGTTAACTCGGTCATGATCCCTGGGTAGACACACGGTCACCACTATAGCCTACTAAGCTAGGAAGCGTGACTTGCACACACCACAACGACCGCCGCGACTGGGGATCGAATCCGGGACGCGTTCGGTTCCAAACCTCCGACACTAACAACTCGACAATGGTGGATTCCTTCTTTGCCCCAGATTCGTTCTCGAAAAACTTTCAAAATACTTATACGACCACACAACAAAGACTCGGAACAGCCAGGGCACGTGCGCAAGCAAGCTGTGTAAGCTGATTGGCAAAGTTCCGCCGAGTACAAGTATTCGCACGGCGTGACCCCATATGTCACGTACATGTGTATATAATGATAGCTATAATTAATCAACACTTATATATAAATCATACATGTACATGTTGCAATACACATACACGTCATGGTCATAGTCCAGCTTGTCAGTTCATTTTCGGACCCTTCACGCTTCAGGTCAAACGTAAATGACATTTGTATGAAGTAACTTTAAGTAACATAATTAATTAGATCTTTCTCGGGAAAACTGGGTTGAAATGATTATCTAAATCAAGATCAGCAAACGTGTTTTCTACAATATTTTCCTTATACAACAACACTTACTTACACCATTACTATGGTAGGCTTACTACTAGTACTGTTTAGATAAAATTGCGTTTACTCCTGTAGTCTCAGTTTTTCGACGTAACATATTGCGAACTGTCAATATATAAAATCGCATTCCGAGGAACCTGGAATACAACTGCTGATGCTGGTACTACTACTACTACTTCTACTACTATTACTACTACTACTACTACTACTACTACTACTACTATTACTACTACTACTACTACTATTACTACTACTACTACTACTACTACTACTACTACTACTACTACTACTACTACTACTACTACTACTACTACTACTACTACTACTACTACTACTACTTCGTCTACTACGTACTAGTATTATTGCTTCTTCTGACGCTACTACTACTGTTATTACTACTTCAAGTACAACAACTAATACCACCACTACAACAGCAAGAATAACTACTACTACTACTCATACTTCTACGACTACTACTATATAAAATAACAGCAACAAGTACTAGTTCTAGTCTACAACTGTCACAATTGCTACTTTCATCACCACAAGCCTTACAAAGTACTACTTATACTGATAAGCCTTTGAAGACATCATAGAAAAATGAGAAGTTTTTCTCTTTTTCATTATGTTTTCGAAAGTTATCTTTGCCAAACAAAGACTTTGACTGGGTGTGAGTTCGTGGATCTTTTCTGCATCGTAAAAAAGAGTAATAAAACAATAAACTAATTTCTTATTTTCAGCAAAGGAATTAGACAAAATACTGTGGCGGGAAAAAAAGACACCCCTCCCTTCATCAAAACAATTGAAATAGATACTTACGCCATAATAATCTGTTCCATTTCGTTTTAAGATAAAGTTTCTATTAAATGTTAAATCTAGCCCAATACATACGCCTGTTTTTGATGTATTAAAATTGTTTGGGTACAGTATTCTCACACTAGTTTCGTGAGACCTATCCAAATAGCTTTCCTCAATCAAATTAAAGGTACAAACCAACAGTTTCACATTGTAAATTTTAAAACCACGACTACACACCAACACGGTTTCACAATCACTAAATTCGCTTTAATAGCTGATATCGTATCTAAACGTACAAAGAGCGATCAGCTGTTTATCGGCCTTGACCTAATACCATCATCGCCCCAGATTTTACCACGTGCCTTTGTTTACTACCTGACGAAGTGTAACTATTTTTAGCACTTTTGATAGTAATTCTGGGTCACGTCAAGAGGGGTCAAATGATGTAACCATTGATGGGTAGGTGTATAGAAATGGGTACAATACGCGTACAGTAACTAGATAAGTAACGTTACAATAACTTAGTATCTGCAGGGACATTATATTACAGTAATATAGTGTCCCTGGTGTTCTCTTTCTTCCATTTACTTCCAATGCAATAAAGGCATTTTTCATTTAACCCTTTCCCAAATAAAGGGGCGCAACGAAGACTTATGAAAAAATTATGACAAAAATGAGAAATTACTCTCTATGAGCAATTTTCTCATTTTGCCAAAATGTATTCAAATCTAGTAAACACTCATAAAGAAGCTCTATATTTGCGCCTAAATGTTTTTTAAAGTCGTCTGCTGCATATGTGAAAGGGTTTACATTCAAAGCGAAAAGTAAATCACCTTCATAGATAATGTATGCACACGTACTTGAGAGATTTCGCCTTTTGCAACACTGTTTTCAAAGAATGACTGTTGCAGAGGCATCATAACGTGTACGTATGTGGAAAAGGGTAAATCGAACTTAGAACGATCTCCTGAACGACTGGTTAAACAGGTGTAACACTTTCCCCACATACAGACGCTTTCTGACGCCTCTGCAGCAGACGACTTTTAGAAACATTTCGACAACAGTAGATAGTGCTCAAAAGGAGCAAGGTCTCCCTTGGCAACAATAATTTAAACTCTTTTTAATATTGAAACTCTCATTATTCGAGATTTTTTTCAAAATCGTCTGCTGCAGATTTGTTGTATGAGGGAAAGGGTTAAACTGAACTTCAATTTATCGTTTGAACGGAGATCTGACCATTCACATCTTTTGACAAAACATGCTTGATCATTGAAACAATATTCATCTTAAGGTTAAGTGTACTTAACATGGAAATATCGATTCCACATCAGATGAAAACCGAACGACACACATCTATGGCAATTAAATGTATCTCCAAACGGTCGGACACTAATTGCAAAATAAATATTCATGTACAGTCAACCCTGTGTTTAAAGACCACCCATGGAAAGTGAACAATCTGGTCTTTGTTCAGGGATGTTTTTTAATTGTAGGGTCATTTATACAGAACATGAGAGTTTGGGGAACTAAAGTATGGTCGCCATAGACAGGAATTGCTATTCCAAGATGGTCTTTAGCACAGGTTCGATTATGTCTATTTCCAAAAAGTAAAAACTCTTTACGATAATGTATTGACTGATTAGAAGCTTTATATGACGTTAATAACGGTTAGAATACCTGTTGTTACGTCTAAAAGGACGTCTGAAAGGTTTTTATTATGAACATCCTTAGTTACACTTGTTTACTATTCATAACCTTGTTTCGTAATGCCAATTTATACCTTTTTCCCCACGTATCAAAACTTTTATTAAAATATGATACCTAGCCCCCAACCCCTTTCAGCTTGGGTAATGTAGAGCTTTTGAAAATGGGCGTCTTTCTTTTTCTAAAATCCTTATTTGACCAGACCCTATAACCATAAGTCTCAATGACAATGAGACGATTCGTTTGGGTACCCACATGGTAGGGTTTGATTCGATAATAAGAGTGATATTGCGGAGAAAGAGTTGTATACCCCTTTTATCTGAACCTCTATAATGCAATGCTGATCTGTGTAGGTCCATCTGATCAGTCATACCAGAATCTACAAATGTTGACTGAATCGTGTACCAACCTTTGCACGAATTATACTTTCGTGGTCTGCAATCAAGATAGCTAAATCATTATGATTGGCCAAGAATATTACAGCAAGGGCCTGTTTCAAATAAATGTTATCTCGTAGGTAATCAAGGCTGAGGATAAGAATGCACAGCAAACATATTGTAGACACAACCATCGCCAATGGAATACGAAACAATATATTTTATGTGAACGGCGTATATCTTGATCTTGTATTAAGATTATGAACTTATATGTGAAACGTGTATATCTTGATCAGACTGTGCCACCTCAATGTCCAATTTGAATCTACACTGATCACAACAGCTAACCTTGACTCGTACATGAGCGAGTTCAAATAAAGTTCATATCCGCTCTTTTATTGCTTTTTTATTGATGTAGTTTCTATAATATCACTACCTTTGAAAAGTGTTCTTTGTCGACGACCAATGGCGCTTTGCTTAACCCTTTTCCACCTGCAGACGCATTTTGACGCAATAGCATCAGACGCATTTTGAAAACATTGTGGCCAAAGGTGAAATTGCTCATCATGATGAGCAATTTCTCCTTTGGCTACAATGTTTTCAACATTATATAACAATTAAGCTATCTTTTATGGAAATCTTTAGGTGTTTGTCACTATCATTTCAAAGTCGTCTGCTACGGATTTGTGAAATGCGGAAAAGGGTTAACATAAAGAGACTATAAATGCATACATTTAGATGTTAAAATAATCGTTAAAACGAAGTTTTACGAGGTTAGAGTAATACAAATTATATTTTAAGCAGACGACAGTCAGTTGACGCAAGTGTCTTACAGATAACAACTTCAAAAATATTATTGACAAAAAACATATTTGATATTTGCATTACAAGCATCTTGTATTTTTCTGAAAATGTTTTCTACTCTGTTTCTGTATTGTGCTTTAATTCACCAAAAGTTAACGATTTCTTCTTTCGAATGATTTTAAGTATATATCCCTTTCCTATAGGCATACACGTGTTGACGCACCTGCAGCAGACGAATATATTTAAACATAATAATACAGGGGAAAGTCACCACAAATAAACGTCCCTTTCCCTCATATAGACGCTTTCTGACGCCTCTGCAGCAGACAGCTTTTTTGAAAACATAGTGTCAAAAGAAGAAATTGCTCAAAATGAGCAATTTCTCCTTTTGACACAATGTTTTCCACTTTTAGTCATAGGTTATTCATTTAATTATAGCGATTTTCTATGTTTTGACAAAATATGTTCAAAGTCGTCTGCTGCAGAATTGTCGTATGAGGGAAAGGGTTAAGAAACGTAGTTGAAAAAATTGTGGCAAAAATATACGAACAATTATAGATAAGAAATATCTTACGGTTGACCCAGCGTGAACTTCTTTTGGATAATTATATTGATTTTTATTAATTCATTGTAATATCAATCCTTTGAAAACTTGAGTAATAAATTGTCAATAAATTCTATTTTGATTTTTAAAAAATGGAGCAAATCCCCTTTGAAAACTAAATTGATGTGACAGAGGTAAATATACTATTAAACCATTTCAATCTAAATTGCTTATCAAATTTCAACACAGTTTTCGTATTGAGTACTTGTTAACCGTCGGTGCTCTGGGAAAACCACCCGCGTCAACCTAGATTGATGTTGATCTGCACAAATCAACAATTAATTATTTTGTTGTCTTCATTAAATGTTTTTGTAACTGTGTTTTATCGAACCGGCGACCTCCCGCATTTCAGCCGGACGCTCTACCAATACACAACCGAGGCTATTATTAATTACTAATAAATACAATTAACATTTTATATATAATAAACGCCTTAATAGCCCACATAGTTATGGGTCATTGTTTGAATATGGTGATGTTTCAATTACTAACTTTGAAGTTTTAGATTGCCAACTACAAGGTCGTCTGCTGTTATAATAAGTAAAATAAACAGTATTAGCGTGACAACTAAACAACTGGTGCGGGAGGTCACGGGTTCATTCCCCGGCCGGGTCAAACCAAATACTTTAAAAATGATAGTCATGGCTTTTCCACCCTAGCGCTCATGTGTAATTTGCAATTACGATGTATACTTTAACCCTTTCCCTCATACGACAATTCTGCAGCAGACGAATTTGAACATATTTTGTCAAAAAATAGAAAATCTCTATAATTGAATAGATAACCTATTGTTAAAAGTGGAAAACATTGTGGCAAAAGGAGAAATTGCTCAAAAAGCCATCTGCTTCAGAGGTGTCAGAAAGCGTCTATATGAGAGAAATGGTTAATAGCCTTTAATTGACAATCACCGCTCTACAGAGGTTCAAAATATGCGTGTATGAAAAGATTGCGAACAACGCAAATCTAGATCTGACTGCTCGATGGAGAAGGCTGATTTTAAGCGTCGCTGATCGAAAACAAAGGTTTATATCCTGTTATGTTTGATATGGCAAAAATTAACCAATGTGTCTTGCTACTAATAATGATAATTCATACCAAATACTTTAACGATGGCAGTAATAGCTTTTAATTATTGGCTCTCAGGGATGTGGGGATAGCATTGCGACTGACTCGCTGGTGCCAGGTTAATTGTACCAGTAGAGCTGGTAACTTATTTAGCAAAAGCCGTGGTGTAACTGACAATTGTGGAAAGCGAGGTAAAACGACAAACAAACAAAACTTCAGAATGTGATATTTGACGTCCTTGTTCAATATTATGTTTTTGGTGGTTTAGTTACCGTCTACAAGGTCGTCTACTGTGTAAGCAGCATGTATACTGTCGATAGTAAACAGCATTCGCCTGACAATTAAACAACGGGTGAGGTGAGGGAGGTCGCCAGTACAATCCCTGGTCGGATTATACCAAAGACTTTAAAATGGTATTAATGGGTTCCCCTCCTTCTTGCCCCGGATACTTGGGCATACGACTCATTGACATCTTCAAGGTCGTCTGCTGTGTAGGAAACACACTTTTTGTTTCCGAGAATAAACGGTATCAGCGTGACTTTCTCCTTTTGCGTGTGAACAAACAATCCTTTAAACCACATCCCGATAGATGAAATTGGATAAGGAAGAAGACAGTGTAATCTTTTTAATACAGGCGTAAATATATCCACAGTAAGAAGACGCTAAGACTGTTTTGAACTGATCCAACTGTGTTTCATTTCACTGATGATGCAATAACTCTTACACTTAACCCTTTCCCTCATATAGACGCTTTCTGACGCCTTGAAGCAGACTTTTTGTAAACATAGTGACAAAGGAAGAAATTGCTCAAAACGAGCAATTTCTCCTTTTGCCACAATGTATTCCACTTTTAGTCATAGGTTATCCATTCAATTATAGAGATCTTCTATTTTTTGACAAAATATGTTCAAAGTCGTCTGCTACATAATTTTAGTATGAGGGAAAGGGTTAACTTATACTTTTAACCATGATTGATTCTCATTTTGATTGTATTGTATTATAAATATGGATGAAGGAAATATGATCTATGTTTTTCTCATCCTCGTATAATACGTATTTGTGTGTTATTCCGAATACACGCTTATAGCTTATTCATGACTTTGTTAAAATGTGTAAAAAAACGTAATTGTATGAAACAACAACTGTGTAAAGTTTACGTTTCTAAATAAAGAATACACACACACACACACATTTTTTTTTATAGTCATACAACTCTCAACGACAAATAAAACTACGTACTTCCTTCGTAAAATGTCTTCGTTATTATTTACCATGATTGAAATATCAATTTGAACCATTTTGACTACAGGTATCGAATTTGTTAAGTCTGAGCAACCCTCCACGCCGTCAGAGCTCTATACTGTTGGTTTTTGTTAATTCTATATTGTTATCATGGTATGTCTAGTAATTACTATGGACTCATCCAAATGCATAACTGAACATTTCCACTTTAAAAAATATTTTACACCTCATTTAGAAACACCCTTGGACGCCTCTGTAGCTGACGATGTGGAAAGTAAAATAATAAACTGTTAACAATTTAGCCACGACGTTTTCAACCGTGATAATTGGTCAGTATTTTATTGTATTGAAAGAATCAATATACCGATAAATGGTCAACAAATTCTAACCTCGCTTTCCATAAAACCGTATTCTGTAAACAGATTACATAGCCACGTACAACAGATCTGCAGCAGACGAGTTTTAAATCATCCAAATCTACCCTGTCGACAGACTTTGTTTATTGAGCCGTCCAGCGAGAAAACCAACATTGTGGAATCTGCGTAAAGTATCGACCCGGATCAGCCAAAGCATCCCACGCAGGCTTACCCGGATAGACTCTTTACACCTCTACATGTGGATTTTCTGTTTCAGAAATCATTACTCTATACCTCTATCCCTCCGAGACTGAATGTGTCAGCCCGAATCAGTCTGCACGGACTGCGCAGGCTGATCTTGGTCGATATATTACGCAGAGGCCATAATGTTGGTTTCTGATTGGTCAATTTAGAGACCAATTAGATTCTTGAGCACAGATTCTGAGCACAGATTAAACTTTTATAGCCAGATCTGGCTAACGGTTAATTGATCTATAGTTAATTGATCGATAAACAAGGAGAACACTTACATCCATAGATTAACGTAAAATCCAAATTTGACACCAAATAGTTACTGTATCTACAATGTCCTTTCCTAAGTCACTAAACAAGTCAAATAATCCAATCGAAGTGTTTTCCCCTCACTATTTCGCAATTACACTGTACCTCTGATACTAATCGTTCAACCTATAACGCTATGCAATTTGAGCGACTACACGTGACATGTTTATTTAAGGTAATTTACCATTTTGCAAACAATTGACTGGTTACGCTTTAGTGATTAAACAGGACGATTCGGATATTAGCTTAGTTTGTTATTTCACTGAATGTGATGCTACAATTTTGTCGAAACCGGCAGCAGATCAGTATAAACATGGCACTCCATAATGTTAGAGCGGGAGGCAGCAGACGACTTTTGAAAACATTGTGACAAAAGAAGAAATTGCTCAAAACGAGCAATTTCTCCTTTTGCTACAATGTTTTCATCTTCTTTCAGTAAATATATATCCTCATTTATAGAGATGTTCTATAGGTTTGTCCACATGTTTTCTAAAGTCGTCTGCTAGTGTGTTGTATGTGGGAAAGGTTAAGAGATAACATTAACGATGGGACACTTTTGTAGAAAACTTGCCTTTAGTACAGATACCGTACGTAGTACAGTCCTGTAATATTGTTCAATACGACAAGAAAATGTCATTCAAAGCAAACAATACAGAGTATGTATCAATTATTGATATTAACGACAGCTTGATGCATCATGAAACCAGCTGTCGCCGGAGCAGACTGTATTGGTTCTGTTTCCCGACCGTGGTAATCAATAGGAATTAGCGACTTAAACTTTTACTTAACCTTTTGAGTTCTGGAATTGTTTTTGTGAAGCCTGACCAGGTCACTATATAACCTGGCCAGATATCCACACTTGAGTCGTCTGACCAGGTTCTATACTGTTGGCTGTCAAATAATTAACCCTTGTCCCATGTACAACAAATCTACATTAGACGACTATGAAAACAAATTGACAAAGATGTGAACAATCTTTATAAATGAGAGTTATATCATTAAAAAGATTTGAACAAATTGTGGCAAAAGGAGAAATTGCTCATCATGAGTAAATTCTCCTTTTTTTTTTAATGTTTTCAAAAGTCGTCTGCTGTATGGTCGTCAACAAGTGTCTGTATGAGGGAAACGGTTAACATATTCAACCTTATATTCATAGAATTGGCTATTGACTCTTCCATTATTAAAGGTTAAACAAGTCCATTGTAAACATTCAGCGTTAAAAGGTTTAACATTTAGAAAATTGAATGTATTATTCATGCATAAGATTTCTAACCTTTATTCGTACGATAATACTGGGCACTGAATGCCATTGCATTGTTTAAATATCGTATCGTGCCCAGTGCCATTTTACTTGCAATTCTGAGCAAGATGGAAACAAAATCTTCAGCCCAATTAAAACCCAACGATTATTAAGTTGTCACTAGCATATTAAGATAACAAAGAAGTATCTTTATGAATTATATTCTAGTCTATTTCATGAGGAAATGCTTTCAAAACATTCGAATTTATGAATGGTGAAAAAACAGAACATATTCGTAATTTAACACCGTGAATCGGTCAGGCATTGTTCGATTATTTATGTAAATAAACGTCTGGAAAAAAAGGCTCCAATTTTAGATTACTTCGGCAAAATGTGATCGAAGGTAAACCTGTATTGAGCCTGAAAATATCTGAAAAGGCCCTCCCGCCCGATTCGATTGGTTGTATGGTGCGTTACGCCGCTTTAAACACTTGTTCAGTTACATCACGGCGTTTCCTAGGTGAGATACCAGTACTACTGGTCTTTTTATCTCTACACCATTCAGTCAGTCGTAATGCTAACCCCGAAACCCTGAGCGTCAAGGAGGGCAGCCATTACTACCATTTTTAAAGTCCGCCCGATATGAACCGTATTAACGTCACCGAAATGACGCATTACTTTACGAGACGGAGATGCTTGTAAATAGTTGACTATGTCTATAATTACTACTCCGAACGACATTGAATCTTGCAGGCTCTTTTGGGATAGTGACTCTAGTCATTATAGGTATTATTTCACCGCAGCACATGACCGGATACTGATACATTTGCAAGCCACGTCTGAAGTCTGAATTGAACAATTTGTCTGTTTTCTGAATTTACCCTTAACTTAACAGTTTCATGTACTCATGTATTTTTCCAATGAAAAGTTTCACGAACTCAGATAGCATTTCCTTTTCACCTGGTATAAATCTTGTACTAACATTACTAGTTTCTACAGCTTAATACGATTTAATAACCCTTTGCTAATTAGAAAAAATAGCACACTATAGTTTAGTTTTAGGGACATTTTTTTCAGAATGTAATAGATGTGTACATATTATGTTATGTATTATGAGCCGGTGGCCTAATACTTTTGAATAAATATTTATCATTGTCATTGGCACTATTTCATCGCAGCACATGACCGAAAACTGATACATTTGCTAGCCACGTCTGAATAGAACATGTTTTTGTCTGTTTTATAACTCTACCCTTAACTAATAGTTGTTATATATTTTTCGTCATTGAACATATCTGCACATTGCGTGCGAGGGAAAGAAGGTTAGATTTGATTGGTATGTAGGCACACCAACATTGATGACTTTTATACGTTGCTTCAAAACATCAATCCTGATGTAATAAATAGACTCTCATATCTCATCTATATGTTAATGAAAACAAATGATAAGGACATCATTCTCTGCTGTATAATATGTGTTAAATAGAATGCATTGTACTATTGGCAGTAGGCATAACTACTTTCAATAAGTATTTGTCATTGTCATTGTTATCTCATCCTCGTATATACGTTTTTGTGTGTTATAGCAGCAAAATGTGTTGAAAATGAACATTATCAATTTGACCTTCTCCTTTAAAACACGAAACCCATTTACCAAGGACCGATAAATCATTTGTCATGCAATAAAATGTTTCATGCCAGGATATCAATATATGCTGAATATGAGCCGTTCCACGAGAAAACCAACATTGTACTCTGCGTAATGTTTCGACCCAGATGAGCATGCGCAGTCCGCGCAGGCTGATCCGGCCGAGACATTTCGTTTATTTTAGAATTTATTTAGATAAATATAGAAACTCCACAGGGGGCGAAACGTGTCTGCTCGGAAGAGCCTGCGAGACATGCTTAGGCGGATCCGGATCGATACTTAACGCAGAGTCAACAATGTTGGTTTTCTCGTGGAACGGCTCATATTAATAAACATTGTGAAAAGTGAATGCTACTGTCTACAGCTTGATCATGTTCCATACAATAATCGAAATCGTATTGTACATAATTAGTCAACAGTGGAATTACTTCTTGAACTCTTCGTACTATCCACAGGGAGGGCGGATGGATCTGTGTGCATTATAAGGAGAATGAAAACAGTCGATCTAAAACAGTGCGAGGCGAATGACAGTTTATCGAACATTCTTGCGCGATGTTTCTTATGGCCGTGCCCCTACGATTCTTTTACGAAAACAAGCCTGATATAAGCTTCGGATTGCTTCGCGACCCTCCAATTAATATGTTTGTAAAGATGTTCTCCAATTATCTGCTGAGGTGTTGATGTATGTGGTAAAAGGGGGGTGGGTGTCTATAGAGCTTTAGGCTATCCGAATTATTATTTTTTGTATTTCACCGATGAATAGCACAGTCGGTATAGACGGAGGTTGTCAATCCAGTGGTTGAGAGTTCGAACCCCAGCTCGGCCAACAAACCCATATTAATCAATCAATGGAAGGCTGAGAAGGTTGCAAATAAAAAAGAATAAACGTCATAACCCACATAGTTATGGGTCATTGTTGGAATATGGCGATGTTTCAATTACTATCTTTGATGTTTTAGATTGCCATCTACAAGGTCGTCTGCTGTTTTAATAAGTAAAATAAACAGTATTAGCGTCGCGAGAGGTCAGGGTCATACCAAATACTTTACAAATTCCCACCTTAGCGCTCATTGTAATTTGCAAAAACGATGTAATTGTATACTTTAATAGCCGTTAATTCACAATCAATGCTCTACAGGGGTTTACAATATCCTTGTTTGTATTTACAAGATGCATGTATATGCATACGTAACTATTTATATTTTTAAATCTATCTATCTATCCGTCTATGAAAAGATTGCAAACAACGCAAATCTTGATGTGACTGCGTGATGGAGAAGGTTGATTTTAAGGGCCGCTGATCCAACATAAAGGTTGTCCGACTGTGTATGATATGGCATAAATTAACCAATGTGTCTTACTACTACTAATACTGATACTTTTCATATTGAGATATCTTATGTGGGATGTCGCGAGTTTAATCCACGGTCGGGTCATACCAAATACGTTAACAAAGGCAGAAATTACCATGTCTTTCCAATCTTGGTGCTTAGGGTTGTGGGGTTAGAATAACGACGACTGAGTCGATGGTGTCAGGATAATTGGACCAGTAGTACTGGTAACTTACTCAGGACACATGGACCAGTAGAACTGGTAACTTACTCAGGACACGCCGTGATATAACTGATGTCAGGATAAATGGCCAGTAGTACTGGTAACTTACTAAGGACACGCCGTGATATTACTGGTGTCAGGTTAAATGGACCAGTAGTACTGGTAACTTACTCAGGACACGCCGTGATATTACTGGTGTCAGGATAAATGGACCAGTAGTACTGGTAATTTACTCAGGACACGCCGTGATATTACTGATGTCAGGATAAATGGACCAGTAGTACTGGTAACTTACTCTGGACACGCCGTAATATTACTTATGTCACAATAAATGGACCAATAGTACTGGTAACTTACTCAGGACACGCCGTGATATAACTGATGTCAGGATAAATGGACCAGTAGTGACTGGTAACTTACTCAGGACACGCCGTGATATTACTGATGTCAGGATAAATGGACCAGTAGTACTGGTAACTTACTTAGGACACGCCGTGATATTACTGATGTCAGGATAAATGGACCAGTAGTACTGGTAACTTACTCAGGACACGCCGTGACATAACTGAACAATTGTGGTAAGCCGGTGTAAAACACCAAAGCAAAAACAAAACTTCAGAGAATAGACGTTCTTTTCAATGTTTTAGATTATCATCTACAAGGTCATCTGCTGTGTAAGCAACATACTCTGTCGATAACAAACAGCATTAGCCTGACAATTGAACAGTCGCCAGTTCAATCCCCGGTCGGATTATACCAAATACTTTAAAATGGTATTAATGGGTTTCCCTCCTTGTTGCCCTGGATACTGACTACTACTGAGGCATTACGACTAACTGACGTCTTCAAGGTCATCTGCTCTGTAGGCAGCACAATTTACCGAAAAATAAACGGCATCAGCCAAATAGATGAAAGTACATAAGGAAGTAGACGGTGTAATCTAAATATCTACATCTAGAAGATGTTAAGACTGGTTTGAACTGATCCAACCGTGTTTCACTGATGATGCAATAACTCTTACACTTAACTAATACTATAAACCATGATTTATTCTCAGTTTTATGTTGTATTGTATTATACAAATTGATAAAGGAAATATCTATGTTTTGCTCATCCTCGTATATACGTGTTTGTGTGTTATACCGGACAAATGCTTATAGCTTATTCATGACTTCGTTAAAATGTGTATGGTAAAATGTGTATATACTTATTTGTATGTAACTAAAAACTGTGTAAAGTTTACGTTTCTAAATAAAGAATATACAAAAACACATTGTTATAGTCATACAACTCTCAACGACAAATTTAGCCACGACGTTTTCAACCGTATGTGATAATTGGTCAAGTAATTTATTGTATTGAAAGAAAACAATAGTATCCGGCTATACCAATAAATCCTAACCTCGCTATCCATAAAACCATTTTCTTTATACAGACAACATAGCGCTTCAAACGTACAACAGATCTGCAGCAGAAGAGTTTTAGATCATCCAAACAAAAATATGGAAAAACTTTATAAAAACAGTTTAATCATTGAAAGCAGTTGAAAGCATTGTGACAAAAGCAGAAATTGCTCATTATGAGAAATTTCTTCTCTTATCACAATGTTTTATAAAGTCGTCTGTTGCAGATGCGTCAACATGTATATACATGTTAGAAAGGGTTGAGACACATTTGTAGCAGACGAGTCGCGAAAACATTTATGGAAGTTAAGAGAAATTGCTCAAAATTAACCATATCTACACTGCCGACAACGGTTTCGACTTTGTTCATATCATATCGCAGTGCCAGTTCTCAAGGTGTAAGATTATGTTCCACTGTTGCTTTCAAAGCAGACGACACTTTCATCAAATCATGGTCCGAAATTATAAAACTCTGAAAAAATTCACAGTGCTCAAAAATGAACTCCGTGCTCAAAATAAGGCTTCTAATTGGTCAATTTTGAAAACGAATTTGCTTCTGATCAATCAGATACTTGAGCACAAATTCTAAGCACAGATTAAAGTTTTATAGTTTTGGAGCCAGATCTGTCGAACGGTTAATTGATCTATAGTGAATTTATCGATAGTGAATTGATCTAAAGTGAATTAATCTATAGTGAATTGATCTATAGTGAATTGATCTATAGT
Source organism: Serripes groenlandicus (assembly GCA_031761405.1). Lineage (NCBI taxonomy): Eukaryota > Metazoa > Mollusca > Bivalvia > Cardiida > Cardiidae > Serripes > Serripes groenlandicus. The sequence continues at coordinate 641,592 of JASEVX010000025.1, forward strand.
GAATTGAGTGAATTGATCTATAGTGAATTGATCTATAGTTCAAGTTCAAGTTCAAGTTCTTTATTTGCATAACATTTTACATGTTGTTGCAACATATACATACTAAACAATTGTATAGCAATACATATAGTATAGTTTCAATAGTTGACATGTGATATATAATACTCGAGAAAAGTGTAATTAATGCGTACAAGTTGACTAAACGTAGATTGTTTATTTTGTGGATTTAAAATAGCACCTTTTTCGGATTTCTATCCGTCTATGGTACTGTTTTAGATTCGCGTTTAGTATAGTGAATTGATCTATAGTGAATTGATCTATAGTGAATTGATCGATACACAAGGAGAACACTTACATCCATAGATTAAAGTAAAATCCAAATTTGACACCGAATAGTTACTTCTGCAATGTCCTTTCCTAAGTCACTAAACAAGTCGAATAATCCAAACGAAGTGTTTTACCTTCACTATTTCGCAATTACACTGTACCTGTGATACTAATCTTTCAACGAACGCTATGCATTTTGAGCGACTACACGTGACTTGTTTATGATTTACGGTAATTCTCCCATTTTGCAAACAATTATCTTGTTACGCTTTAGTGATTAAACAGAAATATTCGGATGTTTTTGCACGCCTTTACTCTGTCACTTAACTTGTTTTTAATGCAACATGAAACTACTGTAGACGATATTGTGGTTGGCCCAAGTTGGATACGACTGTGAGTCAAGGGATTATTCGTCTTTAATTGATACAACCATGGGGAAAGGTGAGCAGGCCGCCTGTATACGATGTTCCAATTCTGTTGAAAACGGCAACAGATTAGTATAAACATGGCAATTCATAATGTTAGAGCGGGAGGTTCAGCAGCAGCAGACAACTTTTGAAAACATTGTGACGAAAGAAGAAATTGCTCAAAACGAGCAATTTCTCCTTTTGTCCCAATGTTTTCATCTTCTTTCAGTAAATATACCCTCATTTATAGAGATTTTCTATAGGTTTGTCCACATGTTTCTAAAGTCGTCTGCTGCTAGTGTGTTGTATGTGGGAAAGTGTTAAGAGATAACATTAACGATGGGACACTTTTGTAGAAAACTTGCCTTTAGTATCAGACACCGTGGTACAGTCCTGTAATATTGTTCAATACGACAAGAAAATGTCATTCAAAGCAAACGATACAGAGTATGTATCAATTATTGATATTAACGACAGCTTGATGCAACATGAAACCAGCTGTCGCCGGAGCAGACTGTATTTGTTCTGTTTCCCGACCGTGGTAATCAATAGGAATTAGCGACTTAACCTTTTAGTTAACCTTTTGAGTTCTGGAATTGTTTTTGTGAAGCCTGATCTGTATAGATCCTGGCCAGCTATCTATCCCAATTTGAGTCGTCTAACCAGGTTCTATGCTGTTGGCTGTCAAATTAACCCTTTCCCATATATGTACAACAAATATGCAGCAGACGACTATGAAAACAAAATGACAAAAACTTGAAAAATATTCATAAATGAGAGTTATATTATTAAATTATTATTATAATTGAAAGCATTGTGGCAATTCGTAATTTAACACCGTGAATCAGTCAGGCATTACTCGACTATTTATTTAAATAAACGTATGGGAAAAAGGTTCCAATTTTAGATCGCTTTTGCAAAATGTGATCGAAGGTGTTGACCCTGAACATGTATGTAGCGGTCCGCCCGATTTGATTGATTGATTGTTTAGTGCTTTACGCCGCTTTTTTTTCTCCCAGTTACATCACGGTGTTACCTTGGTAAGTTACCTATACAAATGGTCCATTTATCCATAATGCTAAACCCGAAACTCTGAGCGCCAAGGAAGGCAGCCATTACTACCATTTTTAAAGTCCGCCCGATTTGAACCGTATTTAACGTCACCGAAATGACGCATCAGTTTACGAGAAGGAGATGCTTGTTAATAGGTGACTATGTCTCTAATTGCTACTTTGAACGACATTAAATCTTGCAGGCTCGTTTTGGATATTGTCCCTAGTCATTACAGGTACTATTTCACCGCAGCACATGACCGGAAACTGATACATTTGCTAGCCACGTCTGAAGTCTGAATCGATCAATTTGTCTGTTTTATAAATCTACCCTTAACTCAAAACTTGTTATATATTTTTTGCCATTGAAAATATCTGAACATTGCGTACATTTGTGATATTGTTTGGGACATTATTGGAATATGGACGTGTTTAAGTTTTCCTCTTCCATGTTTTGAAAAGCAAACTACAAAGTCGTCTGCTGTATAAGCAGCAAAATATGTTGAAAATGAACATTATCAACTTGACTTTCTCCTTTTAAACTCGAGGAGATATCAATACATACTGATATGAGCCGTTCCACGAGAAAACAAGCATTATGGACTCTGCGTAATGTTTCCGGTCTATACTTTACGCAGAGTCCACCATGTTGGTTTTCTTATGGAACGGCTCATATTATAAAACTTTGTGAAAAGTGACTGTTACTGTCTACAGCTTGATCATATTCCATGCCATAATCGAAATCGCATTGTACATAATTAGTCAACAGTGGAATTACTTCTTGAACTCATCGTACTATCCACGGGGAGGGCGGATGGATCTGTTTGCATTATAAGGAGAATGAAAACAGTCAACCGAAAACAGTGCGATACGAGTGAGATCATATTAAACCGTAATATTTGCAAAAGCTCTTGTGCGATGATCCTCATGCTCGCGCTCCTACGTTGCTTTTACGAAAACAGGCCTGTTATAAGTTTCGGATTGCTTCGCGACCCTTCGCTCAATGTTTCCCAAGTCTTTGCTGAAGTTTAGTAGTATGTGGTAAAAGGGGATGGGGTGTCTATGGTGCTTTAGAATATTTGATTTTTTTTGTATCTCACAATCTACATTCTAAGGATTTCATAATTAAAGAGTTGCTATTGTATTATAAAAAACATTTGAAATACAACTATTTTTTCCATCTACTCTCACTCCGGCCCACCCCTTCCAAGTAGGACTACAACACACTACTTTTCAAATGACGAAAAAAAATAAGCTGACTAGAAAGATTATTTTTTTCCTTACAACTTCAATTCCAATTTCATTAAAATCAGACCAAAACACTTCGCTTGATGTATAATGGATCTGACGACATCGCATATTACTATTCACTTATGTATTTATGAACAGGTGCTCGTTTTTTGTCCATCCTGTCCTCTTCTCTATCTATTCTATATGTATATGGGTTATCTTCCCCGTTTTATACCTAACGATAATGTAGGGGACAATTTGAATGGTTGACGCAAAGGATATTATGAGCCGATATCTATGAGGCAGCTTTGAGATCTACATCCGAGCAAGCCAAGTTCTTTTTGATAAGGGTTAAATCAAATTTGATAAGAATGTAAAATCGGTACTGATTTCTTATGAGATACTGACACATGCCACTTGGGATATTACCCCCAAAAGACTATTACCCACAGGATTATTCCCCTGCCTCTTAAATGAAAGATGGATAGTTCCCCTCAATGTCACTTATGCAATTGGATAAAACACTCATCGGAAATAGTGTCTAGATGTTTATCATTAATTCATTGGTTTTCGGTTATCAGATATCATAGACTGAACTATATAGAGATGGGATAGTATACATGTTTATGGCAATTCTCATTCATCTTAATTGTTTATACATTTCTACAGATGTGTTCACATAAATCTGTGTGATCAACTCTTCATTACTCATACATGTACCCATGATCTATATTTATTTTTTGGCTCGCTTGCCGTATTGTTGACATAAATGTATTTACAAAGAAAAACGTGTTCATTTTATACTGCCTTTCATCGCCATGTTGCATTAAACATAACACTACCATACCTTTTCCCATCAACATTTTTTTATGCGACTAAATTTGTTCCCATTTTATTTTGTAGAAAAAAAACCTGGCAAAAGAACATGACACTTTGTTTACTCAGCCAAACAGTAATTAGTCGACGTGTGTCAGAACTGACAGTACTTTGATAATGTGATCTTCTCTATACATTCCACACATTATTTTTTTAAATTTTCTGTCAATAATCCAAGTAGGTCATCTATCGTAGTTAACTATCATACCACGACATAATTGTAAAAAGTTATACAAGAGCTTTTACATGTCAAAATGGACCTTTATAAGTCTCCTACTATATCAAGTTACGAAGTATATAGACACCATTAATCCAACGAGTTTAACCCTTTCCCTCATATAGACGCTTTCTAACGCCTCTGCAGCAGACTGCTTTTTGAAAACATGGCGACAATAGAAGAAATTGCTCAAAAACGAGCAATTTCTCCTTTTGTCACCATGTTTTCAACTCTATTCAATTATTGTACTTTCATTTAAGGAGTCCCCCCCCCCCCCCCCCCCCCCCCCCCCCCACACACACACACAAAAAAGGTATGTTTTCAAAGTCTTCTGCTGCAGAGTTGCAGAGTTGCCGTATGTGGGAAAGGGTTAAAATGATATGCTTCGTAAAATAAACAGATATACTGATATGGCGAGCTTTTACGTCTTAGCCACATTTTTATGAGATATAGAAAAAACAACGTTACATGCAACTGTATACATTATTTATGACAGGGGGATATTATGTACACTATCCTTTTTTAATTGTTTACCTACAAAATAATTCATTATGTTTGTTTATATGGTGTTTACCGCTTTAACTCTTTTCAGCGCCGAATTGTTTAAAAGTAGACTCTCCCATGTTCAAACTCGGGTGTGTCCATTTCTCAATTTATGAAAGTTTTGGACTATTTTGGTAACTAAAAGGCAAACAATGCTGATTTCAGGTGAGACAGCTCGTTACGAGCTGACTCACCTGAATCAGACTTGTTTGCAAAAACCTCAATATTGCCTATCACACCGTTTCCTGGTAGAATTACCAGTACTACTGGTCCATTTATTCTGACACTAGAGAGTCATTTGTAATGCTAACCCAACAATCCTGAGCGTTAAGAATGGAAAGTCATTACTACCATTTTTAAAATACATTTGTATTTTATATGACCCGGTCGGGTAGCGAACCTGCGATATTCCGCACCGGGACTGACCTCTACCACTACACCACCGAGGAGATATTTCATTATGAAACATCATATTATTATTAGTAGCAAGACACATTGGTTAATTTATGCGATATTATACACAACCGGACAACCTTTGTTTTCTATCAGCGACGACTCAAATCAGCCTTCTCTTTCACGCAGTCAGATCACGATCTGCGTTGTTACCTATCTGTTTTCATACAAGCATATTTGAAACCTCTGTAGCGCGGTAATGTTTAACTAACGACTATACACGTATACAATTACATCGTAAGTACAAATAACATATGGGAGTAGCTCTGAGAAAACAAACCGTTAAAGCATTTGCGACCATTGTTATGCGCCTGATGTTTTAAAGTAAGTGTCGCTCAAGAAAGTTGCTATTTAGAGAGGTCGGTTTAAAGAGGAACCATTTTGAGAGGTCGCTCTAAAGGGTACCATTTTGAAAAGAAGCCCTAAAGAGGTACCTTTTCGAGAGATCGCTATGAAGAGGTACCATTTTGAGAGGTCGTCCTAAAGAGGTAGCTTTTCGAGAGGTGGCTATAAAGAGGTACCATTTGGAGAGGTCACTCGAGTGCTTTTATTTTGAGTACCTCGAGTGCTTTTATTTTGCCACAATTCTCATGTTAATACACTGAGGTAAAACGTGCGTTTACAAAACAATTTTGTTAACACACAAACTGTGCAATAAGGTTGTTACAACCTTCTTGCACCAAACAAAGAGGCAATTTTGGGATACAAGCATTTCACATCAAATTATTTTGCAGATTTTAATATCATGTGTTTATATAGATATATAAGAGAATTTTCGGGAGAAAAGTGACTTTCGTGAAAAAACGTGAGTTACAATCTTCTTGCGCTTAACCCTTTCCAACACAACTGCAGCAGACAACTTTGAAAAAAGAGTGAAAAAAGAGTGACAAAAACCTGAAATATCTCCATATAATTTCACATTTGGCCACAATGTTTTCAAAAGTTGTCTGCTGCTATTGCATCAAAATACGTCTGCAGGTGGGAAAGGGTTAAGGGTTAATATAAACTTAATATCTACAGGTAAACCTGTCTTAACCAAACATTGATATACAGCGAAACGTATGAAGCTCCGCCTTAACGTGCTCAATACTTTGGATAACAATACAGTACAGACTGTTCAAGGGAGTTAAGTCTCCATTACAAAATTATTGTGGTACTTCTAGTTATATGTCGGGGTACACACACGGAAGTATTTATGGGGCGGACATCTTGTTTTAAATATCTTTTTAGATTCTAATTGGACATCTGATTCGATCCCTCTCAGTTCTGGTGAGTATCAGTGCTTGTATTATTAACAATGGTTTCAATTCTTAACAAGATCTGATGTGTTGTTCATAGAAAATTAGATTGTGTACAGTTGTCGTGTCCGTAATTTTCTAAAATAATGTCTAGATAGGGTCAGATTTAATGTACAAATCTCTTATATCTTTAAACAAAGACTGCACTGCACGTAAAGTTGATTTATAGAATCATTTCAATTATTTTGTTTATGCTAGACGTATGATTGTTGATACAGATTTCTGTGTTGTTTGACTTGTTGGGAACGAACCATAACCCACAAAGCTATAATGGTCGTCTATGTAAAATGATTTACTTCCCTTGGACCTAAAATGTCGGGGTACACACACGGAGGACATTTTGTTTCTAAATTGGTTGCAATTCTTAACAAGGACTGATGATTTGTTCATAGAAAATGGGATTGTATACGGTTGTCGTGACAGAAACTCCTGCATGTACTCTTTCTAAAACAATGTCTAGATATGGTCAGATTTAATGAACAAATCCCTTATATCTTTAAACAAAGACTGCACTTAAGATTATTTTATAGGATCATTTCATCAATTCTTGGTATTCTGTGCAAGACGTACGGTTGGTCTGAACGAGTTTATACACTCAATACCTGGTTTAATGGTATGGACTCGTCCGATATGGTAACGATTTCAAATATGGACACACTATTTAACGACTTTTAAACAGTTAAAATATTGTAAAAAGGCAAAACTTATACATGTCAATTTCGTTCTTTCCAAATCTATCAATGTTATCGTTGAATAAAAGGTTTACTGTAAAATGAAAAGGAGCAAAAAATTAGTTAAATATTATGGTAATTTTAGCATCAGCATAAAACATAAATAATTTGTATCGATATGTTTTCAAAAATTATTTGTTGAAATTAAATTGACCACATACATCTGAATACATACATGGGCATACAACAACATCTACTTATCGTGATATAGTATACTTGAACCTCTATCCGCATTGCTGTACATTAAACACAATCTGCGTATTATACAATATGTCAAATCTTATCCCTTTGTTTAACTTGTTATACAATAATTCAATCCTTATCCTCATGTTTAACTACATCTTCGTATATTTTACAATAATTCAACGCTTATCCTTATGTTTGATTACATCTTCGTGTCATATTATACAATAATTCAACACTTATCCTTAGGTGTAACTACATCTTCATGTCATATTATATAATTCAACACGTATCCTTATGTTTAACTATATCTCCGCTCATCCGATCATTTATGTTAAGAATTTACACCGTACCGGAAGTTGTTAACCGGTGTTGATAATAACATGACCATGTCGTATTGACCTAAATAAAGAATCTATAGCAGGAATCCATCTCGTATTTTATCGGCCATCATCCAATCAAGAATATAACACTTATCTTTATGCTTAACTACATCTTCGTGTCGTATTATATTATACAATAGTTCAACCCTTATCCTTATAATTAACTACATATTCGTGTCATGTTATACACTATTTCAAGCCGAGCCCCGGTAGCTCAGTCGGTAGCGACGCGGGCTGTCAATCAAGGGGTTGTGAGTTCGAATTCCGGCTCGGCCAACTTTCTTTCCGACGATTGACAAAAGTCAATGCGACATCTTCCACCAATGGGCTAAGTCTATGTGGAAAAGCAGCCAGTTGCTTGGGAAGATTGTTGTGTGGAGTACTGGTGTGAGAAAACCAGGAAATGCATGAGTAGGTGAACTGGCCGACGTGATATAACTGAGAAATTGTTAAAAACGGCGTTAAACCCCAATCAATCAACACTATTTCAACCCCTTTCCTTATGTTTAACTACATCTTCGCGTCATATTACAATAATTCAACCCTTATCCTTATGTTTAACTATATCTTCGTGTCATGTTATACCATAATTCAACCATTATCCTTATGTTTAACTACATCTTCGTAACATATTACACAAATAATTCAACCCTTATACTTATGTTTAACTACATCTTTGTGTCGTATTATACAATAATTCATCCCTTATCCTTATGTTTAACTACATCTTCGTAACATATTACACAAATAATTCAACCCTTATCCTTATGTTTAACTACATCTTTGTGTCGTATTATACAATAATTCATCCCTTATCCTTATGTTTAACTAAATCTTTGTGTCGTATTATACAATAATTCAACCCTTATCCTTATGTTTCCCTACATCTTTGTGTCGTATTATGCAATAATTCAACCATTTTCCTTATGTTTAACTACATCTTTGTGTCATATTATACAATAATTCAACCCTTTTCCATATGTTTCCCTACATCTTTGTATCATATTATACAATAATTCAACCCCTATCCTTATGTTTAAATACATCTTTGTATCGTATTATACAATAATTCATCCCTTTTCCTTATGTTTTATTACATCTTTGTGTAATTTTATACAATAATTCAACCCCTATCCTTATGTTTAAATACATCTTTGTGTCATGTTATACAATAATTCATCCCTTTTCCTTATGTTTAACTACATCTTTGTGTCGTATTATACAATAATTCAACCCCTATCCTTATGTTTCCTTACATCTTTGTGTCATATTATACAATAATTCAACCCTTATCCTTATGTTTAACTACATCTTTGTGTCGTATTATACAATAATTCATCCCTCTTCCTTATGTTTTATTACATCTTTGTGTCGTATTATGCAATAATTCAACCCTTATCCTTATCTTTTATTACATCTTTGTGTCGTATTATACAATAATTCATCCCTTATCCTTATGTTTAACTAAATCTTTGTGTCGTATTATACAATAATTCAACCCTTATCCTTATGTTTCCCTACATCTTTGTGTCGTATTATGCAATAATTCAACCCATTTCCTTATGTTTAACTACATCTTTGTGTCATATTATACAATAATTCAACCCTTTTCCAATTTGTTTCCCTACATCTTTGTATCATATTATACAATAATTCAACCCTTATCCTTATGTTTAACTACATCTTTGTGTCGTATTATACAATAATTCATCCCTTTTCCTTATGTTTTATTACATCTTTGTGTAATTTTATACAATAATTCAACCCCTATCCTTATGTTTAAATACATCTTTGTGTCATGTTATACACTAATTCAACGCTTATCTTAATGTTTAACTACATCTTCGTGTCGTATTATACAATAATTCAACCCTTATCCTTATGTTTAAATACATGTTTGTGTCATATGCTACAATAGTTCAATCCTTATCCTCATGTTTAAGTACATCTTCGTATCATATTATACGATAATTCATCCCTTATACTTATGTTTAACAACATCGTCGTATCATATTATACAATAATTCAACCCTGCTCGTTATGGTTAACTACATCTTCGTATCATATTATACGATAATTCAACACTTATACTTATGTTAAACTACATCTTCGTATCATATTATACAATAATTCAACCCTTATCCTTATGTGTAACTATATCTTTGTGTCATATTATACAATAATTCAACCCTTACCATTGTGTTTAACTACATATGTGTGTCATGTTATACGATAATTCAACCCTCATCCTTATGTTTAACTACATCTTTGTGTCATGTTATACGATGAATCAATCCTAATCCTCATGTTTAACTACATATTCGTGTCATGTTATACAATAATTCAACCCTTATCCTTATGTTTAAATACATGTTTGTGTCATATGCTACAATAGTTAAATCCTTATCCTCATGTTTAAGTTCATCTTCGTATAATATTATACGATAATTCAACACTTATCCTTATGTTTAACTACATTTTCGTATCATATTATACAATAATTCAACCCTGATCGTTAAGGTTAACTACATCTTCGTATCATATTATACGATAATTCAACACTTATACTTATGTTTAACTACATCTTCGTATCATATTATACGATAATTCAACACTTATACTTATGTTTAACTACATCTTCGTATCATATTATACGATAATTCAACACTTATACTTATGTTTAACTACATCTTCGTATCATATTATACAATAATTCAACCCTTATCCTTATGTGTAACTATATCTTTGTGTCATATTATACAATAATTCAACCCTTACCATTGTGTTTAACTACATATGTGTGTCATGTTATACGATAATTCAACCCTCATCCTTATGTTTAACTACATCTGTGTGTCATGTTATACAATAATTCAACCATTATCTTCATGTTTAACTACATATTCGTGTCATGTTATACAATAATTCAACCATTATCTTTATGTTTAACTACATCTTCGTATCATGTTATACAAAACCTAACCCTTATGATATCCTGCTGTATGCGGCATTAAGCAGAACCTTCTAACCATATTATTTACTCACATGAAATGCTCTTCGATGACGTATCGATAGTATTTACCGTTCACTGATTGCACGATCTGGGTATAAGGGGGTTACAGATGTGACCTAAGACAAAAGTAAATGATATATTTATTCGTAACAACTAAATTTAATTTGTTCTTAGATTGTCATTCTTATGTTTGAATTGACCGATTTCATTTCCCCCCTTAAATAGCCCTCTACTACAATTGTTTAACCCGTGGCACTCCACTTCACAAGATGGCCGTCAAAACAAAAAAATATAATCAACTTTAAACAACATCTCCTCTTAAACCACTGTCAACAATTTTAAAAGAATTTTATTTTGATGTTCCTTAAGTTACAATCTACTTCAATTGCTCAAACCGTTTCGCTCCGTTGCAAAAAGTGGCCACGAGAGCTTAAATTATACAAATTATGCTAGAATTGTTAGACTTTAAATTATAATGTCCAGACTGAACACACAAAAAAACGAGACAAAAAGCGTGTGTGGTATTAGATCTGTTGATGCACATTTTACTTCACACGACTTTATCACCTGCTAGCATTTCATAATCAACACCTTTAAAGGTACAAATATATAACGAAGATGGAATTACATAAATTAATTTAAATTAGCATAACTCGATGGATCCCTCAAACACGTCGAAAACTCGAAGACATATATGTTACCCCTTCGACTTCGAGTCATCGCGAGTCCCCCAGTATATTTGAAATATTGCAGTTCAAAGGTCAATTACAAGCCGGACAGTCGTACCCTTCATTCTACATACATTACATAGCAATCAGTGTACACATGAGCGGCGCTCCAGATTAAACAACCTTAACCACTTTAATACATAACTTGAAAAACCTGCATGGCCATTCATAACCAGGATCCAAATGTGTACTATTTAACTAGCGAACAGTATACACCAGATCAAACTGGGCGAACTCGCTTGCTGATCTGGTTCTATATTGGCCGGATATATGTCATACGTTTGGTTTTTGCATAGCGCCGCTCACTTTGTTCTATAGTTGCGGTTTAAAGCTTGAAGACAAATCAGCGAAAAGTGACAATTCCTATCAGTACATGTACATGTATGCATTGCTTGTTCGTATTTAATCGTCATAAGACGATATGTAGCTTTTATAAAAAAAGTAACCCATAACACTTTCCCCCATATCACGAATCTGCAGCAGACGACTTTGATAACATACCTGAAAACATTTGGGAACTCCCTTTATATGAAAGTATAATAATTGAAAAGTGTTGAAAACATGGTTTTAACAGGAGAAATTGCTCGTTTTGAGCAATTTCTTCATTTGTCGCCATGTTTTCAAAAGCCGTCTGCTGCAGAGGCGTCTGATTTCACAACTGATAATATGTTCTTATATCATTTTATTGTGTATAATACTTGGTAAAATGTTTTATTATTATTTCAGATTTCGATTTTAACCATGGCGTGTAGCTCATCTATATATAAATCATCCGATGAAACGTTTTTCCATGAGTGTGACGTTTGTAAAAGTCAGAATGCGACATCCGATGCGGTGTCATACTGTGTCATTTGTAATGAATATCTATGCATACCATGCGCTAAAGCACACAGCGGATCAAGACTCACGAAGAACCACAAGCTACTGACGGGAAGCAATCTGCCATCCACATCAACGACGGCTGAATCAACATCGCCCATCATGTTTTGTGAATACCATAAAACAATGATTGTAAATATGTATTGTCAGAGTCATGATGACGTCATCTGCAATACATGCAAACTAACCAGCCATAGAATGTGTAAAACAACTAGTACTGACCAACAAGCCAATCATATGAAGACAAGCGGGTCTTTTAAAGACACATTAACAGGTCTTAAAGAGCTAAAATCAAAATATGACAAGCTGAAAGTATCGAGGAATAAAGACGAAAATGGTGTTAAGACGGAATTAGATGAGTGCATTCAAAACATGCGTCAGATACGAAAGGATATAAACGAAGTGTTAGATACTATTGAAAACACTCTACTAAAAGAAATCCGTCAAGTAAATGAAAGATCAACCAAATATATCGAAAATCACAATGCGATATTCGCTGATGCTATGGCTCAAATATCTGATCACATAACATTCCTTAAAGATGGTGGGAAAGCACGAGATGCTGACGCTATGTTCGTTGGGATGAAGAAAGCCAGTATTGTTAAGAGTAGATATGAGGATATTATTTCGAAAATGCAAGACGAACTTCATCAATCCGAAATTACATTTCAGCTTAATGACGCCCTTCATGGCGTGGTAAAACACCTGCGGAATGTAGATACAGTCCTGATTGACAACCGTCGGTTTCCTCTCAATAACTCGGGTCTCATTGATATGCAGATCTCTTGTTATGGCATTACACGTGGACGAACATCTCAGAAGTCACTAACAAACCTGACCTTATCCGGTAGACATGAAATCGATGTAGGAGATACAAGCGTTGTAGCGTGTACCTTCATGTCTGATGGACATCTTGTAGTGTGTAGTGGCGAAGAAGGACTCACACTACTTGATAAAGACTTCAATGTTATATCGAAGCTCAAAGAACCTGCATACCAAGTAGCAGCCATCAATCATAATGAAGTTGTCGTTATCTGTTTCAAGAAGGAAATCAAAAGAGTTGAGTTATTTCCCAAGATGAAATTGACCAATACCTTGAAGACGGATATATACTGTTTTGGTGTAGATGTGTCTGGTGATGAGATATATGTGACCAGTAGTCAAGGTTTTGGTAAAGGTGAGGTACATGTTCTTAACATGGATGGTGAAGTACAGAATAGTCTTGGTGTGGAGAATGGTAAATATATGTTTAAAGACCCTGATTGTGTGACCGTCAATAAGGACGGAAGTAAAATATTTGTATCAGACTTAGCCACTGGTATTGTCACGTGTCTTAATAAACAAGGTCATGTGATTTACCGGTATTCGGACACGGACTTGAAAGAACCAAGAGGAATGTATGTGGATTGTGAAGGTTATCTGTTAGTCTGTGGTTCAGAAAGTAACAATATACACGTTAGTGGACAAAATGGTAAAACAAAGACGATTTTATTGCCAGAGACACACGGTGTCGAAAGCCCATGGTGTACGGCGTTTAGAGAGAGTGATGGTTGTCTAGTGGTGGGAACAAATAATGGCAAGCAAAAACAATTGAACAGTTTTTCCGTTATTTAATTAGAAATGACAAAATTGTATCAATATACTATTCCTACTTTTGACGTTTTTTTAAGACAATACACTTCATTATTTCAGTATGAGATAAAGCACTGAAAAAATCCGACTTAACGATAAAGGCAAAACCGAAATAAGCCTGCCTCTTCTCGTAAGTATTTCTCTTTGATGATCGCAATTCAGTTATATAAACGTTAAACCAGTAGAGAGAACATATTAACTCATGTGCATGCGTGAGAATGGACACCAAAATAAAAGCGCTGATACAAATTAAGAAAAAATGATTTATTCCATATTGATGAGTTTTTTAGCAAAGAATACAGATTTACTAAAAGGATAATACAGCCAGGGGTCAGACCAAAAGCCGGAAGATGAAAGGAAAATGTAGAAAAAGGAATAAAACGGACGTTTTAACATTAGGAGAACACAGCTATTGTCCGAAAACCAATAGAGAACCGGTTTGAATTCAACAAAAACAACAGTGAAGACAACACAAACATACATACTACTAAAGTAAACAACACAACACGTGTGACTATTTCCTCCATAGTGAAATTGATGTCTCTGCAGTTATGAATCCACATCTTGAGCTTAGCTCATTGCCAATTACAATCAACCAGGTCCTTCCGAATTTCTACAATATGTGGACACTCCAACCGACAAACGCTTCGTCAATGTTCCAGACGCAATCTGCAGAATGGGCACGCAAAATGATGGAAGATATTAAGTTAATCAAAGACGTTATTGCCCGTGTTGAATACAATGATAGAACTGTTCCATCGAACGGAGTCAAAATTAACACAATAGAGTCGAAGCTTGGCAATCTTGAAACTAGGATACAACCATGTGAAACTAACTAGCTGTGAATTCATTAGCAAAGAGTTTGAAAATCCGAAAACTGACATTAAAACCACAGAAACAGTAGTTACAAAACTAGAGAAAGAATGTGACAAACTGAAAACCCAAATCAACAACCAATCAGAGCAGTATAAACAACAGTACGAAAAAAACCTTCCTAAAGATAATATATCTAGAATCCCGCTCCATTACAGAAAATCTAATATTCTATGGTATTCAATAAATCAAATAAAACAGGAATCAAAGGGTATGCAATTATCTGGTGAAGGACTTCATCCAAAATGCATGCGACATGACCCGTCCAATATTATGTTCGACAGGGCACACCGCCCCGGATGTAATTCAGCACACAAATTACGACCGATAGTGGTGACATTCCATAAATATGTAGAACGGGAGCTTATCCGTGCGAAATTGTTTGAGGGACATGTACAAAGTAGGTCCACAGCAGTCCCAACCTCTACGTGAAGCCAATCGCCAAGATAGCTAAATATAAAGGGGACATCATCAGAACTTTCAACAACACATTATTAATAACGTTCTACAAAAGAAATACATTGATTGAAAAGTAGTCGACCTGATTGATTTTTAGGCGTGTCAAGAGAATAATTATGTCTCCCCCATTACATGGGGGTGACATATTGTTTTTTCCCGTTCCGTCCGTCCTTCCGTCCGTCCTTCCGTCCGTCCTTCCGTCCTTCCGTCTGTCACACTTGTTTCCGCTCAATAACTGTAGAACGCTTGGGCGTAGGAACTTCATACTTGGTATGCAGGTTGGTCATGACCAGTAGCTGACCCCTATTGATTTTGATAACAGAAGGTCAAAGGTCAAGGTCTTGGTGACCTTGTGAGGTAAAAAATGGTTTCCGCTCAATAACTGAATAACGCTTTCGCCGAGGAACTCCATACTAGGTATGCATGTTGGCCATGCCCAGTAGAATACCCTATTGATTTTGTTTGATTTTGAGGTCAAAGTCAAGGTCACAGTGACAATGAGCTGAACAATTGTTTTTGCTTAATAACTGTAGAATGCTTTGGCCATGGAAGTTAATACTTGGTGTGCAGGTTGGTCATCACCAGCAGATGACCCCTAATGATTTTGAGGTCACTATGTTTAAGGTCAAGGTCATGGTTACCTTCAGCTGAAAAATGGTTTCCTGCTTAACTAAAGAATGATTATGTCGAGGAACTTCATACCTGGTGTGCAGGTTGGTCCTAACCAGTAGATGACCCTTATTGATTTTTTGTTTGATTTTGAGGTCACAATAACAATGAGCTGAAACATTGTTTTTGCTTAATAACTGTAGAATGCTTTGGCCATGGAAGTTAATACTTAGTGTGCAGGTTTGTCACCACCAGTAGATGACCCCTATTGATTTTGAGGTCACTAGCTTAAAGGTCAAGGTCAAGGTCATGGTAACCTTCAGCTGAAAAATGGTTTCCTCTCAAGAACTAAAGAATGCTTATGTTGAGGAACTTCATACCTGGTGTGCAGGTTGGTCCTAACCAGTAGATGACCTTTATTGAATTTGTTTGATTTTGAGGTCACAAAGTCAAATGTCGAAGGTCACGGTAACCTTCAGCTGAAAAATGTGTTTTACTCAATAACTCCAGAACGCTTATGCCCAGGAACTTCATAATTAGTGCGCAGCTTGGTCCTAACCTGTAGATGACCCCTATTGATTTTGATGTCAGTAGGTCAAAGGTCAAGGTCACATTGACCTTGGGCTGAAAAATGGTTTCCGCTCAATAACTGAAAATTGCTTGGGCCCAGGAACTTCATACTTGGTGTGCAGGTTGGTCACCAGCAGCAAATGACCCCTATTGATTTTGAGGTCACTAGGTCAAAGGCCAAGGTCATGGTAACCTTCAGCTGAAAAATGGTTTCCGCTCAATAACTGAGGTTAATAATTTCACTGTTGCTTCATCTCCAGTCCAAAACTACAAAATTCATCTCCATCATTTCTTTTCCTTCCCTACGACCACACAAATGGGGAGACAAGCGTTTTTTCAAAAAAGCAATCTCTAGTTTGATTTTTCTATCCTGGAATGTTAAAGGATGTATCCGTAAACTGTGTAATCCCGATTTTGTTGATCTGATTAAAAAATACTACATATATTTCTCAGTGACAGCTCGGCCAACATTCTTTCCGATGTTTTGACTAAAGTCACTGTGACAAGCACCATTCGTCTGCCAATGAGCTAACAGTCTATGTGGAAAAGAAGCCAGCTGTTTGGAAAATTGTGTGTGTGGAGTACGTGTGCGATAAAGCCAGGAAACACATGAGTAGGTGAATTGGCCGCCATGATATGACTGAAAAATTGTTCAATACGGCGTTAAACCCCAAGCAAAAATCTCCTCATTAAAACGTGTTTATCTGAAAATACACATTTAAACATTGATATAGATGGTTTCAAATCTTATCACTTAATACCAATTATAAATTGGACAGTTCACACAAATTACAAATGATTAAATACAGTTCACTATAATTGATAAGCTGTTTTTAGAAACTCATCTCATGGAAATCAGAGGCATATCAATCTCATTTAGCTCATATCAATCTCATTTATCTCATACATTAAAAATCATTATGATTAACAATCTGTAAAACGGTTCATGAGAAATTTGATTAAATTGGTTGCAGCAATACAAACACAACACCATCACATAAGCTCTTCTAGAAGTTGGTCAGTAGAATAAATAATCCATGAAAAAAAAACCATGTACATGTACTTCCATTATTTTAATTTTCAATTTTCAGGATGATTTAAAATGGAAAACTAGGTACCTGTCAGTATCAACAACAACAACATCATCATTATTATTGTTCGCAACATCACCATCGGCAGTTTGAACGCTTCTCTTCTTGAACACCGCTGAAGGTCCTTGTCAACATCTAAAACAACAGTATTAGTGCAATTGTTGTTGGCAACATTACCATATGCAGTTTGAATGGTATTTTGGATACAACGATTCTTATAGAGAAAACACCGATTAAGTACCAAATAGGTTACAGGATTTAGAATAAGTAATAGGTAATTTAATATGTTACAAAATGTCTCTGCCAGCCTCTACAACAACAGCAATATCGCAATTATTTTGCCAACGTCATAATCTGCACTTTAAAGGGTTTTAATGTAACACACGCCGCCAACGTTGAAAACACCGAATACGAAACAGGTGATTGAATAAATAATTGGTGATACCAAAATTGGTTTTTGGTAACAGTATATGTGATATGTTATAACAAGCATCTACAACAACAACATTATCACCATTATTGTTGTCAACATTACCATATGCAATTAAAATGTGTATTTTTGTGATAATATGTACAGGTAATTTAGTATGTAACACGAGGTCTGTGTCAGCATCTACAACGACAACACTATCACAATTGTTGTTGGCAACATCATCATCATCTGCGTGCGTGCGTGCGTCAGTAAACAATTGCTTGTGAACGCGATAAAGTCTTCAGTAGTTAGATATCCATGAGAGCTCGGTGTCTTTCGCAAACCAGCTAGATCCGCCCATACAGGACTGGATTATGGCCATTGAAATGGTAAAAACTGCTATAATAGAGTCTACAAGAGAAAGTTGATGCAAAGCATCAATGTCGCCGGAAAAGACTGCATTGATTTATTTTTTAACACACATGTATTCTTGACTCTATTAGTCTAAACATACACATAATGTTTTCATAAGGACTAATTCCAGGATTTTTGAAATTCCACATAGATCTACAAATTTCAGGATTTCTTTTGGTCAGGATTTTTGAAGCAACAATGAAAACCTTTAAACGCTTAAAACATTGAGAAAACGGTTAAATTGCTGAAGACATGAACTTCCTCCTTTTTAATAATAATTATAATAAATATTTCACAGATGTTAAAATGTTTAAAAAGTAGACCACACTTGAAACAACATATCAGCTAAATTGTTTATCTAAATCGTTGATGCATACAATATATGTTTGGCGCAAGAGAAATGCCAGTTGCGAGTCCCATTACTATTTAATAGGTGGCAAGTATGAAATTAATTGGGTGCGAAAGAGCAGATTTTCTTTATTTCTAAATCTATTGTTTATCAGAGTTCGTTCTTCTCTTAATTTGTTTCAAGCCAAATAATCATTTAATATCACATATATTTAAACATTTAAGTGTGTAATATTAGCTTTCTATGTGTAATAAGGTGTTTGAGCATTCTTTCGAAATGTTGACCCTCGATCGTTTCAAAATCGAGTCGCAGTGTCAAACATCGAAGAAAGTGAATAAAACATCAGGCAAAGCGTTATTGCATTCGAGAGAAAAAAGCATTTCTATAGTATGTCTTTCTCCTATATTCGACCCATGCACTCGTTTCGTGACGTTTAAGAAATCAATTTGTCGTGCGACATTTTTTGTATGCATAAAAAAGTCACTTTTCTAGGTTTACATTTTACTTCCGGTTACTTCGCTTTGTTTACATTTTGACAATATGAAACTAGGTCACAAACTGAGGAAAAGGCGTTTCGACGTTCACGACCGATAAACAGGCTTATATTTGAGACATATTTTCACCAATTATTCTTATTTTTGTTTCTGTTACCAGTTTATGTTGATACTTATCTATTAAAAGGAGAATTCGACGTGATTTTAATATCGATAATCGGCTGCAAGCAGGTGCGCGTATGTAATCAAATTAGACTGTGCGACGTAAAGGTTTGTAGTTATCGCCTTTTGATTACATAGTTTATGAAAATAAAGTATCCCAGTCTAGCTAATAGGGACTATTTGTCTTCGTAAATAAAACACAAAAACGTAAATGCCAGTCAAAATAAAGAAACTGCACATACTTAAAACATCGGAATATTTATTTCATTTTAGATGTGTCATAACTTAGTGTTTTTAAACAAACGCAATTGTAATATGTTCAAGACATTTAATTTTTTTTTTTTTTAATAATAACCCCTCCTCCCATGTGATTTCCGAAAACCTATTAAAAATAGAAGTCGCGGGCTTCTGCCCGGCGACTAATGAACACAATAGAGGCTCCATTTACTATCTGATCTTCACCAAACTAAGATAGTAGTTAAATATTGATGAGAGCTTGGTTCACCCAGGAAGCATGTGTGTGCGAGCAGTGACGGGTATTTAACATAAATGCTGTTGAAAACGGCCTAAAAAACCCAACAACGCAATCAAAACGACCTTTGAAAACATGATGAGCAATGGCTCCTCTTACCACACTGTTTTCAGTCCTATAGCCTAGCTGTGTAGAATCACCCAGAAAAAAAAATGAGTATGTGAACTGTGATGGCGATTGGTCATACATCCTGTTGAAAACGGCCTAAAACCCCAACAATGCAAACAAAACGACCTTTGAAAACATGAGGAGCAATGGCTGTTTTTATCACAATGTTTTCGATAGTTCATTTATAGGGAGTTTATGCATGTAAAGAACGGGGTTATGGGAAAATCGTTCACTGTACCGCCGAAAGGGTTGATTGATTGATTGATTGGGGTTTAACGCCGTTTTTAACAATTTCTCAGTTATATCACGGCGGCCAGTTCACCTACTCATGCATTTCCTGGTTTACTCACACCAGTACTCCACACAACAATCTTCCCAAGCAAACCGCCGAAAGGGAGTTGGCCTGCAGAGGTGCGAAGACCAGTGAACACAAACTCAACCCTTTACCACATGCAGATATTTTATGCTACTTTTCACACTTATTTAGTCATGCAACAACTCGCTTCCAAGATCAAAACCCCTACAATGCAAACAAAACGACATTTCAAATCATGGCGGGCAATTGCTTCTTTTGCCACAATGTGTTCAGGTCTATCGCACATCTGTGTTGATTCACTCAGGAATCACGTGCGTGTGAACTGACGGGGTGGTATGACTGGAATGATGTTGAAAACGGCCTAAAACACCCAACAATACAAACAAAACGACCTCTGAAAGCAGGGCGGGCAATTGCTCCCTTTGTCACAGTGTGTTCAGTACTATTGAGTAGCTTGGTTGAATTACCCAGGACGCATGAGTATGTGAAAAGTACGGGTGTTTTGACATATATGATGTTGAAAATAATAGCGTAAAACACCCAAAAATACAAAGAAAACGACCTTTGAAATCATGATTAGCAATGGCTCCTCTTTCCACACTGTTTTCAGTCCTAACGCACAGCTGGGCTGATTCACCCAGGTCCCATGGGTTTGTGAACTGTGATGGTGATTGGACATAAATGCTGTTGAAAACGGCCTATAAACCCCACCAAAGCAATCACATGGACCTTTGAAAACATGATGAGCAATGGCTTCTTACACCACACTGTTTTCAGTCCAATTGCGTAGCTGGCTTGATTCGCCTAGGACGCATGAGTATGTGAATTGTGGGGTATGATTGGACATAAATGCTGTTGAAAACGGCCTAAAACTCCGCACAGTGCACTCAAAACGACATTTGAAAACATGATGAGCAATGGTTTCTTATATCACACTGTTTTCTTTAGTCCTATCGCGTAGATGGGTTGATTCATCGAGAAAGCATGTGTGTGTGAGCAGTGAGGGGTAGTTAACATAAATGCTATTGAAAACGGCCTAAAAAACCAACAACGCGATCAAAACGACTATTGAAAGCACGATGGGCAATGGCTCCTCCTACCACACTGTTTTCATTCCTATCGCATAGTTGGATTGATTCAACCGGCACGCATGAGTATGTGAACTGGGAGCGTGATTGGACATAAATGCTGTTGAAAACGGCCTAAAACTCCGTACAGTGCACTCAAAACGACCTTTGAAAACATGATGAGCAATGGTTCCTTATATCAAACTGTTTTCTTCAGTCCTATCGTGTAGATGGGTTGATTCACCCAGGAAGCGTATGTGTGTGAGCAGTGAGGGGTATTTAAAATAAATGCTGTTGAAAACGGCCTAACACTCCGTACAGTGCACTCAAAACGACCTTTGAAAACATGATGAGCAATGGTTCCTTATACCACACTGTTTTCAGTCCTATCGCGTAGATGGGTTGATTCACCCGGGAAGCATGTGTGTGCGAGCAGTGACGGGTATTTAACATAAGTGCTATTGAAAACGGCCTAAAAAACCAACAACGCAATCAAAACGACATTTGAAAACATGATGAGCAATGGCTCCTCTTACCACACTGTTTTCAGTCCTATAGCCTAGCTGTGTAGAATCACCCAGACAAAAATGAGTATGTGAACTGTGATGACGATTGGGCATACATGCTGTTGAAAACGGCCTAAAACCCCAACAATGCAAGGAAAACGACCTTTGAAAACACGAGGAGCAATGGCTGTTTTTATCACAATGTTTTCGATAGTTCATTTATAGGGAGTTTATGCATGTAAAGAACGGGGTTATGGGAAAATCGTTCACTGTACCGCCGAAAGGGATTTGGCCTGCAGAGGTGCGAAGACCAGTGAACACTTACTAACGCTTTCCCACATGCAGATATTTTATGCCTCTTTCCACACTTATTTAGTCATGCAACAACTTGCTTCCAAGATCAAAACCCCTACAATGCAAACAAAACGACATTTTAAAGCATGGCGCGCAATTGCTTCTTTTGCCACAATGTGTTCAGGTCTATCGCACAGCTGTGTTGATTCACTCAGGAATCACGTGCGTGTGAACTGAAGGGGTGGTATGACTGGAATGATGTTGAAAACGGCCTAAAACACCCAACTCTACAAACAAAACGACCTCTGAAATCAGGGCGGGCAATTGCTCCCTTTGTCACAGTGTGTTCAGTACTATTGAGTAGCTGGGTTGAATCACCCAGGACGCATGAGTATGTGAACAGTGCGGGTGTTTTTGACATATATTATGTTGAAAAATAGCGTAAAACACCCAACAATACAAACAAAACGACCTTTGAAATCATGATTAGCAATGGCTCCTCTTTCCACACTGTTTTCAGTCCTAACGCACAGCTGGGTTGATTCACCCAGGTCTTATGGATTTGTGAACTGTGAGCGTGATTGGACATAAATGCTGTTGGAAACGGCCTATAAACCCCAACAAAGCAATCACATGGACCTTTGAAAACATGATTAGCAATGGCTCCTCATACCACACTGTTTTCAGCCCAATTGCATAGCTGGCTTGATTCGCCCAGGACGCATGAGTATGTGAACTGTGGGGGATGATTGGACATAAATGCTGTTTAAAACGGCCTAAAACTCCGCACAGTGCACTCAAAACGACCTTTGAAAACATGATGAGCAATGGTTTCTTATATCACACTGTTTTCTTTAGTCCTATCGCGTAGATGGGTTGATTCATCCAGGAAGCATGTGTGTGTGAGCAGTGACGGGTATTTAACATAAATGCTGTTGTAAACGGCCTAACAAAACGAACAACGCAATCAAAACGACCATTGAAAGCACGATGGGCAATGGCTCATCCTACCACACTGTTTTCATTCCTATCGCATAGTTGGATGGATTTACCCGGCACGCATGAGTATGTGAACTGTGAGCGTGATTGGACATAAATGCTGTTGAAAACGGCCTAAAACTCCGTACAGTGCACTCAAAACGACCGTTGAAAACATGATGAGCAATGGTTCCTTATATCACACTGTTTTCTTCCGTCCTATCGCGTAGATGGGTTGATTCACCCAGGAAGCGTGTGTGTGAGCAGTGAGGGGTATTTAACATAAATGCTGTTGAAAACGGCCTAAAACTCCGTACATTGCACTCAAAACGACCTTTGAAAACATGATGAGCAGTGGTTCCTTATACCACACTGTTTTCATTCCTATCGCGTAGATGGGTTGATTCACCAAGGAAGCATGTGTGTGCGAGCAGTGACGGGTATTTAACATAAATGCTGTTGAAAATGGCCTAAAAAAACCAATCTTCTTGTCCGAAAGTACTGTCACGATTTAATAATAATGTGGCACAAATGTTCCTTGAGGAACCCTCTAAGAAGATTGTTCAAATTATTTATATCCGTTAAAAAACATGGCCTCTATGGTTTGGGGTTTTCCTTATATATGCATTGTAAACACTTTAAAAATCTTTTTGCCCAAAAGTACTGGCCCGAATTAAAGATAATCTAGCACAAATGTTCCTTGAGGAACCCTCTACTAAGATTGTTTAAATTATCCGGATCCAATACAAAACATGGCCTCTAGGGGGCGGGGCTTGTTTTCCTTATATGTGCATTGTAAAAACTTCTCAGATTTAATTAAATCAGGTGAGCGATATAGGACCATCATGGTCCTCTTGTTTTGATTAGTAGACAAGAAACAGTCCATACATTTTACAATTTAAAACATTTATTCAATAACGTTTTAATGCGAAATACACACATCAAGAAATGTCTTTTAATTTGAAAAGAACGTTCAGTAATGTGGAACAACTACTAAAGAGAAAATGACTTTATTTCATGCTGATATTGTAATGACACTTAAGACATTAGCGTCTGCTGCATGTCTAATCGGGGACGAATAATAATCCTGAATAGCTTGAAATAAAATGAAATACGAGGTTAATCAAACACAAACTTATAATCTTGGGAACATTTTTTTTTTTTCAAATATATCATAACTTAATGATTTAAAAAATCATAACTTAGTGATTTAAACAATCATAACATATTGATTTAAACAATCATAACTAAGTGATTTAAACAATCATAACATAGTGATTTAAACAATCATAACATAGTGATTTAAACAATCATAACTTAGTGATTTAAACAATCATAACATAGTGACTTAAACAATCATAACATAGTGATTTAAACAATCATAACTAAACAATCACAACCTAAATATTTTCGAGGCATTTACATTCAGATTTAAAAAGCTTAAACAAATTTAGTCGCATGCTTCTGCCCGGCGACTAATTAAATTATTGAAAGAAGCTGAATTATATGTGTCAAAAGACGAAATTGATCACCATCAGTACTTTGTCCATTCTACCACATTGGCAAAGCAAAGGAAACAAAACTTACCGAACTGGGGTAAAAAATGTATAGCTTAGGTGTGTGAGATTGACTGGTTGTTTTAATATTGTATCTTAATATAATATATAAAAAAAAAACACATTTGATTTTACGAGCGCATGTTCTTCTTTTTTTTTAAATGTTTTGACGTACATGATGAAAAGTATACGGAACAACAAACATAACGGTTTTTATACAACAAATCTGCAGCATGCAACTTTGAAAGAGGGTTAATATTAGAGGGAATCATGTTTCACAGGAAATCCTCAAATTGCATGCATCATTGCACGCATCATTGCAAGTGATAGATTGAATCGAAAACACATTTTTAATCTACATATGAGCTCAGGTGTAGAGGTAATTTTGATGTGAACTTAATTGCTTGCTTTAATATCCGGGTCGAGCAATATTACAGCCGTGCTACAGGAAAACCTAACCTTAAAGCAATGTTTACATGTGTATAAAAGACCTACTGTGCATCCATGATTAGGATCCAGATGTGAACTCTACTTTACAATGTTTTCCTGTAACCTTCTATGACCATTTGGCAAACAGTGAAGAGCTAGATCAGGCTGCGCGGTTGCCCATGCTGATCTGGATATACATTGATTACAAATACATTATAATCGGTTTTCGCCGAGCTTCGCTTATTTATTAAAAAGTTTCACAATTAGAGCCTGAAACATTATGATTACCAATTGTCTTATTGTCACATAAAGATATAAAAAGCAATAATAAAACACGTGTATTTGTTAATACTTTCACCCATTGCAAAGTAAGTTCTTAAAATTCTTTATTTCAGTTTTCTACCTAGAAAGTATTGCAGAAAACCGATTTGCACTCTAGGATCAATCAACAGAGACTAACTGGAAATTTATAGAACTTAGTCAGCCCCAGCTCTCTGAGCCGGTTAGACAAGTTGAGGCATTCTTGGAACTTTTTCACGGGAGAAGGAATTGCATGTCTGGTGTAAGATTAAAGTATGATTCTAAATGATGAGAATATGGTATTTGAAATAGAATTGACGCAAAAAAGAAAAAAAGAAAAGAGTTTCATAAGTGATTTCACTTTCATTGTTTAGTCTTACTTCCAATGAGCGTAAATTGAAATATATATATTTGACACTTAATGGATTATGAAATAATAAACCTATAAACAATAGCAGGGACATAGCAATACTATTCGGTAAATGAACATTAAATTGAATGTAACACGATACATACGTATATTCAACATACGCACATGATTATGGGTATTGTGGTTATATTTATTTAAAAAGAAACGAAAACAATGATACATTGGAATTAATATAAATTCACTAATATCTGTAAACCCGTTCCAACATACAGAAAAGCTGCAGCAGACGTCTTTTAAAATACTTGGCAAAAAATATGGAAAATAATCATAAATGAATGTATGCTTATTGAATAGATATTAAAATAATTTGCCAAAAAAAGAAATTGCTCATCACTAGCAGTTTCTTCTTTTGTCAAAATTATTCTCGAAATTCGTATGGTTACAGATGCGCGAAACATGTCTGCAAGTGGGAAAGTGTTAATAGATAATTGAGGTATCTCGCGAGAAAATCAACAAAGAGGACTCTGCGTAAAGTATCGACCCGGATCAGCTTAAGTATGCAGTGCAGGCTTACCTGGATAGACACTTTTCGCCTCCTGTGGATTTACTGTTTCAGGAATCATTACTCTATACATATATCCCCTGGGACGGAATGTGTCGGCCGGGACGGCTCATACGTATTAAGGCATTATTAACATTGAAAGTACAATTTATGACGACTATTATAATTATGTCGTTTTGTGACATCACGATGTTATCAATAATCCATCGTATATTAACCCTTTCACGCATATAAACGCTCCCTGAAGCCTCTGTACATGTAGCAGACGATTTTTGAAAACCCTGTGCCACAATGTTTTCAACTTAATTAAGCACTGTTATTTTTGTTTACAGATATTTTTTCACTGTTTTGTTCAGATGTTTTCGTAGTCGTCTGCTGCAAAAAATGTTGTATGTGGGAAAGAGTAAAACAATAAGGACACCATCGGCGACGTCCTGCGATAACCAACCGTCAGACATTTTTGAACAGTGTAGATCCACATACGTCAACTCATCCGCGCAACAGTCTGATCTGGTTCTACATTGTTTGTCTATTAGTCGTAGATGATCAGAATCCATTTGGATCCCTGTGCATGATTGCCCATGCAGGTACTATTCCACGCGCATTATAATATCCTAGAGATTGGCTTTTGCGGTGATAACTTCAGGATTGGTTTTTGCAAAGGATTGTGCCTATAAAGTATTAATGGTTATCGACGATGTTGAAAATTGCCCAGGTATTGAATACAATTAATTCACTCGTTTCAATGACGTTTTATGCAACTTCCAGCAGTATTTCAGATATAGAACGGCGTTTCATGGCTACTCTACCAGTACTTTAGTATATATACCGGTTTTATTTGTCTTGACACCGATGTATAAGCCGCAATGCTATCCCCACAGCCTTGAGCGCCAAGGACATAACCCATTTCTACAAAGCATTTCGTAGGAACCGACCGTGGATCAATCCTGCCTGATATACCGATTCCAAGGCGGACACTCTTATAATTACACCACGGAGATGGTCTAAAAGCAAATATGGTACACGTCAGACTAATTGAGCCGTCCCGCGAGAAAACCAACATTGTGGACTCTGCGTAAAGTATCGACCCGGATCAGCTTAAGCATGCCGCGCAGGTTAACCCGGACTGATAATTTTCGCCTCCTGTGGATCTTCTGTTTCAGGAATCATTACCCTATACCACTATCCCCCTGAGACGGAATGTGTCGGCCCGGATCAGTCTGCGCGGATATAATGATGGTTTTCTCGCGGGACGGCTCTTTATTTGCTATGATAGGTGCAGCTATATGCTTCACATAGCCCTTTCTAACATGAAGAAGCTTTCATACGCCTCTCCAGGACACGAGTTTTGAAAACGTGGTGGCAAAAAGAGAAATTGCTCATCATGTTTACAACTTTATTCAATAATTAAATGTTCATTTATAGAGATTTTCGATATATTTGCCAAAATGATTGTAAACTCGTCTGCTGCTTTGTTGTATGTTAAGAAGGGTTGATGAGCTATATATTTTTATAAACTAGATACTACAGCAGTTACCCAACACGCAACAAATATTTATTTATTAAAGTTGTGTAAATTAAAAAATATATATAAAAAGGTCAATTGAAACAAGTCATGTGTCTGTGAAAATTAAGATATAAATGAAAACGATAGTTTTAATTTACTCTGTGTATATTAGAAAATGCGTACAGTTATAGAAGGGTCTTTCTACATGTAAATGTTTTGATAATAACGTGTTTCCTTACGAAATTGATAAGCATAAATCACGAAACTTTCACGTAAAGAAAGTCCGGCCATCTAGCATCACCATGCATCACCGTGCAAATCGCAATCAATTAAAAGTACATGTATATCACAATCGATTGAATAGTTTCCGAGGTATTAAGTTTGGTATTATATATACTGAAATATAAAAAGTCAATTGAAACAAGTCATGCCTATGTGAAAATAGAAAATGCGTACAATTATACAAGGGTCGTTTTAAATGTAAATGTTTTGATAATCACGTGATTCCGTAAGAAATTGATAAGCATGAATCACGAAACTGTCAGGGACGGAAAATCAGGCCATATAGCATCACGATGCAAAACATTACAAGTACATGTGAGCCGTCCCAGGAAAAAACACATTATGGACTCTGCGTAATGTATCGACCCAGATCAGCCTCCGCAGTCCGCGCAGGCTAATCCGGGCAGACTATTCCGAGCCGACACATTCCGTCTCAGGGGGATAGAGGTATAGTGTAAGGATTCGAGAAAAAGAAAATCCACAGGAGGTGAAAAGTGTCTGCCCGGGTTAGCCGTCGCGGCATGCTTATGCTGATCTAGGTGGGTACTTTACGCAGAGTCCATAATGTTGGTTTTCTCGAGGGACGGCTCATGTACAATACAATCGATTGAAAAGTGTCTGAGGTATTAAGTTTGGTATTATATACTTTCAAATGTACTGGCCAGTTTACATGTACATTGTATGTAGATATAACGGATGACGAGCATTCTGTAATTTGAGCGTACATTAATGTATGATTTTCTTTCTAAATACATGGTAATAGATTCTCAATGAGCTAGACAGCTTTTGTAGAAATTCTTCCGTCTTAAAGGACGCTGTTAATATGGGACTCCTGTGTTTCAAGCTCTTGTATTAACACATATATAAAGCCAATACAGAGCATTGGAATGCTATCTATTGCTGACAGACTCTCGGTATAACAGGTATGTAGTTGTCATAATCTCTGTTTAAAATATGATTAAGATACTAATGAATAATTGTAGACAATGTTAAACAGATTCTGCAGGTATATACATGTAGATGTGAATGCAATTACAGCTAAATCTATGTTTTTCATAGTTAAATATGTTTTTCGAGTAAAAAATGAAGTCTAGATAATCAAATACGGAGGATACTTCTCTTTGACGTACGCCGCATTTAACGGAAACGGTAGTGATTTGTAGCCGTTAGCACTTCAGATATTTATTGGTATATCTTATAATCCTCCAGACCGTTACTATTGTTCCTAGATTATAGCATTGTTAGCGCTTTATGCGATACATTAACAAAGGCATATTCAAATATTGTTTCATTATATAAACAAGAAATATCTTTAAAAAAGATAAACGGCGATCAATATGAGAAAACACTAAGAAATGGAACATACGCATATTATTTGATATTTGATCTTACTTATTGAGTGACAGAAAACAATAACGTTAAATATGTAATATTTGGTTTATAAATGTTTAAGTTCATATATATATATATATATACTTTGGTTTTGATATGCATGAGAGAGAGAAATAGCTTGCCTCTGCCGGGAAGCGAACCACAGACCTTTCACTTGACAATCTAAGTCAACATTCATTACACTGGCGCGACATGACTTTCCGTTCAAGGCCGAGAATTCATCCCATGACTAGCGATTACGCGAGGCTCCCAAGAGGTGTATTATGTAACACAGTATAAGTTTCAATTGACGATAAATAACTGAAAACTTATCATAATTCAAAACTAATTAATATTTTGCTCTTAAATATTGTATTTCATACGTTTTCACTGATTGTTTTCACTGAAATTTATTTTTTAAGGAAAACATTTAAAGGTTAGTATGCAGAACATTTCATTTTAAAACTTCACTTTATTGGTGCCTCTCGTAGGATCGCCAATTTAACTATGAACCAATCAAAACGTTTCATTTCATTTATTTCTTCGACATTATTCATTAAATACAACATTTGATTGGTCTACAATCTAGATCATTGGTTTAAACATCTAGGTCAAAACCCACGTCAATCAGCTATCGCCGAAAACAGAGAATATATTTTTATCTACCAATTATTTATAAAAATGTTTGCAACATGTCGGTAATAGTGAAACTGGCCTTTAACTTTTTGGGTCATTTTTTTACTTTCCAAAATATTTGTGAATCGGTACTAAGTAACTACTACGCCAAGAGTCGATGTACTTTAAAAGCGTAGAATATAGTTAAAAATCCATCAAAGCATACCCAATTGTTTTTTTGTTTTATTTTATCATATTTTCATTTGTTATATTGCCATGAGATGATGTTTTTGTTCGTCTTAGGTCTAGCAAGACCTCTTTAACTCCGCCACGCGTGAACTCACGTTCAAAATGTTGTCGTAGTAGAGATTATTGTAGCACATCTTTCTACAGTTCCACCAATGTTAGCGCCGTTTAGCTGTGCTTCTAGTGAATATGGTATTTGGGTTCCTTAGAAAAACCCACCTACATGCCCACTTGCAACATGTCGAGCCCGCTCCAACGGTTTCGTCACTGACACAGAGTTGACCTGATAGCAGTTAATTAAGAGCCTTCTGCGATACCGATATGGTTAATAGTTCAGGCATATTTAACATAGGAATAATTGTACACACCGACACATGTATTGAAAGACACATGAACTTACCCTCTTTAAATAATACATCCTTAAACTGAATATATTTTGAATAGCGGCATATTTGCGTTTTGGTACTACAATACCACTTTTGTCATGTGGACATTAATTTTGTATAGAAGTGTTGTCAATAATGGACATAAACATGAGAAACCATAGGAAATTGAGTTTTTGTTTAGATCTTTTTGAGAAATTTGCCAAACAAATAATTGTAGCTGACACAGCATCCAACTTAAGAACAGAAATGACAACAATTGTTTACTGCATATGCGTCAAAACGCGTCTAAAGGTGGGAAAGGTTTAAAAGAGAACAGTCTCCTTTTTTGCAAAAAAAAAATGTGTGCCCAGTAACTTTATAAACCTATGATACATGGTTTCTCATTTTGGCATTTGACATTTAAGTGTGACATTGGCCTGACACGCCGCCTAGTTTCGTTGAAATCCTATGATGCATTGTTAAGATGCAACCGGGCAAGGTACAGTCCTATCAAACAGTTTTCATTTGGATCTTTGACCGCTAAGTGTGACCTTGACATTGGTGAACGTTTGTGCCAAGTTTCTTGTAAATCCTATGATGTATGGTTAAGATGCGGGCCGAACAAAGTTTGGACAGACGGACGCACGGACTTATGGACGCACGCACGCACGTACATACACCGAACCGCTATTGTGACAGCTATGTTGAGCTCACGACAAGCGGGCTCGACAACAATGTATTTTAACTTTATCAAAACACAATTTTCTTTATGGGTGTCTTTAATGCATCGAATATATTTTCAAAACTGTAAAGATGTTTGAAATGGCTGTCTGTCGGAAAGGTCTCTCGTTACTTTCTTTAAAAGCGAAGGTCTTGAGTTTAAGCCCTGCATAGCATGTGCTCATATGCACTGATTACATAGAAAAAGAACACATTTAAGCCTTTCCCACTGTAGACGAATTTTTACGCTTCTGCACCAGATGGATCTTGAAAATATTGATGCAAAAGAAAACATTGTTCATCCTGAGAAATTCCACTATTTGCCAAAATGTATTAAACTTTAATCAATAATTCTACTTTCATTTATAGAGATTCTACATATTTTGACTCGATATTTTCGTCTTAGGCAGATTTGTTGTATGTGGGAAAGGTTGAGATTATATTGTGATAATCGTATACATGAACCGCGTTTAGTGAAATGGGATCCAAATCAATCTCCACTTTGACGATTTGTAAAGTTAAATTGGCTAAAAACAAATGATGCTACACTTCCAATATTTTGGCAGAAGATTCATTTAGGCATATGAAACATTTGTGGACGGTGAGTAATCTGGCGCAGATGATGCATTAAATCCCCAAATCGCTAGATATTTTTATTTGATCAGTTAACAATTATATAATCCTAAGTTATTACTCATTATTCTATCTAATAATATTATTACATGTAGTGAATAATATTGGCTGATGTACAGATATATTGACTTTTTCAGATTTGTTTCTTTTAGTGCGATCAAAATGTCAATAAGCCATTTATGGAGAAACCACCAGTTGGCCACCTCATTCTTAGTAAATCTTGTTTTATATACGATAGAAGTGGGGAACGAAGATATCAAAGGAAACATAACGAGCTTTGTGGAACAATTTGAAAGTCAGAAGAAGCGCAAGGTCGTAACCTTACTGCTTATGCTTTGTCCATATACTCCATTGTGTAATTACACATTGGGTCTGACGGTTCCCCCGGGATATAACGTTACTTGTCAACAATGCAGATGTGACACTAGCTGCTTAGATACCGACTCCTGTTGCCCCGATATCGTGCCAGATTGGGAATATGATGAATCAAATTTCGAATCACATAAAGATACAATTAACGGGTCCATTGATCAAACATGTTTACCGAATTTTGGACTTGTGCATACCGGAAGTGTGCGATCTGGCAACTTGGTGCAAAGCAGCAATTGTACTTCCGGATACAATCTGACTTATCCTTTCTTTGATAGTGGCACTCTACCAATTTCAACGATGACAGACATAATGGACATTCTACCTGTTGCGTGTAAGGTAGACGGAAGGACATATTTAAACAGACATTGTACTCGGTGCGAACCGGAACCGGAAATGTCGGATACTTACATTACCTGCAGAAGTTCTAGCCAACATGCTGTCCCGGAAACAAGATATTCCATGCGCATATTTTTGAGGTCTCTTCACATACCCAGCTGTAAAATTGAATTTCGTAGCAACAACTTTGCAATCCCCCAATGCGGACAGATATCAACTTGCGATCACAATCAATATGACGAAGAGTTGACGCTCGGCTGTTCTGCGTATGAAAGTTTAATTCAAACAGACTCGCTCGTGACTTACAGAAATATTAATTGTCTGGCTTGTAACGGGTTCGATCTCAACATTGGAAGTTTGAAGAGCGCTGAAGTCGCCAGAACATTCGTAGGAAAGCTGAACTATGCCATGTTAACAGTCGACCTTGAGAAAATGCAATCGAATGTGACTTTTGACCTTGACTATCAACCAACATGGAATCAGGAGTGTCCTTATCCAGAATTGTACGATGAGTTCATGGTAAGTCAGTCATTTATATTTGGTCATATTGTCTGCAGGGAAATCGCGACCGACTTCATTTTGCAACAGATTGATTGGTTGGTGTTTTACGCCGCTTTCAACACTTTTCAGTTATATCACGGCATTTCCTGGGTAAGTTAAACGTAGTATTGGTCCATTTATCCTGACAACAGTCAGTCAGTTAGCCGTAATGCTAACCCGCAACCCTGAGCGCCAAGGAGGGCAGCCATTTTTAAAGTATTGCAACATGCATCGTATACTGGCCTGTTTCGATGACTAACCTTATTCGGTAATTTTTATATATTCCGCGCGTTCTTCGATTTGAGGTGCTCTCCGA
This sequence comes from Serripes groenlandicus, assembly GCA_031761405.1. Lineage (NCBI taxonomy): Eukaryota > Metazoa > Mollusca > Bivalvia > Cardiida > Cardiidae > Serripes > Serripes groenlandicus. The sequence continues at coordinate 675,298 of JASEVX010000025.1, forward strand.
CGCGATTCATTTTGTATCCAGTGAATACATATTACTGTCAATAAATAGTCTTTTAATATTCTGTAAATGGGGTTAAAGTTCTTTAGAACAGGGTTCCTTTTAATAATCTAATTACAATTCTGTTAACAAAATTCATGCCATTTTGTTCTCCATTCTGTTTAACCCTTTCTCTCATGTAGATGCATACTGGCGCCTCTGCTACAGACGAATTTTGGAAACATTGTAGCGAAAGGAGAAATTGCTCATAATGAGCATTTTCTTCTTTTGCCACAATGCTTTTCCAACTCTTTTTGGTGATAACACTTTCAATTATAGAGAGTTTCAGTATTTTTACTTAGATGTTTTCTGCTGCTGATTTGTTGTATGTTGGAAAGGGTTAAACAATTCTGACGGCTGCAGTGGCCATGAACCATTTCTCATTTACAGGATGGTTTTAATTTGTGTTTACAAGGTTAAATAGCTGATAGTCAAAGAATGAGCTAAGACAAATTTATTATAAACAAATCCGAGCGTCCACACAATTTAACATGTTAAAATAAAACCTTTTACCCGGTTTTGAGTTTGCACGTCGTAATTGTTCTTTGAATGCATCGTAAACAAAACACAAATCACCCTTGTTAACGTCGTCTCCAAGCCAATCACAAATTTGTAAAACTCCAACATTCCTGGCTTGTGAACAAAACAATCCGAACGAATTCCTTCCCAAAATGCATAAGTCTCTCAGTCGAAAGCGGATGTTCCTCTGACGTTTACGCGAAAAGACAAAATTTAACATTATTTCTTCCACGTTCTGGACACATCTGAATGCATGACACATATTCCGTCGCTGTCAGTCAGATATATGATTAATAAATGTTGAGCATAACTTTGTGATTTTACTATAACAGATAAATACAATTATGGGTCAATAATTTTGGTCAGTTTTTCGAATTACGGCAAAGATAGATCATATAAGTTTTAAATAACAGGCTGCTTTCCCTGTCCAACATATGTATTGGAAACCTAATTTCACTGATAGAAGACGATGAAGTTGTGTTTTTGATATATTAATTGCAATAAATAGATATAAGAAGTAACCCTTTGAAGGATAAATTTCTAAAATGGACATGTCCAGCTTTTGCATTCGGAAGAATACATAGCCAATTCTAGGGTTATCACTATAATAATGTCGACTTGAGCAGACAACAAATAGTACAGACACTGGTCAACCATACGTTATACTTGTAATGTATGTATTTATGAAACGGTAGCTAAATTACTTTTGAAAAACAAACAAGATTGAATTCAAATAAATTTAATTACAAATCAATTTTCATATATTTTACTACGCGTATCTTTTTTTTTTAGTATTTCGGAATCTCAAAGAAATTACACTATAAATGTTGCTTTACCAGATTTTATAAAAAACAACTCGCATTGTCTGAAAACAACCATCAAAGCATGATGTACTGATAGGACGAATTCGTTGACGTCGGATATAACTGTTAAGGTTACACTTCATGTTCGTATGACATGGTTGGTACGGTCGTAACTGGAAATGCCCTTTTCCGGAATCGGAATGAGACAACTGGTGCGAGGAAGCGAAGAAAACATGTAATGTAAACTTGCCGGATAGATATATCTGAACAACTGACGAAACGGGCTTAAATTCCAATCACTCTGAGACATTGCATTGCGTCTCATCATCATCCATTGTTTTTTCTTTATTTTTTTCTGCGTTCCCTCTTATGTGCATACACCGCATCGGTTGTGTATGGTAGAGCGTCCGCCTTGGGTGCTGGAGGTTGCATGTTCGATCCCCGGGGCGGGTCGTACCAAAGAATTTAAAATGTGTAGTAATCCTCATTGGTTCTGCAGGGTTGCGGGATTAGCATTACGACTGAATGGCTGGTGTCAGGATAAATGGACCAGTTGTATTGGTAACTTACCCAAAATGACGCCGTGATATAACTGGAAAAAATGTTGAAAGAGGCGTAAAACATCAATCAATCAATCAATCTTATGTACGTTTCTCAATAACAAGTCTGGTTACAGGCTTATTATGGTAAATTAGTACGCCAGGCATGAACAATGTCGATTAGAGTGGTTAACTCCCTTTATATATCGCTAACGCTTGAATAGTAACTAAGTAAATAATTGAGCCGTCCCGCGAGAAAACCAACATAATGGCATCTGCGTAATGTATCGACCAGATCAGCCTGCGCTGTCCGCGCAGACTGATCCGGGCCGACACATTCCGTCTCCGAGGGATAGAGGTATAGAGTAATGATTCCTGAAACAGAAAATCCACAGGAGGCGAAAAGTGTCTATCCTGGTAATCCTGCGCGGCATGCTTTAAGCTTATCCGGGTCGATACTTTGCGCTGATTCCACAATGTTGGTTGTCTCGCGGGACGGCTCATATACAATTGCTTTTCGTAAACTCTACAGCGGACCGATACAACTTGATGTTTGAATTCAACGAATTAATAACAAAGCCAACTACTTTCGGAGTTTAAAAGGTTAGCCGGTTTTGGTCCACAAAGCGGTTGTTTCTTAAGAATTGTGCTTGCTATTACCGTGTCCAAAGTGCGCCTCCATTCTTGGTGTATAGCTGACCCTATAGCATGTACTTGTAGTGGCAGGTAACTCCATGCTACTCAATAAGTAGATGGTTAAGTCGTTATACAGTGATTTAGCGATAAACTGGTACAGGTGAAAACTCTAATAAATTTACTAAAACGGATATGTCTGTTGAAACAGAGTTGCAGCAGTTCTGATTACTCATACCAGCAAGCAGATATGCTGCTTTGCTGTTTTCTGTGTAAGATGTTTTCACTGGCTTGCTGTCCAGTAAAGTAAAAAGTATGAATCAATAAATGAAAATGTCAATATTTAAATGAATCAATTAATCCAGTCTTCACTCGAACACATGGATAGCTCGACATATGAGCCGTACCGCGAGAAAACCAACAGTGTGGACTCTGCGTAAAGCATCGACTCGGATCAGCATCAACATGCCACACAGGCTTACCCGGATAGACATTTTTCGCCTCATTTGGATTTACTGTTTCGGGAATCATTACTCTATACCCCTGTCCCCCATGAGACGGAATGCGGACTGCGCAGGCTGATCTGAGTCGCTACATTACGCAGGGGCCATAATGTTGGTTTTCTCGCGAGAGGGACGGCTCATATCGCGAGTCAACTGTTTATAGTGTCAGTATTTACAGCAGACCATTAAGGCACGGTTCCACTACTGATAGGGTATGTATACTTTAAATATAAAATTAATCGCTTCCGATTTTCTATAATCGACTATAGTAATCAATTATAATTAACCCTGCATAGTGGAAGCTGTTGGACAAACGGGCGGAAACAAAAGGTAATCTGTAATAATTACAAATAAAGTATAATTTCAGGAGATGTGTTTCAGGGCCGATTGTCCGCCCATCATGTTGCGATATGAAACGATATGTAAAGCATTATACACTGAAATGGATAGGACATATTATAATAGCTTTATAACGCTGTCTCCAAACGTAGAAATTGTCCTGGTCAACGAGTTGGAACTTCATCGGGTCTACGATTGTATAGTCGCGGCCTTAGCTACGTATGAAGCATACATAGATGATGTGTTGGACTATAACATCACGTTTCGGATTGATGATATCTATGCCATGAACAGATTAGGCAATGACTTGAGAGCTTACCCAATGTCAGTAACTGACGTCACTGTCGCCTTATTTTTCTACTTCGATAACTTGCATCCGGTTGCACTTCCAATGGACGTCATGACTAACGTCTCACACTTATCAAAGCTGATATGTAACATTCGACTTCAAACTTCCGGTCCCAGAATTACCAGTGATTATACACTTTCGGTTCAAATTGTCAACGATTACAGATGGGATGAGCGAATGAAGTGGCCTTTAACTGTTAAACAATACGAAGGTCAAAATGAATTAGATCGTCATCTTTTTAAAGTATTTGAATTGGGTCCTTGTGTTTTTGCGAAGGTCTGTCAAGGGGAAGTAACTTGGAACGGGACCTTGGTACAATGGAATGAGACAATAGATGGGTTGTTCTTTCCAATTTACGGACAGATGGTTAGTGTGCCGGAATTCTACTACCCTTTGAACGAGGACAACTGCATAAGAATCTGTATTGAGACCCTCCATCGAGTGATAACATCCGCACCATTGGTGACTGTGACATCTGTCGCATCTGTCGCGGTGTGTTGTTATAAAACTGTTGTAGCATCAGCTGGTCTAATTACCTTGTTTAGGGTAGTTACATATCTCAAGACTTTTTAAATGTCGATTTTCTTAATGTATGAGATGTTGTCATAAAAGCATAGAAAAAAGGATTTTTGTGTGTTTGTCTCTGAAACAATTGCAGCTTTTAACACTGATTAACAAACTGTGTTACCAAAACTAAAATAAAAAATGTGGTACGATCACTTACCCTATTACGTGTCACCTGGAATATATATCATGTACAATTGGGTCCATGTGTTTTTGCGATAGTCTGTCAAGGGAAGGTAACGTGGAACGGGTCCTTGGTACAATGGAATGAGACAATAGATGGGTTGTTCTGTCCAATTTACGGACAGCGGCTTAGTGTGTGCCGGAATTCTACTACCTTTTGAACGAAGACAACCGCATACGAATATGTATTGAGACCCTCCATCGACTGATAACATCCGCACCCTTGATGACTGTGACATCTGTCACATATGTCACGGTGTGTTGTTAAAAAACTGTTGAAGCATAAGCTGTTCTAATTACCTTGTTTAGGGTAGTAACCTATTTCAAATGTCGATTTTCTTAATGTATGTCGTTTTGTCATAAAAGCATAAACAAAAAGCATTTTTGTGTGTCTGTCTCTGAATCAATTGCAGGTTTTAACAAGGATTAATAAACTGTGCTAGCAAAATTAAAATTAAAAATGTGGTAGGATCACTTAGCCTATTACGTGACACCTGGAATATATAGCATGTACAATTGGGTCCATGTGTTTTTGCAAATTTCTGTTAATGAGACCCAACATGGAATGGGTCCTTGGTACAATGTAATGAGACAATAGATGGGTTGCTATTTCCAATTTACGGACAGCGGGTTAGTGTGCCGGAATTCTAATACCCTTTGAACGAGGACAACTGCATACGAATATGTATTGAGACGCTTACCGAGTGATAACATCCGCACTCTTGGCTGTCACATCTGTCACATCTGTGACATCTTTGACATCTGTCAGATTTGTCATGGTGTGTTATTATAAAACTGTTGTAGCATCAGCTGGTCTAATTACCATGTTTAGTGTAGATACATATTTCAAGACGTTTTAAATATCAATTTTCTTATTGTATATTATTCATAAAAGCATAAAAAGAAGATTTATTTATTTATTTGGTCTCCTTCTGATTCGAGCGAAGCTTTTAACAAGGATTAACACTTTGTGTTACTAACATCAAAATAAAACATGTGTAATCAATATAAAACAAAATAATCAATTAGCCTACTACGCGTCACCTTAAATATAACACATGTACAATTGGGTCCTTGTGTTTTTCCAATGTCTTTTCAAGGGAAGGTAACGTGGAACGGGTCATTGGTACAATGAAGAGAGACAATAGATGGGTTGCTCAGCCGGTTAATATGCCGGAATTCTTCTACCTTCTGAACGAGGACAACTGCATACGAATCTGTATTGAGACCTTCCATCAAGTGATAACATCCGCTACCTTGGTGACTGTCACATCTGTAACATATGTCGGTGTGTTGTTATAAAACTGTTTGTAGCAACAGCTGGTCCACTTACCCTGTTTTGGATAGTAATATATTTCAAGAATTTTAAAAGTCGTTTTTGTTAATTTATCTTCTTTTTCATTAACGCATAAAAAGGACCATTTTAATTGGGTCTGTTTCTGGTTCGAACGCTTTAACAAATTGTGTTACCAAAATCAAGATAAGAATGGGGTAGGATCACTTAGCCTGTTACGCGGCACCTTTAATATAATACATGTACAACTATTAACTATTTTTCACCTTAAAAGATTGTTCAACCTTTTTCCCATTCATATTGGTTAAAGAGTAGTAAAAGTACTTACACAACGGAGCCTGTGATAGGCTGGACGCTAAATTTGGTGAACTCGGCTTTCTCCGTAAAATCATGTGTGAAAGTCGAGCTCTTGACCAGAAAAACGGATTGAAATTCGGCCATTCAGGGGTACCGTTGTGGAAGACTGTTAGGAAGTGCTTTTTATTTGCACTCCATTAGTTTGTTATCGTTTTACCAATTTTAAATAATCTACACACATACACTTATATACTTACACACAACAACATGGGATATGTAATAATGAAAATAAGCCAAAACAATATCAAAAGTCAACATTTTACACTAAAATAAATAATAGAAAATACAACGAATACCTAATGTGAAATAATCATCATGAAATGCCACGTCATTACATCGTAATGAACTTATCTCGTCAAACCTTAAAAATCCGGCATAACCTAGCAATAAAAAGCACAAGTCTCTAACAACCATTACATCTACAGAATATGAATATTCGGAACAAACTTTCTTCAAAACATCCGCGTCTATAGGGTACTTTTTATTTACTGGTTTCGATAAAGTTCGTACTGATACTGATCGGTCATGCTAACTAATGTGAAATAATCATCATGTATTGCAACGTCATTACATCTCAATGAACTGATCTGGCCAAACCTTTCTGTGTAACATGAATTGCTTCTAAGTATCCGCGTCTATATGATCATTTTTATTTAGTGCTTCGATAAAGCTCTTTTAACCGATTCTAACAAGCTTTTGACAAAATTGTTTTCCGTTGGAATGGGAAGTCCCTTTAAGCAATGTGCCCACTTAATACTGTATACATTTGCATATATCACATTGAATGAACATTGTTGTCAATTTGTTCTGTGAGATATAATAAAACCAGTATCGAAGATACGGGAATTGCACTTCCACCTTTCGACACAATAAAACGCCTCCACTTGTCGAGGTTCAGTATGTACTGTTTTTGTTTGCCGCGTCACTTTTTGTGTAAACTAGTTGTTCTGCCATTTTCTATGTACATGACCAATTTGTTCCGCTGGTATACAACTCGGTATTTACCAACTCATTCACAGTGTCCTCTAAACATAAACCTGAAATAAATAACTTAGTCTAACTGTTATATTATGAATTAGCAATTACTTTTATTGCTAATAGCCCAAATTTAACAGGCCGTCCGTTGATAATTCAGTTACTATTGTAATCAGTAACAACTCTATCGACCGTGCGTGGACCCCATCGTTTGTCTAAATATCTAAACAACCGGTCAACAACAGACCAATCATCACTATCGTGACATCTGCTTAGTAAATCTGCCTCATACTTCGAGCTTCTAGGAATCCATCAATAATCTACATATATCATTGGCGCTGTAAACAAGGTTGTCTACTACAAGTACTGAAAATACTAAAAACATTTTTTATTGTCACTGTTTACCAAAATATGACGTTCTTCCAGACGTTCACTTCTAAGAATTCATCCATAATCGACAGAAATAATACTGTTTCTATATATATCATTGGCGCTTCTAGCTATTACCTATAAACAAGGTGTTCTACTACATGTACTCAAAATACTCAAAACTAATATATGACGTCCTTCCAGACTTTCACTGTGAGATAACAAATATCTATGTACAGCTTCTAGCTCTCTCCACGTACAGCTTTTAGGCTCTCCTCTAGAGACCAACTTCCTATAAGTGAAATGTCCAATTGACTATGTATATCATAGATCGGACATGTTCCTTCTAGAACAGCATCTCCGACAGTGCCTCTGCACTAACCCTCACAGGTGTATTCCAGCTTACTTGCTGATTCAGACACTTAAATAGCGCGAGTTCTAAGCCGAACGACTGGACCAATCGTGTATTTCATCGAAATCAGTTATCCTATTACTCGCGCGAGATCGCGTACGAATATAAAATATGTTCCATTTGAAACCCTCTTGATAATAGACCCATTGCTGATTTAAGAACCAGATTTCCTTTCTTCTGTGACTGATAAAGTAAACGTAACTCGTATTCCATAAGTAACATAACCATACAATTATTTATTTAACTAAATACATTTGTCGTCTGCTAAAAGGAATTCGAACTTTTCAATGTCCTTTTTTAACATATTCCCAGTTCATATGTTTGCAAATATGTACTGTTACCGCCTAAACCGTCATCTAAAAATGATAATAGACCCATTGCTGATTCAAGAACCAGATATCCTTTCTTCTGTGACTGATAAAGTAAACGTTACTCGTATTCCATAAGTAACATAACCATACAATTATTTATTTAACTAAATACATTTGTCGTCTGCTAATAGAAATTCGAACTTTTCGATGTCCTTTTTTAACAGGTATTCCCAGTAGTTCATATGTTTGCAAATATGTACTGCTACAGCCTAAACCGTCATCTAACAACATGACTTTCTCATGACTCAGCGACCTCCATCGCTTTACCACAAAACCAAGTACTTTGGTAAATATCGCCTCTGCTACTGAGATCCCGAACGGAAGAACGTAGAAAATATAGTACGATTGTTTCTCCATCGAGAACCTATGAAAATCCGAAAGATGTTCGATGCGGCTCGAACATTTCAATGTGGAAGTACTACGCTGTACTGGACAGATCTCGTGCAACACTGATATTCAAACTTTACCTTGTATTCAAATAAGTTCTTATTCATATGCCAACAGTCTAAAACAAGACGAGGCTTATTCGATTCATTAAACGATACTGCCAATAGATTTACCAATACTCAAGTTTACGTTTTTAAACATCCCACTGGTGAAATAATATCTCTATTATACCGTCTCTTTTTATGATGCCTTCTGAAGCCAAATTAGCTTTACTACTGGGCATACAAAAGGAACAATCTAAAATTGTACTTACATGTATCTGACAATTGAAGCTTATACCTCTAGTACAAAGTTACTTTTATTTTCCCTATACTCAGTATTACGTTTTAAACATTCCACTGGTGAAATAATATATCTTTATTATACCGTCTCTTTTTATGATGCTTTCTGAAGACAAAGTAGCTTTATTATTGGGCCTACAAAAGGAACAATCTAAAATTGTACTTATCTGACAAATGCATCTCTCTCGAGGCTGAAAATCTTTGCCTCTTACTGCTTTCGACTACTATGTTGGTTTTCCCCTGTGGCTGCGGGTTTGTTGATGTGATAGTAGTCTGTGTGCTGCACCATACGTGACATATCGGCGTGTTTTTGTTTGCTTTGCTTCATCTTCCGGTGAGCGTGTACTAGCTTCAACCACGCGCGTATCAACCCTCTAAGGCGGCTGGTAATTAAAGTTGACAGCCTTAGAGTTTCCATCTGCGAAAGCAAATTGTTCTGCTCATCCATGATAACACGTGGTCCTCTTCTACGAAATTGAACACGTCTTGCCTGTACGTGACTGACTGGTAGAATGATTTGCTTACACAAACTGCGCACGGGTTCACCCGTGCGTAAATAACATACCCATAATTCAAATCACATGTCGCTAAGACAACATTTTCTCTCTATACTTCGCACCGCGAGAAAATACTATTAGCAACGAGTCTACTGGTAAAAATAATTATACATGTATGTTTAATATAAAGAAGGCATTAAACTGCTATGGACATGCAAATTAATATGTTCCATCCTGTATTAAAGTTTTTAATATGTAATCATTTTTATATTTATCTAGTGATAATGTCTGCTATGATGTTGTTATAAGGCTATAATAATGAATAAAACATATTTTACCCAGTTCCCTAACACAAACACATTTGACGCATCTACAGACGACTTTTAAAAACATTGTCACAAAGATAGAAATGATTTTAATTATAATACTAACATTTAAAGAGATTACTTTAAAAAAAAAAAGAAAATCCCAAGATATTTCTTAAGTCGTCTACTGCAGTCTTATTGTATGTGGAAAAAGGATTAAGCTATACTATTAATTTCAATATCGGAAAATTTACAAACCAAATTATAAAAAAAACTTAATGTTATTCTGAGTAAAAGTTGCAATAAGAGAAACTGCTCATAATTACCTTTTTTTTTTCTTTCGTCAGAAAGTTTTCATAAGTCGTCAACTACAGATGCGTCAGAAAGTGCATGTATGCGGGAAAGAGTTAAAACCGCAAAGTGCTAGACACAGTTCATGTGTGTTCATCAACTGTATGATTTGTTTATGAAAATATGATTTGTAGTGGAGACTATCCTCTTTTATAAAGTAGGGGGCAATATACGGAAGTCGGTCAAACGAAGAATTGCTAAATAGATCGTTGCTCCAGGAAATCCAAACTTAGTCTAGTAATTCGAGATCGTATTTTAAGCCACACCCATCGTCATGCATCTCATATAAACAAACAATTAATCGTTGGCATAAGATATCGATGTTTTTGATTGGCTAAAATACTGCATTATATTTGCATATCGGATCAATGAATTCCATTTATGAATATACCAGTCAGACGTAATTATAATCCCTTAATCCTTAACGCCAAGGAGGGAAAGCAATTACTACTATTTTTCCAACTCTTTGGTATGACCCGGTTTGGGATTAAACCCGCAAATTCCTTTATCCGAGTTGGATGTTCTGCTACTACACCACCGAGATCCTCTTTGAATGAAAGTTTTAGAGAAAAGGTAAAATAAATAGGTAAATGTCTTTTTTACAAAGCGTTTCATGGTTTGTTTCGTAATATTGACCAGTAAACCGTGGCGAAAAATATCATGAACACAAGATTTCAGTGAAATTTGAAAATAAAAGTTATACAAAAATCTGATTTGGTTTGGAGCAATTGTTTTACTAAAGACCCTCGCACTTATCGCCTACGACTCGAAATGAATATGTGACGTCAATATAAGCGCCAAGCGGTTAAAACAATACCGTTTGTGTGAAAAAGCATACATGGTTGATTATTTGGGTTAAATGCAGTTTTCAACAATTCTTCAGTCATATAAGGATGCCAGTTCAAATTTCCATGTGTTTCCTTATTTTCGAATACCTGTACTCAACACAACATACTTTCCACATATGCTCTTAGCCCATTGGTAGAAAACGAATGACTCGTGTCAAAGGTCGGAAAGAAAGTTGAGAAATGTTACAGTTTGTATTGTATTCTGGGTCTCATATATAAATAGAAAGTCTTGCTTTTATGATGATCTGCGATGTCATGGTGTAATTTGGTGTTGCTCCGCTTACGCCTGGATACCATTAACAAATAGCAGCTATTCTTAATCAGCAGTGACTATATTAGCATTCTCCTTGTTGGTAATGCATAACAACTCTGTAGTACAACAGCCTTTAGTATCATATAAATCAAACCATTACACTGCTTGAGAAAGAACAAAAATCTTTTGTAAACATGGTAAGAGACTACTGACTTTTTAACTTTTGCAAGAATGTTTTCAAGAGTCATATAGATGCTGCAGGTATGTCAATGCGTCTCTACAATTGGAAATGGGCTTAACCTCTCAATGTCCACAAACAGGCAAACTTGTTGCTATCTTCATCCGCTACGGTAGCAGACGTTTGCAAACATGTTGTCTCAAAGATAAATTAATCTTATGCTTTCATTTTTCATGGAGTTTTTCCATGTGTTTGTCTAGATTTTTAAAGTCGTCTGCTGCCGACTTGTTGTAAATTGTATACGAGAAAGTGATAATGGATTTAATGATTTATACACCATACAGTATTTACGTAAGATATCACCATAGTTAATGTGTGTGGCCATTATACACGAGTATGCAGCGAAATGTGTACGGCAAGAGAGATGAACTGGAGAGGATGGCGTCCTTGATCGATGTGACCGGGTTGACAGTATTATCAAACGTGAACGCAAAGAAGAGAACAAATCACGAACGATATCATTGCGTTGTAACATGTTTGACTTTTGACTTGTGAACCTGCTTTCTATTGTGAAAATGAATTAGCCATTACAGCGTACATGCATCGTTCGATCTACTGTTCTCGAAAGAGTAGGTAATGCACCATTATCGTAGCCGGTTTAAAAAACTCACATTTTACTATTACATAGAAGATATAATTTTACAAAAACTTTGTTTTCACTATTACATCAACAAGGTATATTTCAATTTGTATTGCACTAAACATCACTGAATAGACATTTAGTTCCTAAAACGAAGCAGGGCACCGTCTTCTTTGGAGGTGTGTCTCTATCAGCTAATGAAAAATGGGATGAGTTTCTATCACCCAAGGAATAGTTTCACACAAACTGAGAACTCTGACCAAAAAAATGGCCTACTATATTCAAAGAAAATTTTCAGGCAGCCGATTTCAGCGAGATGCGTATTCATGCTATTAGCTTTCCTGTTTTATGCCAGGTAAAATCCCATACTTTACTATTGACCTGTGATTGTATTGATTTTGAATGCTCAGAAACTGCCAGAAACTCAACATATCATCGTGTATACGGACATTGTAATCGGACATAAGTCACCTCAGTGATGTCTAGATAAAGTATCTATACATTTTCTTGGCATATCTCGCAAACGAACCAAACAAATTTTATAGGATTTCGCAGATTGGTCCTTTTTTCTGAAAAGACGGTATGTTTTCTGAAAATGAAAATTTCGTGGAGATATCTCAAAATAGTTGTTGTTTGCGACACTTTGACAAAAAAAATAGCCGTCCAAAAGGAAATATACCTTGTTGAGGTACTAGCAAATAGTGATTTTTTTTTTGATTTTTTTTTTTATAAAATAAGATCTATGTAATAGTAAAATGTACCTTCGTTGATAAGCTGTTTTGCAATAACTCATTTTACTATTTGCGGCTTTAGCTCAATTGATAATGGACAGGGTTCTCAACCAAGGGGTTGATAGTTCAAGTTCAAAATCAGTCAACTTACTTCCCGAAAGTCAAAGACTACTTCCTTCAATGAATATGAACATTTCTCCAGGTGCTTGAACAAGTATATATTGGTTCATGACTATGAAGTATAAGGGAATATCCACAACGCCATGATAAATGCATCAACAATTTGAAAAGAAACATTTCTGCCAAGTGATCTTGCAACCAGACAAGCAGTTGCAGAGGATTTGTTTCTAGTTATATCCTTGTTGAGTGTACCTCTTATAGCAAACTCGTGCAGACGCACTCGTGTGTTGCACGTTTGTAAAAGTCGCTCTGGATAAAAAGGTTCGTATCCAACTTTGAAAGGTAAATAAACTCCATGCAGCACCTGGAAACAAATCCCATGGAAGTTTAAATCTGATACACAGTTAAAAACATTACTCGTTTTGAGCAACTTCTCATTTCCCCACTCTTTTTTCGACAGTCGTCTGCTGATCTAGAATAAATTGTTTATATCAGGTAAAGGGTTAACTTTCTTGATCCTGGTTTCGCACGGAAACAGTTCTGATCTGGGAGTTTCCACGACGGTTCCGTCTGTTTACTATTTTGCCTACGGCGATTTCAGAAGCAAACGCCATTAATGCTAGAACTATTCCCACTGCAGCCACGTAGAACGCACTCTGAACGTCCACCAATTTGATTGGTTTAGCCATCGGCACCATGTTCCTTGAACATATACTATTTTTAGGCCACCACTTCCGCTTCCATACTTGAAGCAATCCCGACTCGTGTATAGACAGCATTCTGAAGAAAAAAATACAATGAAATAATCCGCTTGCTGTATGCCACTTTAAATCTTCGGTAGCTACTTTTGGCTTTATTTTCAATAGGAAACTTGTAAGTAGAGGTAATTCGTGTAGTATCGTGTGAATGATACTTTTAACTTAACGGAATTTCACTGGTTGTAATCTGGACCGTGATTCTTTTGTTAAAAATATTTTAAATTTTCAAATGGATCTTTAAACACGGCACATAACGCTCTCATTAAGTAAAGTGTATTATTTTGGTACGGATAGAGCCGGCCAATGCTTCTTAAAACCAACTTATCATTGGCACAGTGTAGTAAACCGAATTAATCGATGTAACTTCAACGGTAGAACATTGTAAGATATCAATGGTTATGTCCCTTGACTATTGTTTGTGTCAACAATACCGTTAATCAATTTGTGACAAAATTTATCCAATACGTATGATAGCCTTATCTGACTATTTTGGGGGTATTCATGTATCTGCGTACAGTTCCGACTCATGTGATTCTTTGCACACACACTGTCTCACAGGAGTCTCCACTAATCATCTATAAGTAATATAAACTCTTCTGAGACAAAGGACCGCCTCGGTAGTGTAGTGGTAAAGCATCCGCCTCGAGTGTGATGTTATGGGTTCAATCTCTGGCAAGGTCATATACAACGTACTTGGTGCTCAGGTTTGTGGGGTTAGCACTACGACTGAATGGCTGGTGTTTGGATAAATGAACCAGTATTGGTGGTAAATTACCCAGGAAACGCCGTGATATAACTGAACAAATGTTGAAAGCGGTGTAAATCACGATATAAACAAACTATTCTGACACAAGGCTTGAAGTGAAGCCCAACTAGTTATACATCGTCATGCACTGGATACTATACGTTTTGTGAGCTTAATGTCGGCGTATTTGCGAACAAACCCGTTAACATTCAAGGAAGATTACCAGTTGGAAAAAAAAACAGGTTAAGAATACAATCAAGTTTCTGCTAAAAGCCACCTTTGTATATAGTATTCCTTGTCTAGAGCAACCACTTTTTTATTTCCCAATTTCTCATTTTATGCAAAAAGGTGCAATTAACGAACACCTGTGAAATAAGAACATTTTGTTCTCTAGCCAAGCCCCCCCGCATATCTTTACAGCCGTTTCCCACCTGCAGACTCATTTTGACGCAATAGCAGCAGATGACTTTTGAAAACATTGTGGCCAAAGGTGAAATTGCTCATGATGAGCAATTTCTCCTTTAGTCACAAAGTTTTCAGCTTTATTTAACAAGTAAGCTATCTTTTATGGAGATTTTCCTGGTTTTTGTCACACTTTCTTATAATTCGTCTGCTGCAGATTTTCCGTAGGTGGGAAAGGGTTACAACAACCTTAAACGGTTCCCACATGTAGATGCACTGAGATGCATCAGCATTAAACAACATTTGAAACATTGTGGCAAAAGAATAAATCGATAATCATGAACAATTTTTCCTTTTGTCAAAATGATTTCAGAAGTCGTCTTCTGAATGAACAATTATTGAAATTTCAGTTTTTCATAGTCCATATTTTACCTTGAAAGTTTCAAAATCGTCTGCTGCCAAATTGCTGTATGTGGAAAACGGTTTACACAACACATTATTGAATCAATACTGATATGTAAAAACCTTACTGTTCTGAAAATATTCTCGAATGAGGCGAGTTGTTCGTGAATCCGAAGGCATTTTTGATAGGTAAAAATCTTTCTTTTATCATCATCAGCTGACAATTTTTCGCTATTTCTACTTCCATTATAACAGTGTCCCCTTTAAAAAAAATATATAGCGCTAGTAATAACACGAACTATAATAGGAATAAAAAAAATGATGCTTGTCATTATAATCAATCAATTAAAGGCGCTGTTGCAGAGAATACACATGCCGTCTGCCAAAAGTTTAGTAAAAAGTAAAAGCGTGTTTTACTAGTTGAGTATATACGTATATACGTTATAACAGCAGGTCCAAAACGATAAAATTGCAATAGGATAACTGCAAAATATCTATACACGAAAGTATAACTATTAAAAAGAGTTGGATAACATTGTGACAAAAGGATAATTTGCTCAAGATCAAATTCATCTTTTACCGCAATGTTTTCGAAAAGCGTCTGCTGCAGATGCGTCCACAAGGGGTAAAGGTTTAAGACAGAGATATACATACATAGTAGACTCGTAGCGACACGAAGTCGAAAAGGTCCAAGACAGAGATATACATACGTAGTAGACTCGTGGCGACACGAAGTCGAAAAGGTCCAAGACAGACATATACATACATAGTGGACTCGTGGCGACACAAAATCGAAAAGGTCCAAGACAGAGATATACATACATAGTGGACTCGTGGCGACACGAAGTCGAAAAGGTCCAAAACAGACATAGACATACATAGTGGACTCGTGGCGACACCAAATCGAAAAGTTCCAAGACAGAGATATACATACATAGTGGACTCGTGGCGTCACAAAATCGAAAAGGTCCAAGACAGAGATATACATACATAGTGGACTCGTGGCGACACGAAGTCGAAAAGGTCCAAGACAGAGATATACATACATAGTAGACTCGTGGCGACACGAAGTCGGAAAGGTCCACGACACAGCTAGACATACATAGTGAACTCGTGGCGAAACGAAGTCGAAAAGGTCCTATAAATTACTTCGAGTTATTGTTTCTTGCTAAATAAATTAATAAGTTCATTTACACCTTTGTAATTTATTTTTACGTAAATATTCAATATGAAAAGCAACATCATATCAAGAAAACAGCGCAGCAGCAGTTATGATTGCTGGTCTCGCTCGTTCCAGGAATTAAACGATAGTTTCGAGATAAACGATATATTCGAGTTAGACGATATTTACGAGTTAAAGGATATTTTAGAGTTTACCAATATATTCGACTTAAACGATATATTCGTGTTAAACGATATATTCGAGTTAAACGATATATTCGAGATATACGATATATTCGAGTTAAACGATATATTCAAGTTATATTCGAGTTAATTGATATATTATAGTTAAAACAATATATTCGAGTTAAAGGATATTTTCGAGTTAAACGATATATTCGAGTTAAAGTATATTCTCGAGTTAAACGATATATTTGAGTTAAACGATATATTCGAGTTAAACGATATATTCGAGTTATACGATATATTCGAGTTATACGATATATTCGAGTTAAACGATATATTCAAGTTAAATTCGAGTTAAACGATATATTATAGTTAAACAATATATTCGAGTTAAAGGATATTTTCGAGTTAAAGGATATTTTCGAGTTAAACGATATATTCGAGTTAAACGATATATTCGAGTTAAACGATATATTCGAGTTAAACGATATATTCGAGTTAAATGGTATTAAAGATAGCACACGATATATCGGGAGTTAACTGTACCTATCAAGCCGTAGCCGCCGTTCGCAACCTTTTCTAGATGAACGTTAAGATCTACTGCCATTATCGTTGGGTCAGTCCTGTTGAATTCGATCATCAAGTCTCCAATCTTTCTAAATTCGCTTATATTAGAATTCTGAGAAATAAGAAATTGCAAGACTAAAGTAAAGTAATACTATTTTCTTGAAATTCTTGATTTATTGATTGTTTGGTGCTTTTCGCCGCTTTGAATAATGTTTTAGTTATTTCATCTCGTTATCTGGGTAAGTTACCATATGAGAACACTGAGTGAAAAACTAAACAATGATACAATCCGGAATGTTATATATAGATACATATCATGAGAATAATTTGTGTCTAGAACATAACGGGCCGATAAAATAATTTATTTCAACTCTGTCGCTGCCATAGGTATTTATAGGCTTTTGCAAATAATGCAGATTTAGGTGAGACAACTCGTGGAATCTGCATTGTTTGCCACTTAGATATCAATTATTCAAAATTTAATGTTGGACAAAAACTAAAGTGATCTTATTTTCAACGTTGACGTCTACTGTGCGAAATTCGCCAGTGAAGGAGTTTATGAAAGTCCACTGTTCTAAAGCTCTATCAAAACCCGAGGAAGCTCAACCCGGTGCACCAAAATATGTTGCAAAAAGTGTCACAGGACGGAATTTAATTATTTTCTCACTTGTTTGGGTAGTTTTGTTCATAATGATTGTTGGAGACAACTCTTTATATATCGAGGGCTTGGTGTGAAACGGTTGTAACTAAAACCCTATTTTGAAAACCCTGGTTTAGGGTCAATTTTGACCCCTTTGTAAACAATGCAAATTTAGGTGCCATTGCTCAGAACGAGCAATGGCACCTAAATTTCCATTGTTTACCAAGTAAAATGATTTAACGCTTATTAAGACTTTTTGGCGAGGTGAATAAGCTTGGTAAACAAATACCAATTTTAGTTACAACCGTTTCACGCCAAGCCCTCGATATACCTTTATCAATTGATAGGTGTGTCGGGGAGAACACAGTAGGAGATTCATTGCTTTGTGCTCACCCACTTTAATTTACAGAAACAATAGAGGTCAAATTTGATCCCTGCGTCTCGCCATTTAAAAAATTCAGATTACAAAATGGAAAATTTCCAAACGTTTTTGAAAAACACAAAGCGGAGAAAGATGAAAGAAGTCAAACAAAACACAATCACGTATTAGGGTCAATACCGTAAACACCATTATTTTTTTGACAACCAAAACTCGTTCAGCAAATAATTTGTAACATACCACGAACACGAATTCCCAGTGAGTTCCAGCCTGGGTTCCCCATTTATAGGAGTTGGACAGTTTAGCCATCTCTTCCAGTGTGTTGAACGGGGGTTTATCTTTAGATAACGTCAAAAAGGCAATTAAATTACCACAATAAATACCAACGATAATAATAGAGAATATCCACCAACTACTGACGAACGTTCTTCCGGCAAAGGATTCTGGGAGGTTTACGCCACCTGTCGGATAGAAAGGAAAAATACGCGTTTAACATTATGCGAAATATATTATCATCGGAAGGACTTGTTTTCGATGGTTTGCATAGGAATGATCTTGATGAGAAATGTAGCAGTTAAAGAAGTATAGGATAATTGAATTTATTTTGTGATTTGCATACAATTGATATAAGGTAGTGTCTGTGAAATGAACATTTGAATTAAAACACGAAGATACTTTGATGTATTTTCTGCTTGAATAATTAAATGCCTGTTTTTATTAAACGTCAGAAAATCAATTCGATAGACAGGAAGTGTCAGTATGGGACGGCTTATGCAGATGGCTTCATGGTGAGAGAACTGCAAGATCGACTTCGTGAATTTTGTTACTATTTGCGCGTTTAAAAACAGAATTTAAAGACGGATTCATAAATGCGGTTAAAATGGAGAAGATTAAGGCACCTAACACTTCTGGGAATTAATTCATTGTTATCAACTCTTGTCTGTCAATTTATCTGAACTGTGTCCCTGGCAATAATACACATGAATCAAGAACATTACCTTGATATAGAAGCGCCCCGTACATATACCAAAACGAGTCAATATACGTCTTCAGTCCGCAGTTATCAGTAAGGTGTGCGTTATCTGGATGGTCGAAAAATGGGTTAAATCTGAAAATTAAATTGTATAAATTAACAACACTAATATGACCATGCCCTTTCGGCAAACAAATACTATGAGCACGTGATGTGGCTATGTTCAAGTTGGTATGTCTGAACAGTGTAGGTTCAGAACATCTTGTCCAACTACTCATCAGACTTGTTAGAATCTACACAAGTTGACATAATCTCTCTAACTTGCTTATGTAAGTACCATATGATCAGTATATATCTTGGTAAAACTGTATAGAAAAGCCAACTTGAAACTTATCTAATGCACGGGCTAAATTTATATTAATATATGCGCAAAAAATCATTTGTTTTCTAAACACGACTCTTAACAACATTTGACTATCATACTGTATAATACATATGTGATCAATATCAACATAACATTCATGCAGTATTGGTAAACAAGAGTGTGCTTCTCATATATTCGTTTTGTGCAAAACGGCCACTACATAGATATATACACGAACTTGATAAAACTCAATGACATTTTTATTGTTTGCCGGAATTCAATATTATCAGGTCTTTTTTATTTCGTTAATATCATTTCGATACAAACAGTTATATGTTTTTTCAAACCTTTTGGAAACAAAATGCATGATCAAACGACTGTTTCAAGTTTTTTGTACACAGTCGCAATGAACTAAGACCCAAAGAATCCGCTGTACGTGTATTGGATCGCAATCAAGGTCGTCGCGAATTGACCTTATATATTTAAATATTCTATTAAACAGTCGGAAAACGCGGTAATCACTGCTGCATACAATTATAATACTTTTATAACACTTATGTTTTAGGGCAGTCCCAATTAAGAAAGTTAGCGGACCGTTGGAACAGGAAAGCCTATATTTATACAAAATCATTTTAAGAAAGGGTTTATAAGCGTTCCTTTTTAACTGGAAAGCCTATAATGATACAACACTCATTTAGAAGGAGTTAATAGCGTATATTTCCAATAACACAGACTATATAATGATACAAAACCCCTTTAAGAAAGGGTTTATAAACGTACTTTTCTTACAGGGAAGCCTATACTGATACAAAACCCTTTAAGAAAGGGTTTATAAACGTACCTTTCTTACATGGAAGCCTATATTGTTTTAAGAAAGGGTTTTTAAGCTTACCTTTCTAATAACACAGCCTATATAATGATACAAAACCATTTTAAGAAAGAGTTTATAAGCGTTCCTTTCTTACAGGAAATCCGATACTGATAACAAACTCATTTAAAAAAGGGTTGAATAGAGTACCTTTCTAATAGCAAAGCCTATATAATTTGTAAGGGTTTATAAGCGTACCTTACTGACAGGACAACCTATAATGATACAAATCCCTTCTATGAAAGTGTTTATAAGCATACCTTTCTCACAGGAAAGCCGTTAATGATATAAAACCCTTTTAGAAAGGGTTTATTAGCTTACCATTCTAATAAGAAAGCCTTTAATGATATACAATCCTTTTAAGAAAGGGATTATTAGCGTACCTTTCTTACGAAAAAACCTAAAATGATACAAAACCCTTTTAAGTAAGGGCTTATAAGCATACCTTTCTAATAGGAAAGCCTTAAATGATACGTGTAAACAAATCGTGGCGTAGCCTGCGATGTTTTCCTCTCCATAGGTAATGAGTATGAACTTTGCTATACCATGCATCCAAAAATGGTGTCCAGAGATGATTTTGTTGCAGTCACGATATTCTTACGTTTTGATTGGATGAAAAGTACATTTCAAAAAATAAATAATTATAAAGCCAATATTTTAAAGTGGAATATGTGCTTAAAACGAGGATGATATTTAGTGTATTTGCAAAGGACGGAATGTCGTGTAAAAACTTATACAAAATAAATTGGTGAGATCATGATAACCATGATAATTCAGATTTGTTTGTTAACCCGAAATAGGTATCACCTATAGGACTAATCATATTATTAAATCCTTTTAAGACAGGGCGAAGTAAGTACGCGTACCTTTCTAACAGGAAAGCAAATAATGATACAAGCGGAAGCATCACTCCAATAGCCAACAGAACATTCCATTTAAAAGGATCCACTAGGGTGCGCCACTTGCCCTCGTTTGGATCCGGTTTCTTCAGTATAACGGAAGTTTCGCCATAGTAAAACGGAAATGTAAAGTCCATCACCATTTCCCGCTCTTTCTGAATGCTTATATCTGCCACTACCATGTCCACCTCCTTTATGAAATATCTTATAATTAGATTAGCAAGTTCATTTGATCCAACATATGTAAAAGTCGAAATGAATAATAATGACAGTTTCCCCGATACGGGCTCATTTGGTTTTTCCAGAGAATCACGAGGACAAGGTCCGTTAAAATAACGTCACATAACTGAAAAAATCCGCCAATCAAATTACAGCTAATATAGAAATTTCTTCTTTTGCCTCAGTGTTTTCAAAAATCGTCTAATGCAGTCTACTGTCAGAATGCGTTTCTAGGTGGGAATGGTTAATAATAAAGCATAGGGCAATATATTACAATAATATATTTCGTTTCGTCCTAGGGAAACGAAGGTAGATTTTGGCTAAATGGTAATCGTTGTAAATGTGTTACTTTAATAGCACAAACTAGGAATCGGTGTCAGTGTTGACATGAAGGCATTTTATGTGGATATAATAGTGGATATGATTCGATCGTGTCAGGCAAAAAGGTGACCCGGTACCCCTTCGTTCGGGTAACACAACAATGTCGTTGGAACGGTATGCATGGGCCTAAGACACGTCTGAAGATGTGACGTCTCACAAGCTAACCAAGCACGTTAACTTAACGTCAAATTAGTTAAATTCTAAGTATCGGTTAACGTCATATGAGTGTTGCATATCGCTTGAATGAAGAAGCCGTTTTATAGAATCAAAACAACACAGTTTGTTTAAAAAATACTTTCTGTTGTTTTTTAAAATAAATAATACAATCTACTATTACATGTACATCATATATTGTGCACTCGCATAACTATAACTATTTTTAAGTAATCCGATCTAGTAAACAATAAACAAGTATAAGACGTCAAAATGACCAAACGTGAAACTTTTCCTCCAAATATACTTTAATTTAAACATATTTAATTCTCATATATTTTTACATAGTAGGTAACATAAACAAATATACAATGGAGAAATGGATTGGACTGAAAGCTCATAGTTTATTGAAGGTCCTCTCCAAGAAAGATTGATTTACAGGAAGCACGGTGAATATTTAACATGTGCAGAAAATATCAGCTTACTTTAGCTTTGTAATTTATAATACAAGAAACAGATACATAAAAGAGAATGGAGAGAGATCAAGGAAGGTGAAAGGGGAAGAAAGAGATAGATGTAAAGAGAGCAGAAATAGATAAAGGAGGGTGGTGCGCGTATGGGAGGTTAGTTAATGTATATATGTCGATTATCCATACCAAATAAAATATAACATAAAAAGATACTTAAAAAGTTGCAAGTTAACTAAAAAGCAAATATACTTTGGCGGTGGTTCTGACGAAACTTACGTATGCATCGGCTCGTTCTAAACCGTTTCGCATCAACAACAACGACTAAATTCTTTAAAAGCGGCTCAATACTTTACCTCTCTTTGTAGTTCGACGGCACACAATAAGACTTACCTTAGTCCCATGCAATTCGTGTTCAAACGACAGTATTGTGTCGCCCAAACGGAGCAGTAACGGGTCACATTTCCGTCCGTCATGATTGATTCATTTCATTAATTATATCCACATAAACAGCATTCATTGATTACTATTTGGTGTATATTCTGACTGCGTTCCTCTCTGACAAAACGAATAGATATTCGTGTTATATTTCTCAATGCTATATTATTAAGACATTTACAACGATTACTATTTCGTGTATATGCTATAGTCCTTTATTAAAGTAAGACATTTACAACGATTACTGTTTTGCGTTAACCTAACCGCTTTTCCCTTGAGTGAAACGCATAGATGCTCGTGTTATATTTCTCTAGCCTGTGTTTTTAAAGTAAGACATTATCAACGATTACTATTTTGTGTAATATCTGATTGCGTTCCCCTTGGACAAACGAAATACATTTTCTTTTTATAAATATTTCTCTATGCTATGTTATTAAGGTAAGACATTTCCTCAGATTTTTGCGAAAAAACTAACGCGGCTCTTCTAAAGTCAGTAGTATACCTCTCTTTGAAGCTGGCCTATCATTCCATTAAAAGTCAGGTTTGCGTCTGGAGTTCCCCATTTCTTGTCTTCGGGTTCTGTCAGTTCATATCTGAATATAATAACAGATACGGCTTTGTTTAATTTTGCTTTCAACTGATTCTTTGAGTTGGTCACAGCCAGTTAGCTCAAATACCATATACTAACACACAGCTCTAGAAAAGGGGCATTTTTGATGTTCTAACATCCTTATTTGACAGTCAAACCCTATGTTGTGGGTACTCAAAAGAAACGTCTCAGAGAGATGATTTATTTGAGTACCCACAACATATAATGTGGTTGAGTATTAAAAGATATATTGTGGGAAAAGATCTGTTCACTCCCTCTTATCTAGTACTCTGCAAGTTACATATGCAACATGTATGTAGGTCTATTCCTGAACATGATTAACATTTTGGTTTGTGTTTCCTTTTTTCTGTATCAGCATTTTTTTTTATTTATCCTATATTTCTATAAATGTCTTCAAGTGTTTTCAAGTAAGAACAATCTTCTAATATAATTAATTGATTGATTGAAGTATACGACGTTTTCAATGTTATTTCAGTTATATCACGGCGCCCAGTTTACCTATCGTGTTTTTACTGGTGTTCTTACATCAGTACTCCACACATCACTCGTCCCATATTCCCTTCCCACAAAGACTGTTTAGCCCATTGGTGGGAGACGAATACCGCTAGTCTAAATGACGTATATCAAACATCGGAGAGAATGTAAGGCCCAGCATGGATTTGAACTTACGACCAATATATGTATAACACAATTGTCGTTAGCGACTGAGCTATCGTGGTACGTCCAATAATGGGTATTATGATTAATTAACCCTAACCTAATGATTTCTGAAATCGTTCTGGCAAAAGGAGATATTGCTCATAATTCAACCCCTTTCCCACATACAGCAAATCGGAAGCAGACGACTTTGAAATTATCTACAATTGAAAGTATAATTACTGAACAGTGAAAACAGATGAAAACATTGTAGCTAAAAGGAAATTCTTTGTCACAATGTTTTCAAAAGTCGTCTGCTTCAGTGGCGTCAGAATGCGTCTATATGTGAGACAGGTGCTTACAAAACTACCCAGTTTATTGTAGTATTATAAATTGTAGTATCATACATTGTGGTATTATATTATACATTGTAGTATTATGCATGGCATCAAAGCCTTGTTCAATCCTGTGTATTTTGAAATAGTTCATCTCAGCTTTCTATAATTCATATCTTCTGTTTAGTGACTTGACGACATTATTATTTTATGTAGACATATTTCCAAATATGATGTAACTCGTGTTTATACTAAATGAACCATACCTTACTAAGTTTCTAACTTAAACATATGGAAATGTGAGTACACAGTCATTATCAATCTTATTGAAAATAGACCTAAACTTCGCTCGCTCGTATACAGATCTGATGACTGCGCTATATAGGTCGTCACAGATTGAGTTTTACGTCAGCCAATCAAATTGTCCAATGGTTACAATCTCGCTTACCAAATCATTCGATGAAAAAAACCCAGATAAAATAACCCATATAAATAAACGATATAGAGAATTGGTGATTTCGAGTGTTCCGATCATGAGTATTTAAGTGGACACCTTTTGGTAGATATAGATGGCTCCGTCTGCCATTTGGGATATCGTCAGCACCAGACGAATTTCAGCGCAGACACAATGATGTGTTGGAAGGGTTGCAAGGCACAGACGTTATCGTAGATGATATTCTAGTCTATGGTCAAGGAGATACCATGGAAGAAGCAATTTGTGATCATAATCAGAAACTTGTTAAAGTACAAGAGCGATCAAGAGCTGTTTGGCTAAAGTTGAACAAAGACAAATTGAAGCTAAGGCAGACCGAGGTTAGCTACATCGGTCACATACTTACTACAGATGGCATAAAGCCAGACCGAAAGAAGGTACAAGCAAAAGTAGAGATGCCAAAGCCAACTGATGTCAAAGGGGTACAACGTTTTCTTGGATATGTGACTTACCTTTCCAAATTCATGCCACATCTGGCAGAGGCCTGTGAAGAACCATTGAGAAAGTTATTAACAAAATGTACACATTGGTATTGGCAATCGCAGCAGGAAGGAGCTAGTGCTACTATGAAAAGACTTCTTACAGAACAACCAGTTCTTAGATATTAGGATTTAGACGAAGAAGTAACACTACAGTGTGACGCGAGTCGCATCATTACTTCAGAAAGGTCAACCAATCGCATTTGCTTCGTGAGCATTGACAACTGCAGAGAAATATTACGCTCAAATAGAAAAAAAATGCCTTACCATATTATTCGCGTGTGAACGTTTCGATCATTACATATATAGTCGTTCCCTTGTTACTGTACAGACATAAACCTCTCGAAATGATATACAAAAAATATACATATATGTAAATTGTTACATGCACCTAAGAGATTACCACTTATGCTCTTAAGGCTTCAGAGCTACAGCTAAGATCTTAAATAAACAAAGGTGAAGGAAATGTATATAGCTGATACATTGTCTAGAGCATTCAATACCAATGAGAAATACAGACAAAGAGAACAATGCTCAAGTATTGAGCATCAAAGAGTAGAAGTTTCAGGAAGAATTGCCAGTAATTAATTTTTCAGAAACAGTAAATGTTACGGAACAACGCTTCATACAATTGCAAGCGCATACAGGCCAAGATGAGCGCTACAAACACTAAAATCAGTTATTCTCTCGGGATGGCCAGAAACGAAGGCAGAAGAATCAGTGTTGATTCGTGAACACTAGAATTTTCGAGATCAGTGCAAGATGGTATGGTATTCAAAGGACGCCGAATAGTGGTACCAAAGACTCTGTATGGTGAAATGCTCACTAGGATACATTCAAGCCATATGGGGATTGAATCCTGTCTCAGGAAATCTCGAGATGTACTGTACTGGCCAAACATGAACAAAGAGATAAGAGATCACATTGAAAAATGCAGCATGTGCAACGAATACACGTCAAAGCAACAGAAAGAAACATTAATGACTCATGATGTTCCAGACAAGACATGGAACAAAGTTGGTGTGGATATTTTCATATTAAAACAAGCTGACTATTTAGTGACAGTTGAATATTACTCAGATTTCTGGGAGTTAGACATCCTACCAGACATCACACTTACCGACACTTCAGCAGACATGGTATTCCAGACACTGTTGTAACAGAAATGGACTGCAACTATGCAGTGAGGAATTCAGTAAATTCTCACAACAATGTCACTTCTTCTCTGTATCAGTCAGTCAAACGGAAAGGAAGAATTATCTGTCAAAATAACAAACGGATTCGTTAAGAAAGCTATCAGAAGTAATAGTGACGTCTGCAAAATAATTCTGGACTGGAGAAACATTCCGACGGAAGCAATGGACGGTAGTCCCAGTACAACGTATAATGTCAAGACGAACATGGCACTCATTACCAATTGATGAACAGTAGTAGAACAGGTACAGGAGAAAATAAAATTCAAACACGCAAAGTATGACAACAAATGGCCAAAGATTTGCCGGAGTTGGTAATTGAACAACCAGTGCGTATGGCACTTCTACCAAATAATCGAGACAAAGAATGGAGGCTTGAAACCTGTATTCAACAGCACTCACCAAGATCTTATGTTGTCAACGTTGATGGTCATCTATACCGGCGCAAAAGGAAATTCATCAGACCTACTTCTGAAACCATTCCAGAGTCGATTTTAAGTGATCAAAGTGTGGTTAATAATCAGTCTAATAGTGATAAGTCAGTTGAACAATCAGTCAATAAAGCAAATCAAAGAGTTGGTGAAGCAAGTGATAATGAAAGACCTGCCAGTAGTGAAAAAGTTAAAATGAGTGGCACAAATTCAGAGGGCAAAGATAATTCGAATGTTCATGTGGATTCACGGAAACAAGAAACTTTAAACAAACGCGTTACAACAGCTGAGGACAATCCACTTAGATCAACAAGAACAAGAGACATTAAGCCTCCAAAGAGTAATGAAGATTTTTATAATTGAATATTGTACTTTTAGGCAATACCAATAGTTAAAGTGGCTAGTTATAACCAGAATGTTTGTAAATATCATGTACAAAGATTCCTTAGGTAAAGAATTCTTGCAATGACACTTTCTTTTTCAATGGTTTTCATTGTTTGGAATTTAGAGTCCAGCGTATAGAGATACCATATGCATATTGACTTATACTAGTCTTAGTTTGTATTTCTTATCAGTGGTACGGGTTACCATTATGCATATATACCTATATATATATTTTTGTTCAACGAAAGGGAGATGTTACGATATACTATTCAAATCATGTTTAGTTTATCACTTTTCCCTAATGATAACAAGCCGACAGAGGTCAAGGCCGTGTCAGTAAATAACTGAAACAACTACCGTTTATCAAATTAATTGTCATGACCCGACCACAGATCGAACCCTGATCTCCCGCTCTCGAAGCGAACACTTTAAATACTACACATACGAGGTGAGTGAACCGCCTCAGTGGTGTAGTGGTAGGACGTCCGTCTCGGTGGCTGGAGGTTACTGGATCGATTCCCTGTCGGCTCAAACCAAATAATGTTTTAAACTGGAAGTTATTTGTCCACTCCTGGGTTAACAGTACGACCGACTCGCTGGTGTCAGGATAATGGACAAGTGGTACTGTTAACCTTACCCAGGAACGGGATGATATTACTGACGTAAAACACCATACAAACGCAGCCAAGGTGAGTATAATACATACGTGAAGTTAAGTGTTCTAGCTAACTCTGCTAGTAGGTCGTGACACATGCCTTCATAAATCACCGTTCCGTTGTCCTCTCTTTTTATCACAAATGGAGGATACTGAAATGCAAATTCAATCTCGACTATTATCCCCCCTTTCCTACATACAGCAAAATATGATGCACACGACATTATCTAAGTTTAAATATGGATTATATCTAAAAATGAAAGCGGAATTGCCTGTACATGTATATCTTAACAGCACTATCATGTTATTTGCAGAAAACAATTAAAGGTATGGTATCCAATGTGCGCGAAACGGTTGTTTAGATACGTAGGTAAGTAAGCTATAAATGATGCATGTCTGCATTTACTATAATCTGATATAAACGACCTTAACATCTCTGCAGTATCAATCTGATGACTGCCTATTGCATGTCGTCTAAGAATTGTCTTTGCGTTAGCCACTCGAATTGTCGCTTACGAAATCTTTAGGCATCAAAATGGGAGTAAATCCCATATAAATACACGTATTACAGAGTGTTCAAATTGTATAGTAACCATTTTCATAGCAGAACATAGCGTTCGTTGCATCCTGCGAATTAATTGGACAGAAAAACGAGCACCTGCTCATAAATATTTAAATGGATAGGGTAAATTCGAAACGTTCTTTAATGAGGAGTTATCAGATCCAATAAACGAACTTTGAAGTAGCTTTGGTCTGATTTAAATGAGATTGCAATTTCTAGCTAAACTGCTAGATTTGTTTTTATTCGAAGGATGCCTCAAATTGAAATAATATAATCCCAGTTGAACCACAAAACGAATACTTACATGCAGTGTGGAAATAAGAAACTTTCTTTTATTGTAACCGTACTTAGTGTTGGGGAAAAGGTCCGTCAATATGACAAGGTCTCCTGTTTCCTTGACAACGTATCCAACGAGGTCAAAGTTCCGACCTTCTGACGTATACATGAGAGTTTCAATTCTAAACGCCTGGCACTTTCTGAAAACCGGATGCAACGTTGGTAATTTCTGAAATGTATAAACAAAAATAGGTAAAGGAAAATATTTGCTTCTGTTTAATAAAAAAGATATTATAGTCCGAAATAAATCATGAGAAAACAGTTCGGTTTAACACACTCACAATAAGGGTTTGTTTGCTTATTTGTTTGTATGGTGCTTAAAGACGATTTCAACAATTATTCAGTTATATCACGTCGTAGGTAAACATTTCGACTGGTTTATTTATCCTGACACCAGCAAGCAAGTGTTTATGCTTACCCAATTACACAGAGCGTCAAGCAATGAGGAGCACAAGAAGGATTTGAATCTATATTTGTATGAAATGTGTGAAGTTTTGTTATTTCTGTGATCGAGCTCGACGGAAAGATGCTATATAGGTCGATTATAGAGTGATATTATTTGAAATCATTGTTAAGAACAAGACTATAATTATGAGCAGGGGATACACGAGATGCGACATTCACGAAAAAGTAGTGGTAAATTTGATTCATTAACGAACTTTTTTTAGCCGAGCATTCAATAATTCGTGTACGACTAGCTGACGAACGACGAAGATCCAGTACCACCCGCTATTGGGTTCATAAAACAGTCAGTCTTTATGATATTCCTGCAATCCTGGGCGACGAGGAGGGAGGTCTCCCCGATCAACTCAGGTTATTTGCCGTAGCCAAATGGTTAGCGTCGGGAATTTGGAACCTGGCATCCAGTGTTCTATCTCAAGTCGCACCGGTCATGGTGGAGTGCCCTCGGGCAAGGCATATTTACTTGCCTGGTACTAGTTTGTTTTACCCAGGGATCATGAATAAGCGAATTGTCTCGAAGATATAACTGAAATAATGGTGAATACGAAATGAAAACCCTAATTGAAAGCAATCCACCAGGGCTTGATATAACCTAAACCATATCCGAATCTCGAGGCAGACGCTTTAACCAATATACCATTGGATAAGTGTGTGTGTATCCCAATTCCTTAATACTGACGCTTACTGATACTCTGAAGCAGACTGCTTTTGAAAACATTTTGTAAAATGGAGAAATTGCCCATAAATATTCAAATGCCGCACTGTTCTCAGCTAATTATACTCTGTTTGTATAGATATTTCCAATATTGATGCAGGTCTGCTCTCAAAGTCGTGTTCTACAGATTAGTTGTATTTGGGAAAGGGAAAAGTTACCTGTGTCAACGTTTGAATGATACTTTCTTGAAGACTCACATTTTGAAACTCGTATTGTTTGTAGTGGAATGCTTCCTCTATAGTTTTGTAGAATACCTTGAAAATGCAAGACATTAAATCATTTACAAATTAAGAAATCCATCTAAATAAGATTATACTTTTTTTTATTTACCCTCCCTTTTTATAGTGCATACGCAGTTTGACGTATTTGAAAACATTGTCGCGAAAAGAGAGCAATTTCTTCTTTGACCACAGTGTTTTAAAATGTCACTTGCTCAAAATGCGTCAAAATGCTTCTGCATATGGGAAAGGGTTGATGTATGAGAAGTCAGGTTGAATGAAGGCTTGGTAACTCTTTGAAAACGTCGTCGTCAAGGGAGTAGAACATATACATAAGAACTGACTCTGGTTTAACTATCCTTTAACATTAAAGAGGACTGACTTGGTTTTGAACAACTTGCTCCCATTTTTATTCAAACATAGTTATATCAAGGTAGTAAGAGGGGTAAACTTATATTTCTCAGCATCGAATGTGCCAATATCGCGCGAAGTTCAATTTTCTTCCAGTTAGAAAGTATATATCCTCAAGCATCCGTAATTCGTGAGTGTAAGGCTTCAAAGACAAAATATGCAGAAGGCTTAGTGAATGATACAAAATTTCATGTCTTATCTGAAATATTTATTTATTTCCTCATAGTTTCGAGCAAAAAATCCTTTGAAAACTAATAATTCACAAAAAAAATAATCTTGAATACACATGTGTTCAACAAGTCCGAAGCCGAAATTGTTATCCTATTTTCGTGACGTCATTATTTTGGCACTTTGCAGTTTCCATAAAGGTAACACACAAAAAAATATATTTTTTAAAAGGGGCAATAGGTCGTAACATATTGAAAACTAAAAAACTGAAGCAATAAACATTTTATATAGTTTAAACCAATTAATTTGAAATTATCCTTGATTTAAATATGAACTGTTTTTTTTTTAATTACTCAACTTTGAATCTTCGTTAAGCTTAATTTCCTTTCTCATTTTTTATCCCACTGTGTCAACCTAAAGGGTTTGCATGGATATTTGGTACCCTGTAAGCATCCTATATTTATATCATCACAAAGATCAATACAGATTTCTAAATTGCCATATTTCTAATGGGATATTATTTAAAATATTTTAGTTAATTTACATCTCTATGCGTAAGCACCTTTAGGAATGTGAAATCCAATGAAAAATTGCATTGACCTAACTAGGTCAAACAAATCACATGACCCTAGCCGCCATTTTGTAAACAACAAAATACCCTTTTTACGGTAAATTTTCATGTCCGATTTTTCCACTTTTTGGGGGTTTAAACTGTTCTTTAAATTTGGTATATAAAAAAAAGGGTATTTTGGCTATTCCTCCCATGACAACAAGTAACAAAACTGTTTAAGATGCATTTTATTGTTGAAATATGTCAGCAAATACTTTGGCCATTGGGAAATAATTTACAGTTCCAAATCGGCTGCAAGGACAATGTCACGTGATATAAGTAAATAGTGACGCCACGAAAAAGGGAGGCTCACGAAAATGGAATGTCCAACGATATAATAGCCTGCAAGTAACCATAGTAATAGCATGATATGTTCTGATTGCAATATAACCGTACACGTATCACAGAAGCCTCCAGAGAACAGTTATGAACAGATACAGTTTATTCAAATATGTAATTTAATCGAAACTTACAGTTGTGCCAGTGACGCGGTTATTTGAAAATGATGACGGGTGATGGAAAATGCACATACCGATACTGATTTTTAGATTAATTGCGTGATGTTTAACACCGCTCTTAACTTTATTTCAGTCATATCAGCATATCTGTGTAATCTACCAGTACATATTGTCCATTTATCCTGACATCAGAGAATCAGTCGTGATGCTCACCAACCAATCCTAAGCGTCAAGTAGGTAATCAATGGCTACAAATTTTAAAGTATTTGGAATGACGCAGTCGGGGATCGATTCAACGACCTCCCACAATGAGGCAAAAGCTATACCACTTCACCTCCTAGGCGGTCACTGATTAATGATATTTGTTTTAATCATACATTATGAGGTCATTTAATCAAGAAAAAGATAAGGGACAATATACTAGTTGACCAAATAGGTAAAACGGCCCCTCTGAGAATCAAATACATCGTTAAAATCAAATTGTCTGAAAAAAGAACATATTTTAAAAATAAAAAATTATCTCTGTGGAGCAACACCAACAAAGCAGTACATATACGGTGCATTTCTAGTTTTCACCATTGTATTAAAAAAAAAAATATGCGCATTCCTGCCATCATTTCGAAACAAAACGTCTTCCCCAGAAGATTCTTGAAACCATTTTTGACTTATTAGCGAACAATGCAGACCTAAATGCGGAGGCATAAGCTGGTCCGAATCTACAATGTAAGTTAATCTTGAACACTTGGTTCTCATTTAAATAAGACCAAACTACGTCGCAGTACGAACATTATATATCTGACTACTTCTTATAAAAGGTCGTCTCGAATTGACCTTATACAATCCAAAACTTATGACCACGTGTTCGGTGTTTATGTCCAATGAACTTGCACGATACCACCAACGCCCGTAACATTCTATCGGAATACTCGGCAGTAACCGCTTCTCTTTCTCGTATATCTATACGGGTTATCATACCTGTTGAATAACGAATGATTTGGCAAGCAATAATTTGATTAGCCTACGCTAATGTCGACCTGAGCCAACCTAATTAATCAGATATATATAAAAGCGAGCGAGCTCTGGGTCTGATTTTTAATGATAATGACACAGATAAAAGGGCAATTAAATGCATTTGCAAACAATTTAGATTCAGGTGAGACAGCTCATAACGTTTGCATAACGTTTGCATTGTTTGCAACTTAGACATAACATTTTACCAAGTTTCCTGTTGAACGAAAAATAGAGTGGTCCAATGTTCAACATGGAAGAGCCGACTTCCAGAAACTCGACAGTGGAAGAGTATGTTGCTGAAGGAGACAAATTAATAAATCTACTGACCTGTTTACTGATGTCAGTGTTGACCTCTGGAATCGGAACAACTGCAACGTTATCCAGCTGGTTTGCACACATGTTTAATGTCTCTGCCAATGTATAAGTATGATCATACGATACGACAAGCCACTGGGATAATTGCTTAATCAATGTCTTATTCCTGTTGTCACTATCGAAAGCATTGGCCTGTTGAAATAGATAGTTCGTTTAAACGTGCCAATAGACGTTTTATACTGGAATTCTTTCGCAAGTGACATAAACACCCGCATATAACAAACGAGTGAGCTAGTACGAACTTGTTGATCACAGGTAACTGCCAGTGGAATAGAACTCTCGATGCAAACAGTAGATGGTAGATAAATTATATATATAGCATCTATACGGCTGATTACGAAAATATATGTAATTGTTCTCGTGATAGTCATATGGCAAAGGTATTTGTAAAACGGTATTCACTGACACGTGTATCGCACTGTAATTGCATACGTCATATACACAATATCGTAAGGCATTTAAAAAACTGTGCAGATTCAGATCAACCTGGAATTCCCTGCAGCTTGATTTGGATCTGGTCGCAATTTATTCAGTTCCCTCATACAGTTGCTTCCCGATACTTCATGATGAGCATTTTCTCATTTAACTTATGTTTTCCTCTATGTGTTTTTCGTCTGCAAATTTGTTGCATGTGGAAAAGGGTTAATCAAAGAGGGTTTCAAAATGAGTTTGTAAAACGGTGTCTGTTTAAATTATATATAATAAATGCGCAACTGCCTCGGAGGTGTTTCGTAAGAGCGTCCGCTTTGGGTGCGGGAGACGCGGGTTTTAATGATAGTAATACGTTCAGTGTTGCGTGGTTAGCATACCGATTGGCTGGCTGAAATCAGGATAAATGGATCAGTAGTGGTAACTTACCCACAAAACGCCGTAATATAACTGAAACAATGTTGAAAAGGGCGTAAAACACCAAACAATCGTCCATAGATGCGCCGGCAAAATTGTTTTTTTTCGAGCAAAGATTACATTATGTTCATTAGGAAAATAAGTCATGTGACATTGAAAGCTTAATGTAATGTATCAGTGGTATACTAACGACACTGAATAAATTACGTCGTAAACACAATTACCCCCACCCGCTCCTTCACATAAGTGAAACTGTATATGTGGTATACTTACGGCACTGAACAAACGTCGTAGACATCCAAACTGGCACATGACAACGTAGTGAATTGTCGACGTAAAACTCAACGTTTTGTAATAGGTCTCCCGGAGGACTCTGGTCAAGTTGGTCAGTTTGTCCAGGTTATAGAGGGCAAACAACACTCCTTTATTGGACAAAATGTCCAGCAACCCGGTCACCTCGTTTTCTGAGAAAAAAAGTGTTTCCTAGCTTTCTTACACAAAACATATTTTCTAATCGACTTGCTGCTTTCCATATACACTGTAAGCCCATTGGTGAAAGACGAATGACGCTTGTCAATGTGACTTTTGTCAACTGTCGGAAAGAATGTTGGCCGAGCTGGAATTTGAACTAGCATCCCCTGGATTAACAGCCCGTGTCGCTACCGGGGCTCGAATTACGAAGTAGCCTTGGCTAGCGAAGATGTACAATTATCAAAGAAAAGTCAGAAGGAATATGTTTAACCATTATATGAAAACAGATTTTTCCCACCTGCAGACGCTTTCTAACGTCTCTGATGCAGCAATGTTTTCAACTCTATTCAATAATTCCACTTTAATTAAGAGAGGTTTTTGATAATTTTAAATCAATGTAAACAGAGTAAACTGTTAGAGATGTGATGTCTGTGGGTATGTGTTACCAAAAATGAAACATAGTTTTGGCTCACCAGAGCCTTTACTATCTACCAAAACCTAACCCTTTCACGTTGACAGTTCTGAAGCAGATAAATTTTGAAAAAATGTGACAAAAGGGATATTGTTCAATAAAGTAAAGTAAACGTTAACCGTACCAATAAACGGGCTCCAAAACTATAACAGTTTAATCTGTGTTCAGAAGTTGTGCTCGAGTATTTAATTGATAATTGATCAGAATCAAATTTGTTCTCCAGATTTTCGAATCAGAAGCCTTATATAGAACATGGAGTCCTTTTCTGAGCACTGAGAATGTTTCCAGAGTTTTATAGTTTCGGACCCTGTAATGCCGAGCTTACTTACCTGTACCGTTCTCATAGAATATAATCACGTGTCTCCAGGTCAACTGCTTTATTATCAGTGACGACAACATACTAGGCCCATCCAAAATTACCTAAATGGAAATTGCAAACAGAAGAAATACAAAGTACAACTGATTAATACTAACATTTTCGTTATGCTGTCACTTAACAATTTTCCACCTGGAGACGCACTTCAAAGTATTTAGAGGAGAAGATGACTTTTGAAAACATGTCAAAATTAGAAATTGCTTATTATGAGCAATTTCTCTTTTTTGCCACAATGTTTTCAACTCTATTCAGCTATGAAACTTTCATTTTCATAGTAAGTAAGTAAGTAAGTAAAACAATGGTACAATAATTACACCGGCCCCATTGCCTTTAAAACAAATAGTATTAAGAAACACAAAATTTGGAAAATTGTTTGCTAAATGGTATCGTATTACTTCATAACGATAGCATTAATCAGGCAGATATGAGCAATACCATTCCGAAACATCTGTGCAGCTTTATCTGGGTTCTGTCCAGAAAGTAACCCCCTTTCTAACTGACAGTACATCTACAGCAGGCGACTTTGAAAACATCTTGGCTAAAAATGAAACATATCATCAAATGAAGGACGAAGTATCCACTTTGTGGCAAATGGAGAAAATGCACATAATGAGCAATTTCTCCTTATACCATTTTTTTTAAACCTCAAAATGCGTCTTCATGAGGTTACAGGCTAATCAAATGAAGCTTTAAAAATTCGTCACATATTCTTTGCAATAAATACATATTCAGCTCCTGACGAGCTGTCCAACCTACACTCAGCCTGGTTTTCCTTTAAGTTGTCCAATTAATATTCCGAAACTCTTATTACATGCTCAATGGAGTCGACCAATTCTGAACATGTAAGAGTCTACTTTAGGAAATTCGTCGGTGAAAGAGTTATTGATATCTTGGTAATTCCATGATGTTAATGACACCATCAATAAAACAAACAAATCGACTGTGTTCTCTCTTTGGTTAATTGAGCAAAGCATATTTATACAAACGAAATAACAAGTGTTTATTAATTGAATATATTGATTTTAAATTGCGTTGAGTGAATGCGTGTTCGTAAGAGAAATCAAGTTCAAATTTCAATTTTTTTAAAACTCAGAATCAATTTAATGATTATCATGAACATAATAGAGACACTATAAATTGTTGATGGCGAAATATGTATACTACTTCATCTTTGGAAGCAATACATGAAAGATGAAGCACACTACGTTTGGGGTTTGAAAGGTTAAATCGGCTTGGTCCACACAAAAAGCTTGTCTCTAGGGCGCGGCAATATTGGTGAAAGCCTGACACGATAATGTAATGACAAGGACAAGTAACTCCAGACTAGTGCATTCCTATTTGTAAAAAAAGCTCGCCAACGATATATTTGTTAAATAGAGTTATTTTCTCTTCCTTTGTGGTGATTCAGTCAAGATGGGCTCGTTTAGAAAGAAATCATAGCATAGTAAATCGTTATGTGTGTCAATTTAAGCTTTATGAGGCATCCATCAACATATCATGTCCCATTAACTTTTTCAGCGTCAGTGGCAATGTTGAGGCCTTTGCTAACAATACAGATTCAGGTTAGTCAGCTCGTAAAGAACTGTCTCACCCGAAATCAACATTGTATGCCTTTAATTTATCAAAATATTCAAAAACTCTTACTACATGAGCAATGGAGTCTCCCGATGTTGAACATGGAAGAGTCGAGAAAAAATAACATTCATTGGAGACGTATAGGTTTGAATTTATATAGACATTGTACCACTATGACTTTAACTGAATACACTAATTAAACTTTCCCTTATAGACATGTTCAATATTTTTGACCAGATGTTTACGCAGTCGTATGTTGCTGATGTGTTGTATATGAGATTTTTTTTTTTTTAAACGAATAATTTTCCCCCAAGAAATAATTACATTCATTTCTAATTTAAACATTATTTATTTTACATCAGCTTATATTAATCACGCAACGCATTGAGTCATAAGAAATTTGGTTGGCTACATCTGTGTTTAGGTGTCAAATTAAGAAGCAATGTAATAAAGGCTACATTTCCAGAATAACTCTTCCTAATACATTAGAAACATACGACTTCGTAATTACCTGGTCGAAAATTTTGAACATTACTTTAAGGGAAAGTTAAATTATTGAACAGAGTTCAATATTAATCATAATGGTACAATGTTTACATACATTCAAACTTACACCACTTCAATGAATGTAATTGTGGAAGACCGCGGAAGACAGTGGTTCAGAGGTAGAGCATCGGCCTATCATATCAAAATGTCACTGGTTCGAGTCCCGTGATGAGCGGGTCCTGACTTTGGGATTTTCCCACACAAACGGAGCGAGTACTGGTTAAGTCTCAAGGAAGCAGACATAGAGCGTATTTGACATATGGCAATACTTTTAAATCTAACATAACTTACATTGCTTCATAACGTAACGACAACAGACAAATGAAGCAAACCAAATTGTATTATGACGTGGTGAATTGTTATTCATTCCATACCAATTAAAATGTTCTCAAAAAGGCAAACCCGTATCAAACGACTCTGTGCTATGACTTTTGATGTTTAATTAATGAATAATTAACGACGAAAACTAATTAAACTGTGTATTTTTTTTTCATGCTTTAAAATCCATATCGAAGGATGACTGGTGGAATAAAAATAGAGATAGAAGAAGGACAATCGGTACCTCTGATACATTTGCATGCGCGCTATATATATTACTGATTGTG
This sequence comes from Serripes groenlandicus, assembly GCA_031761405.1. NCBI lineage: Eukaryota > Metazoa > Mollusca > Bivalvia > Cardiida > Cardiidae > Serripes > Serripes groenlandicus. The sequence goes on from JASEVX010000025.1 coordinate 713,630, forward strand.
ACTGTGTCATTTAAGGCAGTGTCTGTAAACCGATCGAATATAAATGTGTAATCTTCAGTTCAAGCCATAGTCCTTCGATCCCTAGTAGCTCAGTCGGTAGTAATGTTGGCTGTCAATTCAGGGTTGTGAGTTCGAAACTCAGCTTTGCTACCATTCTTTTCGATGTTTGAAAAAGTCATTCGTTTTGCACCAATGGGATATTTATACAGGCTATTTGGAAAATCAGCTGGTTGCTTGGAAATACTGTTGTAAAGAGTACTGATGTGTGAAAGTCAAGAAACACATGGTAATGTGAACTGGCCGCCGTGATATTACTGGATGTGAAATAATGAACATTATTACGTTTGACATGACTAGTTCCCATTTAAACATATATTCTGTATGAAAAGCTATTTGAAACAGGATGTATTCGTCTTAACTGTCAGAATTACACATGTCAACTATGATGTAAAAAGCTACCAAGCACTATGTTTACATGGGAGTCCCACTAATTTATCAGGTCGGCGATTGACAGGACACAGCATCGGTTTTCGTCTCGTTATTATGCCACAGGGGTCTTTTGGTTCCCATGAACAGAACGACAAAAGTACTTGCCACTATAGGAAACAAAGGTTGGTGTATTTTACTTGACTTTGTACTGTTATGTTGTGTGTTGTCATGTCTGGAGAACAGTTTACGCAGCTTTTACAAAATATAACTGATCAATTATTATTCAGGTTTTAATTCAGATTGGATACCTGTTTTTGGAGGGGATTTTTAAAATTCCCAAACTAGGTAAAACTATGGCTAAACATCGCCTTTCTGTATAATCTTCCAAATTAAAAAAAAATAATCTTTAATACAGGTTAAGTAAAGAGTAAGCCTCTTACTTCATACGGTGTATTCTTTCTTGATGAGAACCCTGATATAAATTGGCCACATTTCTGACCGTTTTGGCGAAGTAAGTGATTTTCGGCTCTACAAAATATCAGGCAAACATATACTGAAAGTATTCAAGATTTCATAATTTGCTATAACGCAGTTCCGCTGTTAGAACCAACGCTGACGTTCGCAGATCGCATTATTTCATTAGTACCAGAATCGTACGTAGGTTTTAACAATGCACTAGCAAATTGTAGGCTTATTCATAGATGGAATTTCAGAACAAAGTATAAAAACAAATATAATCAGATGTAACATGTAACGGTAGATAATGTTGAAGAGGTACAATTTCGTTCTTTAGGTAGAAAAGTACGTCATGAAAGGTATTTTAGCCGCCGACGATAATGCACAAATCGGCCTGCATGACACAGTCGTAATTGCAATTATGACAGCAAATGGTTAACGACAAAATTATGCTAGGAATATAGATTTTATTTTAGGACTCCCATACAATAAATTTTCTGTATGAAGATCCGACATCGCAAATCAGCGTGGAAACAGTATTTGTAATTGATGTATAATTCAGAAAACAACTATACGTATATGAAAGTAACCATGCAACATCTGGCTGTAATCACGTTTTTGGAAGAAAACTCTATACCAAATTCTTGTCGAATCAGAATCTAGAATCTTTCGACGCGTACCCGTCTTGATTCGGGTGCATGTTTCTCCATCATACATACACGTGTATTACAATTTATCAAACCGTCTGTAGACAAAACTTAGAAAGGGCTTAAGTTAAGTTCAGCGTCGGGGGATTCAATAAAATATATAAGCTAGGATCTAACCGTACTTTTATTGTATCTGACAATTTATTTAGGAAACATACTTGTGGGAAAATACTTCATGCACAGTCTACTTCGATCTAAATTGTATAAGAATACGAGATCATAATGTCGCCTGGCCAGATGGTTCCAGTATTGCATATATTTTCAGGCGTTGCAAAACAATCGAACTAAAACCTCATACTTCAAAAAGAATGGCTGGTGAATTTAAAAAAAAGCTTCCATTTCCAACAACATTTCGTATGGAGTTGTGTCGGTAACTGAAGGGTTTATGGCCAGCGAGCCGTAACTGCATCTCACAGATTAGCATTCTAACTAAGAAACGTCGCATTCCGGGTTTACTTTCAAATTTCTCCAACACAACTATACTTTTAAAACGTGGTTGCATAATCGGACGTCTGAGATTGATTAACCAATGTGTATCAGTGACATCTGCCAAGACAGATAACTCTGCGCGATTAGTGAAAAATGTATGCTCCGTTGACAAGGATATCACTGAAGATAAAGAACACAGTTTGCATGAAACGTGGCATCAAGTTGGGACTCCCCATACATACAATCAAAGGCTTTAATAAGCAATTACTCAGACATTTATTCAAAAAGAGAATTTGATTTAGTTAAATATCCATTTGAAAAAATCTCCCTAAATACCAAAACTACTGAACCAATTAAATCAAGGTCGTATCGTGTTCCCTTTTAGGAAATGGGCATCCTAAAAGAGAAAGTGTATGATGTATTGAAAGCTAACATTATACGACATTCTCATAGTGAACATTCCCTTCCCTGTAATCTTGTTGACAAAAGTGTGACTCTAAGCGTCCTTGCCATTGATTTCAGAAGGTTCAATGCGACATTTAAGACTGTCTTGATGACATTTTGGCTCCACTAATTGGACTAAAAAAATTCTCCTGTTTGGACTTATCAAACTCTTTACATCAACTATACTTAAATGAGAGGGGTAAAGAAAAGACTGCACTTAGTACTCCTTTCGGTTTATTCGAATTCAACCGTTAAGAAAAACAAGTTGGAGCTAGATTGGCGACAATATTTTAGAGTAGTTCAAGTTAATGGCCTAAACTCCTTATATATCAAAAATCTGCTGGACAACACGAGTTAATCACGAGTCAAAAATCTACTGGACAACACGAGTTAATCACGAGTTAATCACGGTTAACAAAGACGACATACGCCATGGAATCATTTAAGATTTGAACTTACTAGTTTCAAAAAAGGTAGATCAAAATCCTATATGAAATTGCAGATTTGTTATGTTCCCACAGAGAGACCCTTCTAGTCCCGTAAAGACAGAAAACACATTATCGCGCGTAATGAGACTTATGACGAGGTCAGAACGAGAGAGGTTATCAACGCGAAGTGAGCCCGCGGTTTCAAATTCTGAGGATAAATTAACGCTAGGTTAAAAGCCGAGAATTTAAAAGGGAAAATGTTTCTAGGAAAAAAATACACATTTGAAAATGAAGACATGGATTTGAATTCAGAGTATGAATCAATGGAACTAGAGTTATTCTTAATTATAATGTTGTGTAAACCAATCAGGTGTTGAACTGATATTAAAATTATTAAAAGTCTTAGAAAAGAAATTTTAATTCGCTATTGAAATGATTATGTGATCGCTTGGTAAGTGGGCGGAGAGATTTCTATGAGTAAATGGTCCACAAATGGTCCACAAATGACCTTAATGGCAATTTAGGCTTAATCATGTTAGAATAAGGCGCATAACTTGAATACGAACATAAACGGTGTTAACAGTATTTACTTTCGAATAATGATTACATATGTAGGGCTTACTTTCTATAGATGGAAATAGATGTACACAAAATACACGTTATAGAATTATTGTTTTAAATGTTTGATATAAGTATCACCGTATTTCAAAAGTCAGAACTCAATAAGGCAATAAATCAGTTAGAGTTTAAATTGACTAGTTAGATTCATAGCTAAACTGAGGTTGTGTTAAATTATTTCTTTTGTACATGTCCAACCTATGTAACACAGTTAAAGTCAGTAATTCACCATGAACGATCCGGATGACAGATGTGTCAATGGATATTTCCACCAGTCCATAGGAAAAACTACATTTCACGATTAAGTAGAAGAAAATTATTTAAATAGCAACTTAATACAGTCACTAACACAACCAGGACAAAACCCTTGGAAGCCAAACCATATTATTTCAGATCTATTCAGCCATACAGCTTGAACTTCACCGCAAATGTACATAACAATGCACCTATCGCGAATATGAACTTATATATCGTGTGAATTACAGAACATAAACCTCTTCATAACCATGACAACATTCTGTTCGTATAAACTAGGATAAATAAACCTGTCAACGCAAAGGACAGTGTATATATTTCATAAACAGATCAGAAGAGACCAAAAGACAAAAGACGCTCTTTTATTACAAAATTGTATAAACAATATGGGATACTATAATCATGTGTGTTGTATTTTTCATGAAAATATTTGTTGATGTTTTTGTTTCGCATTAACCCTTTGTTTAATATGTTATTCTTTGTTTGAACTATTATGTATTCGTCTTAACTGTCAAGAGTACACATGTCCACTGTGATGTAAGAGGTTACCAAGCACTATATATACTGTAGGGTCCCACTCATTTATTAGAACGGCGAATGCCGACTCTCCATGCTACAACCAGAATTAAATTACTTTATGGATCCAGCATCGGATTTGCCACACTAGAAAATAGTTGAAAACAGAGTTAAACAGAGTTCAACCAATCAATCAAATAAGACGTATTCCTGTCATGAAAGTGCAATAAACATAACCATTGACAAATATAACGTCCGTTAAGGGAAACGATATCGTTAAACTATGTGTGTGATGCATACTTTATTAACCGTACTCCTGTCATGAGAGTGCAATAAACATAACCATTGACAAATAGACCGAACGTTAAGGGAAATGGTATCGTTAAACTATTTATGCGATGCATACTTTATTAACCATTGAACAAATGGCATGGTGAAATCACCATGTCTGATAAAAGGTTGAAGAAACAGGCAGACACGGTTTTGCGATTCAATTAACTTAACGAGTTTACAGATCTCGATGGCCAAGTAATTAAGGCATTCGCTTCGGGACTTGGAGGTCGAAGGATCGAATCCAAGTTGCGACATTTGGGTATGTACTGATACGGCCGGTTGGTGAACCGCCAGCTAGTAGTTTTACCGAATGTCTCATTAGCCAGAAATGGCTGGCCCTTTCAATAGGGGGACAATATTATACACATTTACTTTGCTTTTCAACTTTTAAATGGTTCATACCAATTACAACAAACATTGTTTAATAATTTGAAATAGAACGTTCTGTAGCACCATATTATAATTTTCTTTGGACAGTCATATCACTGCAGTCAGTTGGCTTTCTCACACCAGTCCTCCAAACAGCATTCTTTACTAGCAACTGGCTTATTTTCCACATAGATTGTAAGCAAAGTGGTTGAAGACGAATGACGCTTGACAAAGTGACTTTTGTGTAACATAGGAAGGGATGTTGGCAGAGCTGCAGTTCGATAACCTATTTTTAATCTCATTCATGCAATAGAACCGTTATTTTGTCGAGGCAAACAGTTTGATTCGAGTGTTTCAGGATATGTATTAGGATTGAACAATTTTTAATTGAATTTTTCCAAATAATTCTCTCTCTCTCTCTCTCTCTCTCTCTCCTCTCATTCTCTCTCTCTCCTCTCTCTCTCTCTCTCTCTCTCTCTCTCTCTGTCTCTCTCTGTCTCTCTCATCTCTCTCTCTCTCTCTCTCTCTCTCTCTCTCTCTCTCTCTCTCTCCTCTCTCTCTCTCTCTCTCTCTCTCTCTCTCTCTCTCTCTCTCTCTCTCTCTCTCTCTCTCTCTCTCTCTCACTCTCTCTCTCTCTCAACTCTCTTATTCTAACTACATCCCTCTCTCTGACTATTTTAGTATAGTTAATCATAACATGACACGTTGAAATTGAAATTGCAATAGTAAATATATGACTTTTGTCATAACACTCATGTACCTGTCGGTTTGAGTAATAATGTTCATATTTTGTTATGTTATGTTATGATAACACAAAAGGGAAGGAGAACTTTAGTTCTTCTTTATAATACCCCTTAATCTTTTTCTTTACTGTATGGCTGTGTTTTAAACTGAAGATATATGTTCTATATAACGCAACCCTTAGTTAACCATCCTTCTCAACAGTGTTCATTATCATGTTGTGATAATAACGAACAAGCAAATTGTATTATACATCAGAGCTCTAGATAAGCAGAGTATTTCAAATTCCAAAATCCTTATTTGATACTCAAACCCTGTGTAGTTGGTACTCAAAAGAATCGTCTGACGATTATTTTAAGTACCCACAACATAGGATATGGTTGAATCATAAGACAGGTATGGGTGTTGAAAGAGCGGGTTACTCATCCTTATCTAGTCCTCTGATACATTACCTTATCGATCTTGGTTCCGTTGGTTGTTTTTGTGACATCAATCAAGTATTCAATACAATACGGTTTACTATGATTAGCCTTCGTGCTCTGGCGTACCGGACACATGACATAGTCCACGCTCGAACTTGTAACATACTGGTCTATAGTCTGTAAGAGAGGCGAGACAGATTAACCCTTTCCAACATACACCATTTGAAGCAGACGACTTTGAAAACATATAGGCAAAAATATGGGAAATCTCTAAAAATGAGAGAACATTTATTGAATAAAGCTGAAATCATTATGGCAAATGGAGAAATCGTTCACTAAGATCAATTTCCTCTGCTGAAAAGGTGTCAGAAAGGGTCCATATGTGGGGAAAGGGTTAAGTAAGTAAATTGGTTAATATTGTGAAAAGTGCAGCATCAACCAATTTATAATATACATTCATAAACTAACAATTATTATATCATAGTTTACAACCGGTCCCTATCAGCCTATAAGTGACAACAATATATTATTGTACAAAATACATTATATGTAGATTCACAATATCGTGATAAGTCTTTTACGTAGGTCTGAAAACTGTTTTCAGTCTATAAGCGACAAAATTATATTATTGCACAATACACATTATATGTAGATACTAAATATCGTGATTTGTCTTTTAAGTACGTGTGAAAACTGTTTTCAATTTTTTTTAACTCCAACATTATAAACCCCTCCCCCGTGAAAACAATTATATATGAAACTGTTCTAGAACTGAGTAGAAAACAGTGCATGAATATAATAGTTTTGTAATACTCGTGATTTGATTTTATAGTAAATCAGAATTCATTGTTGGAATAGTTGATATTGGTTATGTTTGTCATGTCTTTACATTGTCCAACAAATAAGTAGCAGACGACTTTAAAAGCATCTAGGTAAAACTTTGAAAATAAACCACCAGTTTTCAAATGAAAGTAAAATTATTGAATATAATTTGAATCATTGTCTCGTCTGCATGTGGTATGTTAATCCCCTATGCTATTTACAGAAAGTCTTGCTTTGTGGTACGTTAATCCCCTATGTTATTTACAGAGAGTCCTGCTTTGTGGTATGTTAATCCCCTATGCTATTTACAGAGAGTTCTGCTTTGTGGTACGTTAATACACTGTGCTATTTACAGAGAGTCCTGCTTTGTGGTACGTTAATGCCCTATGCTATTTACAGAGAGTCCTGCTTTGTGGTACGTTAATCCCCTATGTTATTTACAGAGAGTCCTGCTTTGTGGTATGTTAATCCCCTATGCTATTTACAGAGAGTCCTGCTTTGTGGTACGTTAATACACTGTGCTATTTACAGAGAGTCCGGCTTTGTGGTACGTTATTCCCCTATGCTATTTACAGAGAGTCCTGCTTGTGGTATGTTAATCCCCTATGTTATTTACAGAGAGTCCTGCTTTGTGGTACGTTAATCCCCTATGTTATTTACAGAGAGTCCTGCTTTGTGGTACGTTAATCCCCTATGCTATTTACAGAGAGTCCTGCTTTGTGGTACGTTAATCCCCTATGCTATTTACAGAGAGTCCTGCTTTGTGGTACGTTAATCCCCAATGCTATTTACAGAGAGGCCTGCATGTGGTACGTTAATCACCTATGCTATTTACAGAGAGTCCTGCTTTGTGGTACGTTAATCCCCTATGCTATTTACAGAAAGGCCTGCATGTGGTATGTTAATCACCTATGGAATCATTGTTTCGTCTGCATGTGGTATGTTAATCCCCTATGCTATTTAAAAAGAGGCCTGCTTTGTGGTATGTTAATACGCTATGCTATTTACAGAGAGTCCTGCTTTGTGTTATATTAATCCCCAATGCTATTTACAGAGAGTCCTGCTTTGTGGTACGTTAATCCCCTATGCTATGTACAGAGAGTCCTGCGTTATGGTATGTTAATCCCCTATGCTATTTACAGAGAGTCCTGCTTTGTGGTACGTTAATCCCCCATGCTATTTACGGAGAGTCTTGCTTTGTGGTACGTTAATCCCCTATGCTATTTACAGAGAGTCCTGCTTTGTGGTATAGTAATCCCCAATGCTATTTACAGAGAGTCCTGCTTTGTGGTACGTTAATCCCCTATGCTATGTACAATGTACAGAGAGTCCTGCGTTATGGTATGTTAATCCCCTATGCTATTTACAGAGAGGCCTGCATGTGGTATGTTAATCCCCTATGCTATTTACAGAGAGTCCTGCTTTGTGGTATGTTAATCCCCAATGCTATTTACAGAGGGGCCTGCATGTGGTATGTTAATCCCCAATGCTATTTACAGAGAGTTCTGCTTTGTGGTATGTTAATCTCCAATGCTTTTTACAGAGAGTTCTGCTTTGTGGTATGTTAATCCCCTATGCTATTTACAGAGAGTCCTGCTTTGTGGTATGTTACTCCCCTATGCTATTTACAGAGAGTTCTGCTTTGTGGTATGTGAATTCCCTATTTACAGAGAGTCCTGCTTTGTCGTACGTTAATCCCCTATGCTATTTACAGAGAGTCCTGCTTTGTGGTACGTTAGTCCCCAATGCTATTTACAGAGAGGCATGCATGTGGTATGTTAATCCCCAATGCTATTTACAGAGAGTTCTGCTTTGTGGTATGTTAATCCCCAATGCTATTTACAGAGAGTTCTGCTTTGTGGTATGTTAATCCCCTATGCTATTTACAGAGAGTTCTGCTTTGTGGTACGTTAATCCCCTATGCTATTTACAGAGAGTCCTGCTTTGTGGTACGTTAGTCCCTAATGTTATTTACAGAGAGGCCTGCATGTGGTATGTAAATCCCCAATGCTATTTACAGCGAGTTCTGCTTTGTGGTATGTTAATCCCCAATGCTATTTACAGAGAGTTCTTCTTTGTGGTATGTTAATCACCTATGGAATCATTGTTTCGTCTGCATGTGGTAGGATAATCCCCTATGCTATTTAAAAAGAGGCCTGCTTTGAAAAGCATCTCATTAAATCAATGTAACGTTGCGGAACTTTAAGTCGGATAAAGAATTGAAAACAAAGAGAACAGAACGGAAAGTTATCCTTGTGGTAGAGCGTCGGCCTCTTTACTAAGGTCACGGTTTCGAATCCCGTGGAGGTTGGGTTCTACCTTTAGGAATGTTTAACACATACAGCGCTAGTACTGGTTAAGCATCAGGAAGCAGACATCAACGTGATTATTATAAGCTGAAAGCATGTTTCGACATCGATGTAAAATAAATTAGTTTAAACTAAAGCAGTTGAATAATTAAAACGGCTGATTAATGTTTATTACATGGTACTATTAAAAGTATAGATATATAAATCCTTATCTATTGATTGGTATTTGATGATGCACGCATCGATAATAACACCAATGAATTATTGAAAAGACACTTAAACATCGAGAAATATTGAACTGTTCTATCGAAAAAGGTTCTCTAACCCTTTCTCCAACATGCAGACACACTATGTCTATGTGTTTGTAGCAGACAACCTTTGTCAGCATAACATCGCTATAAGCAATTTCTCCTTTTGCCAAAATATTTCAAACTCTATGAGCTCCTGCCATTTAATAATAGAATCAGGCATACAGCAAATACCCATATTCAACATTAACCCCTTATTACCTAGCTCTATGAAAAAGCAAACGTAGTTTGAATGAACTCGGGTCAACCCGTGTTGACAGTACTCAGGGGATACTGTCGAATATGGGTATTGCTGTATGCCTGACCGTATTATGTAATGGCAGGGGCTCTATTAGTTTGTTTGTATGGTGATTTATACCTCTTTCAACAATGTTTCAGTTATATCACGGCGTTTCCTGGGTAAGTTACCAGAACTACAGGTCCATTTATCCTGTCACCAGCCAGTTATTCGTAACCTGAGTTCGGATTAACTAACGAATACATGTTCACAGACGAGGAATTATTCGTCACATCTTTAAAAATATTCTCAGTGGAAAAGAAGATGCTGCATAATGAGCAACTTCTAGTTTTCCTCACAATGTTATTAACTCTATTCAATAAGTCTTTTATTTGTTGTGATTTTCCACAAATTATATCTACACGTTTTGTTAATCGTCCGCTACAGATTTGATGAATGTAAGAAAGGGTAAATGGTAATTATCTCTGCGACAAAAAAATAATGAATTATCATTTTCAGAGCTCTAGATAAGGGGAGTTTTCTTAAAATGCATGTTCTTAACTACTTATTTGACCCTCCAACCATATGTTGTGGGTACTCAAAAGAATCGTCTCAATGACAAGATTATTTTGAGTATCCAGATCATAGGAATTGGTTGGATGATAAGAAAGATATTATGGAGAAATAAGCTGCACACTGCCTCTTATCTGGACCTTTAGGTCACAATGACATTTACCTTTAATGAATAAGACGGTGTGTTTCCCCAGAGTAAGAATGGCTTTTTGTCGGTCTGTACGATATGGAGGTTCTTGATATCCAGCAGGTCGTTATAAATCACGACTATCAGCTGTACATCGCTCGACTCTTCTAAAAGTCGTACTGAAAGAATAAATACTACTATCAGTTGTACATCGATCGATTCTTCTAGAAGTCGTACTGAAAGTGAAAATACGACCATTAGCTGTACATTGATCGATTCTTCTAGAAGTCGTACTGAAAGTGAAAATACGACCATTAGCTGTACATTGATCGATTCTTCTAAAGGTCGTACTGAAAGAATAAATAACGACTATCAGCTGTACATCCATCGATTCTTCTTTTTAGCAATGTCTCCATTTGTCTCAATGTTTTCAACTATTTTCAGTAGTTTTACATTCATTCATAGAGATGTTCCATACTTTCGTCCTGGCAGTAGTCCGTCGTATAATTATTGAAAGGTTTAACTGAACACAGTCAAGTCTTGGTTAATATAAATATCCATTTAATCTAACAACTTAAATCGTTATAGTCAAAAGGCATATTTTTTGTTTGCTCATAAACGGTTTTTCTATAGTTTAAACTAATCTATTTTACATCAACAAGCATTGACCTTTTAGTAATCACTATCAATGTTTGCTTCCTTGAGATATAACCAGTACTTGCTCAATGTGAGTTATGTAGATCGCCTTTTGTCCGGCGTCCGTCGTGCGTCGTGCGATGTGCGGTTTCAAATATGTTTGTAGAAATGTTCCTTGGGTGACCCTCAATTAGATTCCTTCAAGCCATATTGATTGGTCGAAAAAATATGGCTATAGTGAGAACTTAAAAAATCTTCTTCTCCGAAAGTGTCAGACCGATTTTCAAATAACTTTGTAGAAATGTTCCTTAAGTGACCCCCTATCAAATTCCCTTAAGACATGTTGATTTGTCGATAAGCATTGCCGATAAGGGACGGAGCTATTTTGCCTAATATGGCTACAGTGAAAACTTAAAAAATATTCTCCTCCGAAAGAGTCAAATAATTTAATAGAAATGTACCTAGGGTGACCCTCTATCAGATTCCTTCAAGCCATTTTGATTGGTCAAAACTATGAACGCCAGGGGGCGAGGCCTATATGGATTAAGTGAAAAAAAAATCAGGTGAGCGATCCAGGGCAATCATGGCCCTCTTGTTTGAAAATAATTAGTCAAGGATGTTCCTAACGTGACACTCTACCAATAGTGTTTAAATTATTCCGATGTATTCAAACGTGGTAGCCACAAGTCGGAGGGATGGATTTCTTTTAACTGTATGTAGCGAACAATTTAACGACCTATTTGTCCAATAGCACTTGCCAGATTCGAAAATAATTAAGAATGGGTGTTTATTGAATGACGACCGCCTCGGTTGTGTAGCGGAAAAGTCCTTGGTTCGATCCCCGGCCGGGTCATACCGAAAACTTTTGGTAATGGCTGCACTTCTTGATGCTCAGGGTTGCTTGATAAGCATTACGACTGAGTGACTGGTGTCAGGATTAATGGACCAGTAGTACTGGTAACTTACCAAAGAAACACCTTGATGTAACTGAAAACATGTTGAAATTGGCGTATAACACCAACCAATCACTGAGTGACACTAAGCCAACCGTTTAGATAATGACAATTTGAGATTGATCGAGATAAACGCCCTTTTCAATTTGTTTCAGTCATATCAAGATGCCCGGTTCATCTACCCATGTGCGTTCTGTCTTTCTTACACCAGAAATTCACACAACAATATTTTTCAAGCTACTGGCTGCTTTCCGACATAGACTGTAGCAAGAAGACGAATAAAGCTTGTCGCATTGGCTTGGTCGGTATTGTTAGAAAATGTTGTTAAAACCCCATTTCCTACATATAGACGGTTTCCGACGCATCTGTGGCAGACGTCTTTCTTTAAAAAACATTTTGACAAAATGAGAAATTGCTCAATATGACTAATTTCTCCTTTTGCCACACTGTTTTCGAATCTATTCAATAGTTGTACTTTCATTTATAGGTTTTTTCATATATTAAACTAGAACTTTACAAAGTTGGCTGCTTCAGATGTGTTGTATTTGGAAAGGGTTAAAGTCACGAATAGCAGTTCCTTAAATGAAACTCTTTTAAAAGATAGAACCTTTTCTCAAAAGATTACACGTAAACTCCTCTTTCCGACATACAGACGCGTTCTGACAACACGAGACATTTGAAAATATTGTGGCAAAAGGAGCAACTTTTCATTATGCCATAATATTTTCAACTATTTTAAATAATTGTGCTTTTATTTATAGAGTTTTGACATTTTCGTCTAATATATTTTTCTAAGTCATCTGTTGCAGAAGCGTGGTATGTTGGAAAATGTTAATAACAAAATATCATGGGAAATTGAGAAAAGTTCTCATCAATGATAGTTGTTTGCACTTCCCAAATTGTTTCCCAGAGGATTGTGCTGCATACAGACTCATCGAAATGAGTAAAGGTTAATAACAAGAAAGATGCTTAAGTAATAATATTACTTCCTTACCAAAGATTACTTAATTTATAACATTCTCACCGTTTCGTTCTCATATTGCAATGGGGAGTATGTCACTAGTACAATACAGTTCTCTGTTTTTATTCTTCGATTTATAGTTCGTCGATCTAAACATCTCTGATAAATGCGTTCAATAACGATAATGAACCCCCAAACACAGTTATGATTACTGTGAAGTGACTGCAATTTGCTACAATTACGCTAACGTTATAGTTATCTGGACGCACTCCAGATTTCAACCTTTCGTATCAGAAGATCTTGATACATCCATTATTTTTAAATATGTGTTTTGTTTTATTGGTGTTTTACCCTGTTTTCAACAATTTACAATAGTACTATCACGGCGTTTCATGGTTAAGTTACCAGTTCGTTCTACTTGTCCATTTATCTTGACACCATCGAGTCAGTCGTTATGCTAACCCCACAATTCTGTACACCAAGGAGGGAATTTCATTACTGCCATTTTTAAGATATCTGGTATGACCCGGTCGGGGATCGGACCCGCGACCTCCCACAAGCGAGGCAGATGCTCTACAACTACGCCACTGAATCGGCCAGATGCAATTGGAGTGCGTTCAGACACACGTTAGCCAAATTGTAGCAAACCAATTCATCATTTGACAAAAGTTACAATTTAAACAATACATTTGCTTCAATTACACTTAGGAATCCGCTGTGGTCGAGTGGTTAGCGTCGGGGATTTCGAAACCGGGTGTCCCGGGTTCGATCCCCAGTCGCGGCACTACGGTCATGGTGGAGTGCCCTTGGGCAAGGCACATTTTCTAGCCTAGTACTGGTTTGTTTACCCAGGGATCATGAATAATTAAATTTAATTGCGCGCTAAATGACCTTAGCTGTCGATGCGCCATAAAACAATATACATTCATTCATTCATTCATTCAATTACACTTACGTCGTTGCAGAAGACTTCATACGACAATACACCAGGATCGAAAATCACAAAACTATACTTTGTGCACAGACTTTGATCTCAACTACGTATCTGATTGGTCAGAAGCATTTTCATTAAATTGATCAATCAGTTCTATTTGGAGCAAAGAGCCCTGGTGTTATAAAATGCTTTTATGGCTGACATTTTAATTCGTTTTATTAGCCACCATCCCAATAGATAAACCAGTGGTATTAATTATTTCAATCCAACATTCTTTTTGACGTTTGACAAAGGTCAATGCGTGAAGCATCATTCGTCTTCAACCAATGGTTGGAAAGACTATGTGGAGTACTGTTTTGAGATAACCAGGAAACACATGCGTAGGTGTTGTTGCCGCCGTGATATGAATTTTTAAACCAATTAATCGATTTTGAATCTGGCACCATTGTCTGTAATTTTCAATTATCCATTAAACATATTACACAATAGAAAACATTGTAAGTTGATATGTTTGTATTGTTAAAGGCCTATTGAATGATGTTGATTTGACAATTTAATGAGTTAAAGCAAATCTGCAGCATTTGAACACATAAAGGAAAAACTTCGGAAAAGTTTCTAGAAATGGAAAAGAGTTAGTCAATAGAAAGTTATTTTTATTAAACCAGAAATTGCTCAGTGTTGAGCAATTTTTTTCTTTCTCACAATGCTTTCAAAATTCGTTATCAGCAAAGGCGTCAGAAAGCTTCTATATGAGGGTTCAAAGGGATAAAACAAAATACTTTTCTAAGCGTGACTGAATGGTGTCAGGATAAATGGAAACACTATGATATAACTGAAACCCCAAACAATCAATCAATATTTTACAAATGACAAAATAACGTGTTCATGTGACTTACCTGTTCTGAAAACTTGGAATGGCTCGGTGACGTCAATCGCATGTGTTTGTAACGTCACAGTGAAATTACCGTATGTGATGTTCTTTATTCCTACCTCATTGAACCCATGTTCTAATACACCTGAAACGTCATAAACACAAAGATTTTAAAATGGTCGCACTGGTCTCATGGTCTAACATACCTGAAACGTCTTAAACACAAATACTTTAAAATGGTCGCATTGGTCCCATGTTCTAACACACTTGAAACGTCATAAACACAAATACTTTAAAATGGTCGCATTGGTCCCATATTCTAACACACCTGAACCGACATTAAAATAGTCGAATTGGTCCTATGTTCTAATACACATGAAACGTCATAAACACAATGACTTTTAAATGGTCGCATAATTCACATGTTCTATTACACCTGAAACATCATCAACACAAGCTTTAAAACGGTCGCATTAGTCCCATGTTTTATTTAAACTGCAACATAAGATTTTTTTTTTAAAATGGTCGCCTTAGTCCCATGCTCTAGCACACCTGAAACATTATAAACACAATGACTTTAAAAATGTTCGTAATGGTTTCCTTCCTTGTCGCTCTCGATTCCGGGGTTAGTAGGTCGATGGTTTGATATCTGACCAGGTCATACCAAAGACTGTAAAAGTTGTTGAACTGGCTTTCTCTCCTTTGGCGCTCAGAAATCACTAGTTCTGGTAGCTTACCCAGAGAAAACGCCGTGATACAACCTGAATACTAGTTGAAAACGGAGTAAAACAACAAACAAACAAAACACCATTAAAACACATTATTTATGAGGGACGGGTCAAAACGCTGCAGTTAATTCATTTTGAAAACAATTTTCATATCGATTTATAAGAATAATTGAACGTCCGATGACGATATTTTGTATATATTTCATTTATAATATGGTTGTGATACATATATTGCAACAAGCAATATTGGTCGAAGCTTTACGGAACATGGTTTCGAACACCTAGTGTTCGTCGCTGTCTTTATCTTCTACGTCTTCTTCGCTCTAGTCATAGAAAATCCAACGTTTTAATGGATGCGTTTCCGCGTGATCGTCCGCGGCAGAACGCTTATTAGACCATCGTTTGACGTGACTTTGTTAAGAGTGAACTCCGCCAAATACGACTTTACCACTTCCGGTTGGCCCCGTCAAAACGATTGTACATGGATGCTCAAACTTAAATGCGGAAGCACTCGGCACTCCCAGATGCGTTTCCAAAAGCGCACCCAAATGCACTCCTGTTGCTCCAAGCGACCCAAAATGCGCTCCCAAATGAGCTGCCGGCGCTCTTAACTCAGCTCCTGGCGCTCCCAAAAGCGTTCAAGGCTCTCCTTCATATTTAGGTACTCCTTGTGGTATATTCCAGTATCTTTGGTCTTGGCGTGACGATGGTTCTTCAAAGTGTTTGGTTCTCTTGTGCCTCATTAGATTGTATCTGTACAGAATGTCTGATCGCACGTTTCGCAGGAAATAGTACTCATCTTTGTCCATTGTGTTATCATTGGATATCTACCGTAATAAGCTATGATCATTCTTCTCTAGAAGTCACACGTAAGGTGTGTCTTAAATATAACTGTCGCAGGCGTCTAGGAATTACCGTGTGTTGTCTTAACAATAGTCTGCAATTTTTTCTGAAAAGGCCTTTTAATATTAAACGCCTATGTAAAAACAGAATACGAATCTCTGTCCATAATACGAATCCTTGATTCCACAATGCATCGGGCTACTACACTGGTCGCATCAAGTTGTTCAGGATTGATATGTTCAATCATTTTTCTGTTTCTAACACTTGTTAGACCCAATTCAGTCAGGAAGTAATAACGTCTGTAGAATATAGAGTTCTCCATGTGATATTGTGTATGGTTTGGATGTAATACTCTTTTTTAATATTATTTTCTGTAGTGTTCCGTATAAGTTAACATCTCATTCAACTTGTTGTAAAACTCAGTAATAACTAATTTCATCAGCATATTTCCACGTCAATAGATTGTCCGGATACTTTGTTATAACGGTAATCTACTGCCCTTATGTAAGTTATATCGATCTGCAAAAAATCATTTGAATGAGTCATAACAAATTGGTTCAGAACCAAGAAAGATATTGTCGTTTTCACGCATGAGTGATCTATTCAGTAGATTTATATAATTTTTACATGGCTTATATTATATTTAGACATTTTCCTTTATTCAACTATTGGACACATTTTGGTAAACATAGAAAGTAATTCCGGCAAATATGTTTCGTCACTCCAAGATTGATATCATCACTAGTGATGATATACAGTTGGAAAATGTTGAAAACAATTACACTGATAAATCCCCTCATTGCTTTGATTGGAATGTAATAAATAACCCTTTTGCTTTCCACGAGATGAACGAAATTTTGATAATACACTGAAACAATCAATTACTCTATTTCTTTAATGCTTTAGTTCTTAGTTCTTGCCTAGGGTTGAAAATATTTTGGCAAAAGGAGAAACTGATCATTTGCCATGACGTTTTCAAAGGTCATATACTGCAGAGGTGTCAGAATGCGTCTACTTCTGGGAAAGCGTTAAATCGGATCCACCCCAAAGTAAATTTCATATGGAAAGTTTTAAATATTTTATTTGATATTTTTAGGTTTTACGCCGTTTTTCAACATTATTCCAGTTTTATAACGCAACAGTTCACATATTAATGATCCCTGGGTAGATAAACCTGAACTATTTTAGGTAATGCGCCGTGCCCAAGGGTACACCACCAACACCGCGGGCCGCGACTGGGGATAAACTCGGGACGAACGGTTCCAAATTCCCGAAGCTAACAACTCAGCCAAGTATTATTGAGTATATATCATTATATCATTATTGAGTATATATCATCACCTTTCTAAAGAGAACACATAGATCCGTTTTATAGCAGCTTGAGTTACGTGTCCTTCAAGGAGAACCAACTATACATTGCAACATTGTAACACAACTATTATTCAAAAGAATCAAGATATGATCTTCTTATTTTAAAAGTATTATAGATAAACATAGCTAAATTTCTTATCAAAATAACATTTTGCGAAGACATTAGATTGTTAAATTAATGAAAACTAGGTTTTTCGAAAACATTATGTGGAAAATATCTACATCGCAAATCATAAAATCGCAAATCATAATACAATGGGCATATCATAATAAAATGGTATTCATCCTCAATAGCAGTTTCACAATACAAACATGTACGGAATTCTTTTTGGATATCTCTGTATCTTCCTTCCTCTATCATTAAACAATGACAACTACTGCGAAAGGAAGCTATAGAAGAGCGAAATTTCTTTAAATCTATGTTTAAGACATATGGTTCTAATGAAAATTCCCTTTTAAATTGGTGATAATGAAATAACTTCCTATTGACATTACACGTCTCTAATCCCCAAATTTCGTAACCATACAGTAAGACAGAGACAACCAAGATTACTAAATTAATTTGGAATATGTAAAAGAGCTTTCTTAGCCTTAGCTGCAACTGCTTCAGCCATTTTAGAGAATGACAACCTGTTTGTAAAATAAATGCCGACATAGGTAAATCCATTTACAGTTTCAATTTGAGAACCATTAAATTTCCATTTTTCTCTAGAAGCAAGAAGTCAATTTATTATTGCTACAAAAATCCTGTAAAATGTTTAGCTGTTTTTGCAAACCAATTATTGTGTCGGCGATAAGTGCTATGTCATCTGCAAACATTAACATAAAAGTTTTCATCAGGTCTGGGAACAGCTGGATTCCCCGTATATTGCTATCATGAAGTAACGAGTAAAGTTCATTTATAAACAAATAAAATAAAATAGGGCTTCAACTACATCCTTGTCGAAGTCCAATCGGGCAAGACAAGGTATCTGTATAACAATGCACGGATGATCTAACACGGGCCTTCACAGATGAATACATGGAAATAATAGCATTGAATAAATGACCTCTTTCTTACACCGCGTGAATGTAAAATTTCAAACAGTATTTGACGATCAACAGAATCTTGAAAACGCCTTTTGAAAGTCAATAAAAGCTACATAGACAGATTTACCTTTAGTGTTGAGATATTTGCTTATAACCGAGTATAAAACGAATGCATTGTCTATAGTGGAATATACTGCCCGGAATCCCGATTGAGACTCACAGATCTGGTTAAAAAATTTCAACATAAAATGTAACTCTCTGTGTCAAAATAGTAATCAATATTTTACTTAAGGTATCTAACAAAGCAATGCCTCTATAGTTATTAGGGTTATTCGTATTTCCTTTTTTATGGATAGGTATAATAATAAATTCTGCCCATTTAGAAGGAAATTCACTGTTAAGGAAGAGACATTTAACTTATGTATTGCATCTGATATTTCTTGTTCAAGAATAGGACTGTTGAGTATGTAGTTATCTGTTTCTGTAAAGTTGTTTGAATCTGGTTGAAACCGTGGTTTGGCAATGTATTCGAATCATCATTAGCTCCATTTTCTGTAGAGAAAACATTTCTAAAATGCGCATACCAAGACTCTGCTGATATATTCGGATTCCTTTGTGGTTTTCCACATAGTTATTTTATTTCCTGCCAAAACTTTTAGAGGAATTAATGGATGATTCCAATTTAATTACTTGTGCCTTTTCAAATAATATACGTTTTTTCTTGCATTGTTTTTTATAAACCAGTTTTAGTCGCAAATATTCATCAAGATCACTATCTATCCGACTTCTTCTTAAGGTTTTTAATGCATGTTTTAGCTTTGCTTTAGCATGTTTACAATTTTGATCAAACCACAATTTTCTTGTAAGATTTCTTTTAGCTGACTTAAACATTTTGAATTGTTCAGATCAACTTGTAAGTACATTTTCAAACTCTGACACCATGTCGTCGATAGGTGACAAAACGTTATCAAACATTGCATTTAAAACATTAAAACCGCCATCTGATATTGTATCGAAAAGTAGCTGTCGATAAGCATCTTTATTGCTTTCATTCATATAATAACTTGACATAGGTTCATGTTCAGAATTTACACTATCTTCATGTAAATGCTTACGTTGTATAGATAAAAACAGAGGAAAATATAAACTCTCAAAAGTAGACAGGACTTCAAAAGATGATCTAAATCTAATGTGTTCATAAATGCCAAATTGTACATTTTCTCATGCTCTGTGTAACTTGTGAAAAATAATCTTAGTCTGACCGAGTAGTTAGCGTCGAGGATTTCTCATGCACTGTATGACTTGTGAAAAATAATCTTAGGTTGACCTAGTAGGTAGCGTCGGTTTATGGTTAGTCGAAAAAGGACCATAATTCTTACAAAAACATTGACAGAGTTATTTACTCGTGTCTGTCGATGGAGGTACTGATGGTGTATGAGTGTTGTAAGTTTCAAAGCAATATCTGTAATGGTTTTGACAAAACAGTGAATTGGTACAAACAACTTAACCAAGGTGTGACAACACCGCCGACGCAGACGCAGACGCCAACTTCGACGCCGAGGCGAGTAATAAAGCCAGCCTTTTCTTCGAAAAATTAAGTTAAAAAGGCATGCAAACCTATCACGGCCTACATTTCACAAAAGGTTATTATTAAAATGGCATGATTAAAGAAAACTGGTGGGCGGCTGCATGTAAATTATTTAAATGGCCTTTATGAAACAAGTGACAGCAACATTTGAGAATGTACCTTTCTTACTAGGAGATATGTTTGGCACAGGTCTTCTATAGTAATTCGTATGTCTACTTGTCACCAAACCATATTGGGGCAACATGTTAGATCTTATTTACATTTTACCGGGTTAACGGTTAGAGTTACTGTTCGTGTTTGAAACGCTAGTACAGCAAACCAATTGTGCAGATTAGGATGTTTTATAATAATAATAATAATAATAACTTCATTGTATGAGGGAAAAATAACTATTTTAGTTAGAAAAACTAATCTTCCACCAGGCCCTCATTTCTTCAAGTAAAACAATTTGTATGTAAATTTTCTCAACTGAGTACAGTATTATAAAATGTTACTGTGAATTTTCTATGAAATGTTTAAAGCAATTTAACTTAAATGTATGTAGAGATTCCGATGTTTTTATATGAAGAGGTTATTTGTTCCATAGATCTTACCCTGAATATGTGACAGACTTTTCCCATATATTTGTTTTTGGCTTATCCAATTTAATACTGAGATTAGAGACTTTTAAGGAATATGTGGCATTTATGTTATTAGCTTGGTTTAATCTGTTTGATATGTAAGTTGGAGTTTATTAAGGGCCTTGTACACCATGATACATTTCTGATACTTGACTCTTTCATCAAATGATAGCCAGTTTAATTCTCTGAACATTTCTTGAGAGGGTGTCATAATATCTTTATTTAGTATAATTCGTGCGGCTCGTTTTTGGAGTTTAATTAATTTCTCAATGATAATTTGTGAGGAGGATCCCCCAAACTGTTCTGCAATAGTCCAACAGTGGAAGCATATAAGAAGAAAAGAAAACTCTTCTGGCATGTACACGTAGATAAATCCTAAGTCTCTGCAAAAGTGCAATGCGAGATGCAATTAATTGACATTGGGTATCAAAGTGGGTACTCCAAGTCAATTTATGGTCAACCTGAATTCCTATTAGTTTACGACAATCAACATGAATTAAAACTTCATCATTGATAGTAAGATGTAGTGAATTTCTATTTTTTAAGTTTCTGCACAGTGCCTAAAAGAAAAACTTTGACTTTCTGTGGGTTGATTTACATTCCATTGTTCTCACACCAGCGGTTAATGTTTCCTATATCTTCTTTTATTTTCCTTTCCCATTTTTATTTCTTTGGATAGGTATTCATTTCAGTTTTAATAATTTGTAATATGTACCTTTTTACACGTTTATTGTAATTAACTAGGCTATTTATTTCAGTTATCGAAGTAATCCACATGTTTAAAAATATACAAGATAGTGAATATTTGCTTCTGTATTGAATATGGGTTCAATTTTCTTGTGAATTTAAGCTGAGCTTTACTATACATGTAAATCTATTTACCTAGCTTGTTTGTATGGTGTTTTAACCTGCTATCAACAATTGTTCAGGGAAAGCCATTACTTCCATTTTAAAAGTCTTTGGAGTAACATTTAAATACAGTTTGTATAGTTACATATGATGACACTAGTTTAGATTCAGACTAGCCTGTGCATCTGTATGATCAGATACAACACAACATTAAAATATAAGACAGAGATTAGATTTAATTTACAGTCTCTTCATGTGAGAAATTTGAATACCGTAAATAAGGATAATTTCACTCAAAACTTGAACAGTATTTCAGCTATATCATCAGCTTATGTATAAACACTTTGAATTGAATTCATTCACATTATGCAAGCTGCATTCTAATAACACCACCAGTCCCAAGTAAGAAGGCTCCATATGAAGGGAATGAAACTGCTACCTTTGTATTGAATGTAACATACATGTCCTAACCCTAATGCATTGAGGAGTGGAAACATTAATGATCTGTTTCAAAATAATTCTTCAAATTTTCCAAATACATATATAAATTTATCAAGCTGCTAAACCTCATATCAGGTAAACCCTTATTTTATATGTTTTAACCCTTTTCCAAATATATACGTTTTCTGACAACTCTGCAGCAGACGACTTTTTCAAACGTAATAAAAAAGCAGAACTGGCTGCAAATTCTACTTTTGCCAAAATGTTTTCAATTTTTCTAGGAATTAAACCTTCTGCTGTATAAGTGTTGTACATAGGAAAGGGATAAGAGCTAATTTTTGTTCATTTTCAAATTTTTCGTTTAACAAAATTTCATTTGAGACTTTAAATTTCTTAAAATATACATGAAATTAATATCTTTCAATTCATTATAAGCACTTTTATTTAGCTCATCTGAGCAACAGGTGATCTGTTGTGATCACATTTTGTCCGGCTGTCGTGCATCGACACCAATTGCCTTGTGAACACTCTACAGGAAACATTTGGCATCCAATTTTTATGAATGTTTATCAGAACATACACTTCGACGAATTTCTAATTGGCCACCATATAAAATATGATATTATGCGACATATTTAATCAATAAATCTAAAGTTTGGTTATTGTTGTATTGTACACACCAATCTATCGATTTACAGAAAGAAACACACGTATTCATGTACAAAATCGTCCATGCGGTATGGTAGGTGCGAAAATAGCCTATGTGCTCGCGTTCCTCTTGCACGGCATGGTAGTTGTCGTATTTGGTAGGAATGTATTCTTCGTGGATTGTCTTTTATGAAAACCATTACATATGGCGATAATGAGCATTGCAGAACGCGCTGAAGCCGTCGGAAATGATTCGTGTCGTCATCCCCATCAGACAGGTATGCTACGCGTCGTTATAAAACGCACCATGTCACGCTGCTAGAAGCACACAAGTAATGTTTGCAGCAAACAACGTGCGAACACTTTAATGGCCTGCAAAAAGTCCGGATTTTAATCCGATCGAGCATGTGTGGAACCTATTGAAGCGCAAGGTGCGTGCCCAGCCGCTGCAACCAAATCTGAGGGAGCTCACGCGTATTATTCATCAGATGTGGGCGGCCATTCCACAACAGTATCTTCACAGATACATTATATCAACGAGGACAAGGTACCTTGCTGTAATCGCCGCATCAGGTGGACATACAAAGTATTGAAACGAAATCAAATACGACGTGATTTGATCTTGCAGTTTTTGTTTTAAGGGTGTCCATGTTAACCCTCTCTGTTAAGTTTGTTCCCGTGATCAAATTTTGAAGAAGTTTTATTTTACATATTATGAATAAATTGTATTAAACTTATATTTGGTTATTTGTATTTTTTCTCCGAATCTGGCCAATTAGAATTTCTTCGAAGTGTACATCTCTATCAAATATTTTTTAAGTTAAAAACTGTCTCATGTGAGGTCAAAAACTAGGTTACAAGGTGAAATTGAAGGGAAATCTTGTGAACACTCTGGAGGCTGCATTTTTAATTTAAGTATATTGAAAACTTTGGTCTAAAACTAGGTCACTTCGTCAAATTAATGGAAAATCTTGTGAATACTGTGAAAACCGCATTTTTTATTTCAGCATGTTTTAACTCTTTCAGAATAGAATATATGTCATCATGCTATCTAATCTAAGTTCCAGTGAAGGTCATGTCCTGTCAAAACCTAGGTCACTAGGCTAAATTTGAGAAAAATCTTGTTAAAATCTCTGGAGACTCTATTTTTTGTATCAGCTACTTGACATTTTGTAAGACTATTTGTCTTGACAATATCTAGACCAATTTCGTAAATGGTTCATGTCGGGGTAAAATCAAGGTCTCTAGGCCAAATTAAAGTAAAAATCAGGTCAAGACAGGAAGCCATATTTTAAATTTGAGCATTTTGAAATTTTGTGAAAAGTGTTGTCTCGAGGACATATAAGCCAAATTCAAATATGGGTCATGTTGGGTAAAAAACAAGCTCACTAGGCTTTATTAAAGAGAAATCTTGACTGCAAGATAAGTCATTGTGATTGACTATGTGCTTTGATTAACTCAGGTTAGCGTTTCAATTAAAGTTAAATTGAAGATTTGGGTAGTATGCCATTGTTGTGTCACCTGCGTAGTACATGTATGGTAGGCACTTAGGGATTACTTGTTTTTGTCCGGCGTCTGTCCGTCCGTCCGCACGAGAGAGTACTTGTGGGGTGGGGGAAGCAGTTAATAAATACACTGTAAGATGAAATACCCGCCTTTGTATTGCTAAAATATTGTTTAAAACGACATTAACTCACAATCTATCAATTAATCTTAAAATACATTAATTATAAAGTGCCCTAAAACATTGCGCGCTAATGAAAGGAAGAATGACGTATCAATTTACAATTTTCACCATGCAGCTGAAAAAACCTTTTGTTCGTAAGCAGTGTGTCGCCACATGAGTACGTAACACTGCCTAACATACAAACGTATTTTGATGCATTTGCAGCAGCCGATACTTAAAAGCATTGAAGAAAGGAATAAAATGTTTTCAAGTCTATTGAAAATTTATACTTTCATTTATAGAGATTAGCAATATTTTTGCTAAGATGTTTTCAAAGTCGTCTGCTAATGAATTGTTGTATGTAAGTAAGTATTTTCTGAACTTGACTTCAACAATATACATCAACAAAACAATAGTACAACAAGTAATCGATAACACCCGGCCCCATGGGGCTATAAGTCACTTTCATAATAAAAATAATTAAGAAAGCATAATTTAGAAATCGTGTCTGCTTTGGTGGCGTACAAAAAAGCCGAACCTCGGTAGCGACGCCGGCTGTCAATCAAGAGGTTGTGTTTTCGAGTCCCAGCTAGGCCAACAATCCTTTCCGATGCTTGACAAAGGTCACTGTGACAAGCGTCATTCGTCGTTCATCAGAGGGCTTACAGTCTATGTGGAAAAGCAGCTAGTTGCTTGGAAAGTATGTTGTGTGGAGTACTGATGTGAGAAAGCTAGGAAATACATGAGTAGGTAAACTGGCCCCCGTGATATGACTGACAATCGTTGAAAACGGCGATAAGCCCCAATCAATCAATCAATCAATCAATCATAACGACAACATTAAACAGATATGAACAGTACCATTCCAAAACATATATTTGTAAGTGGAAAAATATTGAGCTTATCTATAGTGGGACTCTGATGAACAATGTTAGACGTCTTAAAGGTACTCTTCTGTAGTGAAAACATATTTTAAGGTGGGTGTCTTTAGCAATAGTGCAAAATGTGCTGCTATTAGGAGAACAACTCAGATACCTCGATCTTATTTTGATAGTTGAGATGTGGAGACTGGATATTTTTCCAAGTTATTCTGCTGTGGAAACATATTTCAAGGTGGGTGGCGTTAGATATAGTGCAAAATGTGCTGCTATTATGAGAAAAAGGTCAGATACCTCGATCTTATTTTGATAGTTGAAATTTATTTTTTAATTTAAACGCACACAAACAACTCATTGCGGCGACTGGATAAGTTCTTAAACGTTGAATTCAATGTAGTGTTTGTATCTACCGGGGAACTCGCTCTCAAAGTGGTTAAACAAATGTGTTTCAAAACGGGTTTATTTAATCTGTATAACTTACCTATATAAACAATTTCTCCATGATAAAGACCGACAACTCCAAACAATAATATCCATGAGTTAATATAGAAACATAACGCCATGATCAAAAAAATAAAATATCCACTTTCTTCAAAACTCAAAACTTGGATCGTATTTCATAAACCAAATCGGTTTTCATTACGTTTATTTCTAGATCCAAGCAGAATAATTCCGAAATTTGAATACACCCATAATATCTCTCTTATTATACAACCAAACCCTATAATGTGTATACTAAAAAAATAATCAGCTCATCAAGACGATTCTTTTGAGTACCTACAACATAGGGTTAGAGGGTCAAATAAGGATATCAGAGCATGCAAATTGCCCATTGTCTAGACACCAGGTTACAAATATATCGTCATGACTCAAATCGTGTTTATTCTCTACACACTCCAATTGTTGATTTTCTTTTCACAATTGAATATTATTTCATATTCAAAGAGTGAACAGTACACTGTTATCTTCAATATCCAAAAAGTATTTGCATTCACAATGTATGTTCCCTCGTTGACTGTCTTTTTCACAATTGGATATGATTTCATATTCAAAGAGTAAACAGTACACTGTTATGTTCAATATCCAAACATTATTTTCATTCTCAATTTATTTTCCCTCGTTGGCTTTCTTTTCACAATTGAATATTATTTCATATTCAAAGAGTAAACAGTGAACTATTATTTAATATCAAACAAATACGGTTGGTTTTGGAAATTGATTTATAATTGAAGAACATTCACAACTTCGTAGTCAATAGAAATGTAATTCATGACTATGTTAAATTGGCTCCTGATTTGTATTATATGCCTCGCAGTTATTAACTATAGCATACACTTCAATAATTTAAGTGCTGTTAAATAATTAATCCTTTCCAATATACATCAGCTCTGCAACGGACGACTATTGCAATATGTTGAATTTATAGAGAGCAATTCCACAACACGTATTAATTGTCTATTCATGAGTCTGTATACTAAAGAAATACTTTGCAAAATTCAAGCCAGCGGACAATTACTGGACTTCTGTAATTTCCAGCCGGTTTGACATTGTCCGTCTACGTTTCTGTCACGGGAGTGGAACGCCAGCAGAGGCAGTTGCATTGCCCTGCGTCACAGTGTATTAGGGTAAAATGCGGCCTACAACACTCTGGGCGTTTTTGTCACGTGAGTGGAACAGCGGTTCTCTTCTAGGGAGCCTTTCGTCCCCTATCACATAGATGTGACTTGGAGAAAAAAACGGGGGGAAAAAGCCAATTTTAAGTGCAAAGGGTTAGATAAAGCAGGATAAGGGTTAAAAATAGCAGGATAGGGTTTAATTTGTGAAAAAGTATGATTTGTGGTAACATCCCAATTATTCGGCACGTAAATATTTGAAAAAACATTATTTCTGGTAGCATGCAAGTCACAGGTGCCAGTCTCGTTTAAAAACTATAAATAGAATTTGATGATATATTGATAAGTTACATTTCCATTTCAACGGCCAATTTTTCTGATAGCAATGGCTGTAATTTACCTTAGGATATTCGTGTGGAATTATTATTGTCAAAGATGTTACAGTCAAAGCAAGTTATGTACCAAACTTTTTATAGTTATAGATATAGCTTTATTTTGTAAAACTACTGCTCGGGGACTTCACTGAGGTGACGTGAATTTTACATTTTTAAGAAGTGTCATATAATTTGAATGCGCCGCTATCATAAGGCAATTATATATTACTTATTTTACAGCTATACACACGGTAAGACTGTAATCATGAATTGCGCGCTGAAAATCTTTATCCCCGCCTATTTTCTACGATCCGTCGGCTCGGTCTGAAAATCGGGTACAACTGTACAAGATATTTTGATAAAAACACAAAACTACGCTTTTTTCGAAAGGAAATATCTGTTTCCCTCTTGTAGGCATTTGCAATACTGTATAAGGCGCTTTGTAATGAATTGATGCAGCAAAATATGTCGAATAATTAAAAACCATATGTTACCTCAGTGATGTCCCAGGCCGTAGAATAGGAAATGTACCTTGTCAATATATAGTCAAACGCAATTTTAGATTTTGAACGAGTGCTTAACATAATTTACGATGACAATGACTTCTAACAGAATCAGTCACTACGAAACAATAAGTAAAATCAATAATTTAAAAAATGTTACTTCACAAGCGTCACGTCATGATCGTGTCATAAACAGAGATGCCTTTAATAACAAAATGACATTTAGAAGAAATCACACGAATTGGCATAGAGCGTACATATGTAATTATATATAATTTATTTTAATATGAATTAAGGCAAAAATACTTTGAAAGTTTCGGGAAGTGCATTCAGCCTCAACAGACTTTATCCCCTACTCAAAAGATTGATAAGCTATTTTGCAATAACTCATTTTACTATTTGCGTCCTTAGCTTAATTGATAATTGGTACGATTCTCAACCCAGGGGTTGATAGTTCAAGTTAAAGTTCAGTCAACTTACTTCCCGAACCTCAAAGACTACTTCCTTCAGTGAATATGAAAATTTCTCCAGGAACTTGAACAAGTATATATCGATTCATGACCATGAAGTATAAGGGAATATCCCCTACGCCATTATAAATGCATCATCATATCAACTATTTACATGTCTCTGGATGAATGCATCAACAATTTGTAAAGAAACATTTCTGCCAAATGATCTTGCAATCAGGCCAGCAGTTGCGGAGGATTTCTTTTTAATGTTATCCTTTTTTAGTTTACCTCTTATAGAAAACTCGTGCAGACGCACTCGTGTGTTGCACGTTTGTAAAAGTCGCTCTGGATTAAAGTTTCGAATCAAACTTTCAATGGTAAATAAGCTCCATGAAATCCCATGGAAGTTTAATTCTGATACACAGTTGAAAACATTGCGCCAATTAGAGAAATTACTCGTTTTGAGAAACTTTTCATTTTCCAAATCTGTTTTCATCAGTCGCCTGCTGATCTAGAATAAATTGTTTGTATCAGGTAAAAACTACGAAGTTAACTTTCTTGATCCTTGTTGTGCAAGGAAACAGTTCTGATCTGGGATTTTCCACGACGGTGCGTCTGTTTACGATTTTGCCTACGGCGATTTCAGAAGCAAACGCCATAAATGCTAGAACTATTCCCCCTGCAGCGACGTAGAATGCACTCTGAACGTCCACCAATTTGATTGGTTTAGCCATCGGCACGATGTTCCCCGAACATATACTATTTTTAGGACACCACTTCCGCTTCCATACTTGAAGCAATCCCGACTCGTGTATAGACAGCATTTTGAAGAATAAAATACAAATCTAAAAATTAAATCTTCTGTAGCTACTTTTGACGCTTTTTTCAATAAGGAACTTGTAAGAAGAGGTCATTCGTGTAGTATCGTGTGAATGACACTTTTAACTTAACGGTATTTCACTAGTTGTAATCTGGACCGTGATTTCTCTTTTAAAAATATTTTAAATGTTCAAATGGAACTTTAAACGTGGCATATAATGCTCTCATTAAAGTGTATTGTTTTGGTTCGGATAGCGCCGGCCAATGCTTTTTAAAACCAACTTATCATTTGCACAGTGTAGGACACTGAGTTAATCGACGTAACTTCAACGGTCGAACATTGTAAGATATCAATGGTTATGTCCCTTGACTATTGTTTGTGTCAACAATACCGTTAATCAATTTGTGACACAACTGATCCAATACGTGTGATAAGCCTTTCGGACTATTTTTTTTTTGGGGGGGGGGGGGGGGGGGGTATTCATGTATCTGCGTACAGTTCAGACTCATGTGATTCTTTGCACACACACTGTCTCACCGGAGTCTCCCCTTATCATCTATAAGTAATATAAACTCTTCTGAGACAAAGGACCGCCTCGGTAGTGTAGTGGTAAAGCATCCGCCTCGAGTGTGATGTTATGGGTTCAATCTCTAGCAAGGTCATATACACAATACTTGGTGCTCAGGTTTGTGGTGTGAGCACTACGACTGAATGGCTGGTGTTTGGATAAATGGACCAGTATTAGTGGTAAATTACCCAGGAAACGCCGTGATATAACTGAACAAATGTTGAAAGCGGTGTAAATCACGATATAAACAAACTTATCTGACATAAAGCTTGAAGTGAAGCCCAACTAGTTAAACATCGTCATGCACTGGATACTATACGTTTAGTTAGCTTAATGTCGGAAGTGGCGTATATGCGAACTAACCCGTCAACATTCAAGGAAGATTACCAGTTGGAAAAAAAGAGACACAGGATACAGTCAAACCTCTGCTAAAGACCACCTTTGTATAAAGTTATTCATTGTCTAGAGTAACCACATTTTTAATTCGCAAGTTCTTATTTTCTGAATAAATGACAGGTGCAATTAAAAAACACCATTTCTTTCTCTTCCCATGGATGGTCTTTAAACACAGGTTGGACTGTACTTTCTTTGTGTCTTGGTATTACTCGACTATAGTCATATGATCCTGACATATGTACCCAATTTAAATTATCATGAGGACCATTTGTCTTCATCAAATATTTTATGAGAATCCAAACGATGATATAATTTACGTACAATTATAGTTTAAAAAATACACGTGGTTCATTTATATTCACACAGGTCAGAATCAGGTTAATTTTGCCGAGTGATAACCCTCATGTCAATGCAGCCGTTCGTTGAAATTGTAAGAAAGGCTTTAAAAAAACCCACCTTAAACCTTTCCCACATAAATTGCACTGAAAACATTTAAAACATTGCGACAAAAGGATAAATTGATCATCATGAACAATTTTTGTTCCTTTTGTCAAAATAAATTCAGAGGTCGTCTTCTGAATGAACAATTATTGAAATTTCAGATTTTCAGTGTCCATATTTTACCTTGAAGTTTTCAAAATTGTCTGCTGCCACATTTTTGTATGTGGAAAAAGGTTTACAACACGTAATTGATATGTTAATATACTTACTGTTCTGAAAATATTCTTGAATTAGGCGAGTTGTTCGTGAATCCGAAGGCATATTTCAGAGGTAAAAATCTTTCTTTTATCATCATCATCAGCTCACAATTTTTCGCTATTTCTACTTCTATTATTACAGTGTCCCCTTAAAAAATACATAATGAAGGTAATACTAAGAACTATAATAAGAATAAATAAGATGATGATTGTGATTATAATCAATCAATTAAAGGCGCAGTTGCAAAGGATACAAATGCCGTCTGCCAAAAGTTTGTAAAAAGTAAAAGCGTGTTTTACTAGTTGAGTATATACGTTTTAACAGCAGGTCCAAACGATACACCAGCAGGTCCAAATGGGATCAATCATCAATCTCTCTCTCTCTCTCTCTCTCTCTCTCTCTCTCTCTCTCTCTCTCTCTCTCTCTCTCTCTCTCTCTCTCTCTCTCTCTCTCTCTCACTCTCTCACTCTCTCTCTCTCTCTCTCTCTCTCTCTCTCTCTCTCTCTCTCTCTCTCACTCTCTCACTCTGTCTGTCTGTCTGTCTATCGCTCGCTTTCTCTCTCTCTTTCCCTTTCTCTCATTTTGTCTATGTGTGTATGTCTGTCTGTGTGTATGTCGGTCTGTCTGTCTGTCTGTCTGTCTGTAACTCACTTTCTATCTCTCTCACTTTCTGTCTCTTTCTCTCTTTCTCTCTCAGACACAGATCAGTCTGCACCATCAAGCTGATTTATCTTTGAATTTATCAACAATATTTTCTGACTAATTTGTTAACGTCATTACATTTATTGCTTAAACCATCATTCCGACGTACAAAACATCTGCAGCAGGCGACTTTGAATACATCTAGGCTAACATTATGGAAAATATCTCAAACATGAAAGTATAACTATTGTGGCGACACGAAATGGAAATGGTCCAAGACAGAGATAGACATACATAGTGGACGTTTGGCGACACGAAGTCGAAAAGGTTCAAGACATAAATAGACATACATAGTGGACTCGTGGCGACACGAAGTCGAACAGGTCTAAGGCAGAGGTAGACATACATAGTTGGACTCGTGGCGACACGAAGTCGAAAAGGTTTAAAACAGAGATAAACATACATAGTTGACTCGTGGCGACACGAAGTCGAAAAGGACCAAGACAGAGATAGACATACATAGTGGACTCGTGGCGACACGAAGTCGAAAATGTCCTATAAATTATAAAATATTTGTTTTGTTTTATTGGTGTTTTATCCTGTTTTCAACAATTTCCAATAGTAATATTAAGGCGTTTCATGGGTAAGTTACAAGTACTACTTTTCCATTTATCCTAACACCATCGAGTCAGTCGTAAAGCTATCCCCACAACCCATGTACACCAAGGAGGGAAATTAATTAAAAACCGCAACCTTCCAAAACCGAGACAGACGCTCTATCCCTAAGCTACTGAGTCGGCCAGATGCAATTGGAGAGCTTTCAGACAACTCAAACGTTAGCAACATTGGAGCAAACCAATTCATCATTTGACAAAAGCTACCATTTAAACGATACGTTTGCTTCAATTACGCTTACGTCGTTGCAGAAGTCTTCATACACTAATACACCAGGCTCAAAAATCACAAATCTATACTTTGTGCACAGACTTTGTGCTCAACTACGTATCTGATTGGTCAAAATCATTTTCATTAATTTTATCAGTTTTATTTTGAGCAAAGAGCCCTGATTTTTTCTTTTTTTAAATGCTTTTTAGCTGGCATTTTAATTCGTTTTATTAAGCCACCATCCCAAGAGATAAACCAATGTTATTAATTATTTCAAGCCAACATTCTTTTCGACGTTTGACAAAAGTCAATGCGTGAAGCGTCATTCGCCTCCACCGATGGTCTAACAGTCTATGAGAAACAAGAAAAATCTTTAAAAAAGATAAACGGCGATCAATATGAGAAAACACTAAGAAATGGAACATGCGCATATCATTTGACTAAGAATTCGACAGCTCCTTGAATTGGTAATGCATTATAATCGTGAACCAGTGTGAACATTGTTCGATTAGAACATTGTTCATTAAAGGATATAGAATCGGTTCATAGCAATCATTTGAGATATTGGATATTAATGGTTTACTTAAAGAAATATATTACTACTGAAATGCTGGCCTACTTATCTGTGTGTTTGACTGTCTTCCTTGGTTTGGTCAATCTCGGACATGTATGCTTCTGTGTAAAAATTAGATTAGGCCAACATGTCAGTATGTTGTATATTTCTGTTTCTAATTCCAACTGGTTACCATTCAAGGAGACATATTTTGTCAATTTGGGGACGAATTTTCTTTTTGCGCGGGATATTGTATATCTAAGAATTCGACAGCTCCTTGAATTGGTAATGCATTATAATCGTGAACATTGTTCGATTAGAACATTGTTCTTTAGAAGATATAAAATCGGTAATCGAGTCTAGCTTGCGCGTTTTATGTTTATCTCTTTTTTCTTTAGAACCACGTGTCAGCCAAACTTATGTTAACTCTCAGAAATCATTAAATAGTAAACGAAAACGATGGAATCAACTGTTTTATATATCGTTATCCCAGTATCAACTACTAAATCATAACATAAATATATGTGCAAAGGCTAATCGGCTATCTACATCCAGCTTCAGTTTCTATAAATAGATTATCAAGGCAGAAAATACGCCACATGACTGAACATTACACGAGGCTCCCAAGAGGTGTATAAGTTTCAATTGACGATAAATAACTAAAAATCGTATCATGTTTCAAAAATAATTAATATTTTGCTCTTAAATATTATATTTCATACGTTTTCAATGATTCTTTTCACTGAAATTTATTTCTTAAGGAAAACAATTAAAATTTAGTATGCAGAACATTTCGTTTTAAAACTTCACCTTATTAGTGCCTCTCGTAGGATCGCCAACTTAACTATGAACCAATCAAAACGTTTCAGTTCCTTTATTTCTTCGACATCATTCATTAACTACAACATTTTATTGGTCTACAATCTAGATCATTCGTTTAATATCTAGGTCAAAACTGAGGTTAATCAGCTATCGCCGAAAAAGAACCAAATGCTTGGAAAGACTATGTGGTGTACTGGTTTGAGATAACCAGGAAACACATGCGTAGGTGTGGTTGCCGCCGTGATATGACTGATCACTTTAAAAAACAACTAAAGGCTTGAAAACATAATGAAAAATGGATAAGTTGTTCACTACAGGCAATTGCGACTGTAACTGAGAATATCGGCAGTTGTTGGACTATTCAATTTTATTTTGTAAAAACAATGAACATGATACCAATGCATATTCGGAAGTCCAACCTTTTGACCCTTTCCCGTAGTATTCATACAATTTCTGACGCCTCTGCAGCAGACGACTTTTGAAAACATTGCAGCTAAAGAAGAAATTTCCATACTGAACAATTTCTCCTTTTACCGCAACGTTTTCAACCCTATATTTTTGACCACATGTTGTTATAGTCGTCTGTTGCAGACTTGCCGTATGTGGGAAAGGTTTTTAACATAATTAGGTGCTTGCTTGGTGGTTTAACAATACGGACGGTCGATTTTCTCTATGTTTAACCAAAGAATCGCTTTTTAATCTGGCACCATTGTCTGTAATTGGTAATTATCCTTTTAACATATTACACTAAAGAAAACATTATAAGTTGATATGTTCGTTTTGTTAAAGGCCTAGTCAATGATGTTGATTGGTCAATTTAGTGAGTTTAAGCAAATCTGCAGCCTCTGTTCTGAAAACATAAAGGCAAAACTTCGGAAAAGTTTCTAAAATTGGACAATAGTTAGTGAATAGAGTTGAAAGTATTTTTATAAAACCAAAAATTGTTCAGTGCTGAGCAATTTCTTCCTTTGTCACAATGCTTTCAAAATTCGTCTTTATCAAAAGTTCACAGCGTTAAAACAAAATACTTTTCTAAGGTCGCAAGTTCGATCCCCGGCCGGGTCATACCAAAGCCTCTAAAATGGTATCAATGGATGTTCTTCTTGGCGGTGAGAGGTAAGCATTACGACTGACTGGATGGTGTTAGGATAAAATAGAAACGTCATGATATAACTGAAACCCCAAACAATCAATCAATATTTTACAAAACAAAAAGTGACAAAACAACGTGTCCATGTGACTTACCTGTTCTGAAAACTTGGAATGGCTCAGTGACGTCAATCGCGTGTGTTTGTAACGTCACAGTGAAGTTACCGTATGTGATGTTCTCTATTCCTACCTCATTGGTCCCATGTTTTAATACACCTGAAATGTCATAAACACAATGACTTTAAAAAGGTCGCATTGGCCCTTTGTTCTAATAAATCTGAAACAGCATAAACACAATGACTTTTAAATGGTCGCATTAGTCCCATGTTCTAGCACACCTGAAACATCATAAACACAAGCACGTTAAAATGGTCGCATTGTCCCCATCCCCATGTTCTAATAATTCTGAAGCATCATAAACAATAGGACTTACAAAATGTCGCATTGGTCCCATGTTCTAACATACGTCATGAACACGAATACTTTAAAATGGTCGCATTGGTCCCATATTCTAACACACATGTAACGTCATAAACACAAACACTTTAAAATGCTCGAATTGTTCCCATGTTCTAACACACCTGAACCGTCATAAACACTTTTAAATTGTCGCATTGGTCCCATGGTCTAACATACCTGAAACGTCATTAACACAAATACTTAAAATTGGTCGCATTGGTCCCATATTCTTACACACATGTAACGTCATAAACACAAACACTTTAAAATGCTCGAATTGGTCCCATGTTCTAACACACCTGAAACGTCATAAACACTTTTAAATGGTCGCATTGGTCCCATGGTCTAACATACCTGAAACGTCAGGAACACAAATACTTAAAATTGGTCGCATTGGTCCCATGTTCTTACAGACATGTAACGTCATAAACACAAACACTTTAAAATGCTTGAATTGGTCCCATGTTCTAACATACCTGAACCGTCATAAACACAAATACTTTAAAATGGTCGCATTGGTCCCATATTTTAACACACCTGGAACGAAATTAAAAAAGTCGCATTTGTCCTATGTTCAAGAACACCTGAAACATCATAAACACAATGCCATTTGAATGGTAGCATTAGTCCCATGTTCCAGCACTCCTGAAACGACATAAACCCAATGACTTTTGAATGGTCGCATAAGTCCTATGTTCTAGGACAAATGAAACGTCATAAACACAATGACTTTAAAATGGTCGCGTAAGTCACCTTATACGTCATAAACACAAATACTTTCAAATGGTCGCATTAGTCCCATGTTCTATTACACCTGAAACATCATAAACAAAAACTTTAAAATGGTCGCATTAGTCCTATGTTTTATTTAAACTGCAACATAATAAACACAATGACTTTGAAATGGTCGCATTAGTTTCATGTTCTAGCACACCTGAGACATAAACACAATGACTCTAAAAATGTTCGTAATCGTTTCCTCTCATTGGCGCTCTGGGTTCCGGGGTTAGTAGGTCGATGGTTTGATATCCGACCAGGATAAGCCGTGACATAACCTGAATACTAGTTGAAAACGGAGAAAAACAACAAACAAACAAAACACCATTAAAACACATTTTTTATGAGGGACGGGTCAAAACGCTACAGTTAATTAATTTTGAAAACAATTTTCATATCGATTTATAAGAATAATTGAACGTCCGATGACGATATTTTGTATATAGTTCATTTATAATATGGTTGTGATACATATATTGAAACACATTTTCGTTGGTGCTCTATATAGGCCCATGGGACGGTGTAAATTGTCAATTAAATTATTGTTAAATTATGAATATATGTGATCAATGGTGGATTTAACGCATGTCCAAACAATAGACGATAGACGTTTATACCAGTAAATTATTACAGAGTTGTTGTATTTTTATCAAATGTTCAAATGTTGTTTTTATTGCACCAACATCACACGTTTGATTGATTTTATTTGAAAATCAGTTATCCTGGCTTTCTTGCACCGAACTCCCACAAGCAACTGGCTACCTTCCCAAAAGACTATTTAGCACATTAGAGGGGAGAAGAATGACATTAGTAAGAATAAATTTTATTCATCATCGGAGAGAATAAACTGACCAAGCCGCGGTTCAAACCCACAACCCCTTCGTCGTTACTGACTGAGCCACCGGGGCTTGACTACACACCATCGCACCCCGTCAACTTAATCGGTAGCGACGCAGGCTGTAAAGCCAGGCGCATTGAGTTCGAACCTCAGTTCGGTTAACACTCTTTCCGACGGTTGACAAAAGTCACTGTGACACTCGTCATTTGTCTCCTACCAGTGAACTACCAGTCTATATGGAAAATCAGCAAATTGGTTGGACTGTCTATTGTGTGTAGGACTGGTGTAAGGAAACTAGGAAACACCTGAGTAAGTGAACTGGCCGCCGTGACATGACTAAATGTAGTGTTGAACCCCAATCAATCAACCAATTAATCAATTGACTAAACACAAGTTCGATGAAAATACGCGTACACCACAATGATGAGAGTCTCATGACGATCAGGGGTCTTATTGACTCTCAAGTTTGGCATCAGTTAACCCTTTCATGGCAAAATTCCCTGGAGTAGCATCTTCCATGTTCAAAATCGGGCGACACAATTTTCAATAACGTAAGAGTTTTGGAATATTTTGATACCTAGAAGGCAAACAACACAGAATCAGGTGGGTCATCTCGTAAGGAGCTGACTCACCTGAATATGTATTGTTTGCAAACAAACTCAATACCGCCATTGGCGCTGAAATGGTTACATTGGCGTAGTACTAGTAGGGCTATACTGCTATAGTGTCAGACAACTGTGCTTTTTAACCCTTTCAAATACATGCGCTAAAGACCACCTTTGAATAGCATTTCCTTGTTTCTTGTGATCATACTTTTAGTTTCCATAATGCTCATCTTCTGTATAAATGACCTGCATTAAAAGACCACCTGTGAACAAAAAATCAGATTGTTCATATTCCATGGGTGGTCTTTAAACACAGGTTTGATTTTATACAATTAATCAGTAGCAGAAGACTTAAAAAATAGCTAGTCAAACACAATTGAAATAACCTTTTAAAATGAAAGTTTTATTATTGAATAGGGTTTAAATCATTGTGTCCAAAGGAGAAATTGATCATTTGCCATAACGTTTTGAAAAAGGAATATATTTAATAATGAAAGTATATTTCTTGCCTAGGATAGAAAATATTGTGTAAAAAGGAGAACCTGATCATATGCCATGACGTTTACAAAGGTCATATACTGCAATGGTGTCAGAATGTGTCTACTCGGCACGAACGGTTCCAAATTCCCGGCGCTCGGCCAAGTATTATTGAGACGTATTTTTTACAATGATACAGCGCATTAGAAAATGCACAATTCGGCCTTTGTGAACAATACAGATCCAGATAGCCTGTGCCACCCACAAAGTCTGATCAAGATCTACAATGTTAATATGTTACTTTCAGAAACATGTACTAAGATTCATTCAACTTGTGAAGATTCTGAAAAATTAAATATCTTTGTTGATGCATTCGTAAAAGTGTTATGGTTATTCATCATCTAATATTTGTAAGACATTTCTTATAAATGATTGGCGTATATAAACTAAACAAGAACAGTTATTGTTTATCTAAGTATTCCGCAGCGACGAAGGCTTTGTTGTCAATGAACTGTCTTCAGTCCAACTAGAAATGTTGTGAATGTCATTGTATGAAAATATAAAGCTACAAAGGCTTTGAATTATAGTCCAGTATCTGAATAAAACGTAAATCCACTTGGAGAGACAAAACTTTGCCAACTGAATCAAGTGCAATGATGCTTGTTTTATGAAACAAGTGACTGGAAAATAAGAATATTCATTTGTTGCTAGGAGAGAACTTCAGCACAAGTGCACGATAATCTAGTGTGCGGATAAGTCATCATATACTCCTAGATGAGTCATTTTGTTCCTTTGTGTGTCTAATATGTATTTCAAATCATAGCTTATTTCCACTTTAAAGGATTAAGAAAATAGAAAAATGCAAGATTATGCCCAGAATACATAATCAAGCACAGTCACTGGCCGGCTTTCTGCTTTGTCGATACATTGAAAACCAATCGGTAACTAGAACTTTGCCTTGACATTTCGCCTGTCAAATCTACAAGCTTATCAAGTAAGTGTCAATTATAGCGTTTTTCTTTAATATCGAGTGCTCTTTTGCAAACAAATATCACATTTGTTCATTTACAAACATGCCACAATGTATAAGAATTCAAGATATTTAATATTCAGTCGCGCATGTGCCCGGTGACGTAAATTGCTTATTTCATTGCCTTAGTTTAGCCCTGCATAACAATTTGACTGCAACAGCGATGTTACAAAATGTGGTTTTACAACAAGTATATAATGATAAAAGCAACAAAAAAAAGGCATGCTTGCGCAAACCTGTCGGCAAACCTGTCACGGCATACATTTCACAAAAGATTTGTATTAAAATGGCATGATTAAAGGAAACTGGTAAGCGACTGCATGTAAGTTATTAAAATGGCCTTTATGAAATAAGTGACAGGAAACTTTGAGAATGTTTATTTCTTACTAGGAGATATGTTTGACACAGGTCTTTTATAGTACGTCTACTTGTCACCAAACCATATTTGGGTGAAACGTTAGATCTTATTTACATTTCACCAGGTTAACGGTTAGAGTTACTGTTCGTGTTTGAAACGCTAGTACAGCAAACCAAATTGTGCAGATTAGGAGTGTTTTGCTGAGCCATAATGTAAGTTTTGGCTGTATTAGATATTATTTACATTTCACCAGGTTAACGGTTAGAGTTACTGTTCGTGTTTGAAATGCTAGTACAGCAAACCAAATTGTGCAAATTAGGAGTGTTTTGCTGAGCCATAATGTAAGTTTTAGCTGCATCTTCACAATCATGATTATATAAATAGTATTTAAGCACCTTGCAACATTCTTTCCATGTCAGACATGTTCAATGCTTTTTATTGCCTAAAATGAAAGTAGGATTCCGTTTGGTGCCCAATGTTTATCGCACTAATAGTCATATGTGAAGTTGTGCACAGTGTATGATGTCGTCTTTCATTTAGCTGCTTCTTTGATAAGTAATACCACGGAAGATATTCTCTTTTAATAGATGTTGTAATCTTGCGTCGCATTGAAGCAGTAATACTAGTAATGGTTTAGATTGTGTTATTGTTATTTGATTATTGATAAAAATGTGTGTGTATTTAGTTCATACCAACTTATGTTCATTTAACCACTTGATCAGCTGATTAATTATTAGTGATTAATTGGTGGGTCCATCGGTTGAAATGCATAGGATCTAATGAACCTTGGCAGATCTGTAGCAAAGTCAATTCACTATCCAAGTTGCACAGGTTTGACGAGAGCTTTGATAGATGGCTTGCCAGATCTACAATCTTACCGAGTAAGTGTCAGTTTTTGCGTTTCTTCTTTTAAATCAAGATATTATGTTTCTTCAGTTACATAAAACTGATTAGTTCCAAACATGCCTCACCATATTAGAATTCGATGCATTTTTTATAACTCCAATGTTTGACTTTGTATCCGGTCGATGATGATCCAATTCAGCATTGTGATGGAAATCTCTTCTTTCATTGCCTGAGTTTAGCCCTGCATGCAAAATTGACTGCAACAGCTAGAGTAATTTATAAGAAAGAGTAAGCAGGTCTTAATTACTTCCTTGATATCTCAGTCAGCACTCATTAAATCCTATGTTGTGGGTACTCATAAATTGGTCTCACTCTGATGATTCTTTTGATGAACTTAAACATTGCATTAGGATGTCAAATAAGGTTTTTAGAGCATGCAAAATATGCCAGTTGGGGAATTGTGTTTTTCATGTATAATGACTGGAAACACCAAAAAAGGTTGTGCTAACCTGTCATTATCCACATTTCACAAAATATTACGAAAAAAACCCATAAATGTTTTTTTTTCGTTCATAGGTAACAGGTGTGAGATTTTTTTTTTTTTAATTTTTCAATAACCCATTAAGCTTTCTGAAATGAAACTGGCCAAATCCATGGGGGCCGCCATTTTGGATATGTATAAAATGAGACGAAAAACACGGATTGAAAATTATTGTCGTCTTTTTAATCATTTTTCTTTAAAATCGATATTTAAGATCATTAAAGTGCTGTATTATGTGGGAATTAACATTTGTACGAAAAGTTAAAAATAAATGAAACTCTGTAAGAAATATGTTTTCCCGTTCGTTAAAAAAACGACAGCATTAGTCACCTTACACCC
This sequence comes from Serripes groenlandicus, assembly GCA_031761405.1. Taxonomy (NCBI): domain Eukaryota; kingdom Metazoa; phylum Mollusca; class Bivalvia; order Cardiida; family Cardiidae; genus Serripes; species Serripes groenlandicus. The sequence goes on from JASEVX010000025.1 coordinate 754,895, forward strand.
GAATCTAAATTTTGACTGTATTGTAGCCAAAGAAGAACGTGACGTCATATCCGTAACACTTCATCTTGGCGTAACGCCAATGGAGCGACGTCGTTTCCCGCAACAAATGTGGTATTAACATGAAATACCTCAAATTCTTATACATGAGCTATTGACTCACTCATTCAAAGTATATTGATAAATTTACCAGTAGTAACTTATTTTTTTAAGCGGCGTAAACATAATAAAGAAATTTAAAAATTATTAGATTTCATGCACGACGAGTATTAATAAAAGTCAATTTATGACCTTGATTTGTTGTGTGTAATACTAGTGCAAGACAGACAGGCTTGTTTAGGTGAATGTTATAGCATGGATTCGATCTACGTGATATAACTGAAAAGTAAAGACTCGATGTATGCTCAATACGATGGAGTCGCTATCAAAATCGAATGGGATCCATAAATTACTTCGAGATATCGACGTGTTAGATGGACGACCCAAGTACAGTGGTCTCACTATACCTCGAAAACGCAGGAGGCCGATAAAATACTTCGAGATATCGGCATGTTCGAGCGATTCCTCAATCTATTCTTATATATTAATATATGTATAATTCACTAATACTTAACTTTTTATTATGAAAAACAAGCCAGTCATAAGATCATATCAAGAAAAACAGCACAGAAGCAGTTCTGATTGATTGCACGTTAGACCAATTAGAACTGCTGCTACACTATTTCCAAACGACAGATTCTTCACAGGAATTGGTTCGAGTTATACGGTGTATCCAAGTTATAGAATGTTCGTGCTATCGCAATCACTGACAATTTTCAACAAATATGACATTGTTTATAGGTTCTATGCAAGATACCTCGGGATTCTTGGAAGCGCCGTGTTCGAGTGGTTAGCGTCGTGTATTTGAAAACAGGCGTCCCGGGTTCGACCCCATGTCGCGGCACTACGGTCATGGTGGAGTGAGGTAAATTTTCTAGCCTAGTACTGGTTTGTTTACCCAGGGTCATGATTTAGTGAACTGTCGCCGTGATATAAGATAAATAATGTTGAAAACTGTGTAAAACATCAATTAAAAAAATGTTTCTTTGAAGAGTATAATCTGCCGGGCGAAATATACATTGCTGCATTTTTACGGAAAACTAAAGTCGTAGTAAATTAAATTTGAAAAGCAATCCTTTCCTCCTAAACACTACGTCAACATTGAGTTCGGCGATCCTGTGATGTAACTGTTTAGAGCAATGTATTCACTGTGGAGTGCACTTTTTGCTAGCCTTGTACAGGTGTGTTAATTCAGGAAACATGAAGACGTGAACTGTCGCCGTGATATTATTGAAATAATCAAAACGGCGTAAAAAACAATTAAAATAAAAATAAGATCAACTTAAACTAAAATAACGGAACATGTTTCATTCAAATTTAACATTGAGTGTGTTTTCCACATATAATACATATGCAGCAGACAATTTTGAAGACATCAATGCCAAACTATAAATATCAAAGAGCGTCTTCATGTGGAAAAGCGTTTAAGTTTTTGATTTTATTTGTAGAAATCTCTCTTTCGTGGGAAATATTGTTATCGATATTTTGGCATATTCTAACAAGCATAAATGGTCACGCGACCGAGAAAGTAGAACCTCGTCTTCATAGGTTAGATTTACATTACGCAAAGTCCATAATGTCGGTTTTCTCGTGCGACGGCCCATATGATATACTTGAATCGCTAACCACACGCAACTAGGAACTTTTGTTTATGTGTATATTCGGATATGGAACGTCTTTACTATCTTAATATGTTGTATTGTATTATACGCCGTACATTTTCACGTATACGAGGTACATATTTCCATTGACATGGTACAGTTTACATGATATGCAGTGCCTTTTCTGTTATACATGGTGGTTATTTTTAATAATATGCAATGCAAAAAAGTGTAGATACACTAGAATAATCTTTATGTGGTGTACACACAAATCATATGCAATACAAACAACATCATATGCAGTTCAAATGACATTATATGCAGTCATTGTTTTCAAAACATGTGGTGGTAGTTTGATTAATATACAGTAGATTTACCTTTATATGCGGTGCATTTTTCTTTACGAGGATCGTACTTTCGGCATTCTACGGAATAATTTCGGAAATTACCGAGTATGACAGTCTATTTCAATCAAAGTGCTGAAAGGATTGATGGTAAAGGGGTGTCTGTAAGTTGAAAAGATATGGCATAGTGTATATGGATGCACGTTGTCAACAATGTATCATCGACATGTTAACAAACCAAAGCAGATATGTTTGAAACAACACGAATTGCCTGCCAATAACCGAGCAGCGACCATTAAACATAATATTTCCTGTTCAGTTGACACTAAATATCCACACTGTATATTGGAATCATGCTGTTACATGTAAATGACAGACAATCGAAAGCATGCTAGAGTTATGTTTGTTGTGCAATTCACATCTGCAGGTCATAGGTTTCCTATAAACCAAGTTTGAAATTGATGCATTGAAAATTTACTCAGACAATGGCCGAAGAAAACATTGGCAAATAGAGATTATACCTAATAAACTCACATCATATTTATGTTCGAAATATTGGATCGTTCTCCTGAACACAATAGTGTATAAGTGTGACCATGAAATGAATCTGCCAAACAGAAACAGCGTTTAGACCAATGAATACAAACCGTGACGAACGTATGGTCAAAAAGACGGAAAGACAGTCGGTCGCTCCAGACAAAGTAAACTCAGCTTGGTGAAAGAACAAGAGCCCTTCCATGTGTTGCATTCGAGAAAGTCATATATAATAAGTGAGAACATGGAAAAATAAAATAAATACATTCTCCAAAAACAGCATGCTAGAGTGTTAGTGTGCACTGCACATCTGCAGGAGATAAGTTACCTTATAAACAAGTTTTAAAATGTATTGATACAATGGCCGAACTTTATAAGGAAACATAGAATAACTCCTATTACTGCTTTATTTGTTCCTATCGGGTGCATTGTTTCCCATATACAATAAATCTGCTGCAGACGATATTTAGCGAAATTCTATTATATCTATAATTTATAGTATAAATGGATAAAAAGGTATATAATTCAGCAATACGCTTTAAATTCAGTCTCATTCAAATCATTCCTCTTACAACTCTCTCAGTCACTCTGTCTGACCCAGACGTACTTCTTCATTATGACTCACTCCATTCAGTCTAAGTCACTCACCATCACTCTCTCACAGCCACCATCACTTTCTGACAGTCACCATAACTCTTTCACAGCTACCCTAATTATCTCACATCCACCATAAATCACAACCACCATCACCCACCATAACTCTTTCACAGCTAACCTAATTCTCTCACAGCCACCATCACCCACCATTACTCTCTGACAGTCACCATAACTCTTTCACAGCTAACCTAATTCTCTCACACCCACTCACAGCCACCATCACTCTCTCACAGATACCCCACTTACGGCCACCATCACTCTTTCACAGCTACTCTAATTTTATCAGAGCCACCATCACTCTCTCAGAGCTACACAGCCACCATAACTCTTTCACAGCTACCCTAATTATCTCACAGCCACCATCACCCTCTCACAGCCACCCACTCACAGCCCCCATCACTATCTCACAGACACCCTCGTACACGTTTGACAAATGTCAGAAACAATGTTGACCTAGCTGGGTCTCGAACCCACAACGCTTGTATTTTGAATTGACAGACGGCTGCTCTACCTACTGAGCTACCGAGTTTCATACAAATCGATGCCATTACAAAATATATATATATGAAAAGTTAATTATCAGGTCAATACTACGCAGTAATATTAAAAATATGTTTTATGTTATCATCGACATAAAGTTGTATCTCATCATAATTATATATAAGTATTCGTGTCGTAATTTTAAACATTTTAAATTTATTACTAAATAAATATAAGTTACAGGTTTACCCATCAATCTTAGTCTGAAACCTATTAATACGTAAACTCAGGTGCTTAAAATAACACCGTTGTTATATCCTAGTGGCTACGAACGAAGCGCTTCAAACCTTAACGTTCACCTTTCATTGGTTCGATCCTTATGCTAGGCGTGTATTTTTGTCTGTCTGTTCTTTTTTCTAAATTTGATTTGTATATATTACATATACGACCATCTATTTTAGTCCAGTCAATCTGTAAGTTTACCTTCAAATAATTGCAACAGAATTTTTTTTGCGATATTATTGAAGATTAATATCTACTTTACAATATATCAAAAGTCTAAAAAAGTCTAAGTCTGCTAAATAGCAAAACAATGACATCAAAAGTTAGAAAATACCCTCAGATTTTGAAGTTCCATGCAGTCCACCGTAGAAGGTTTATCAGTGTACTGGTCGGAAAAACACCTGGCAATTTAATTGCTTTATCTAAAAATAATCTAATGACCGCGAAGAAATGGTTACTAAACCCATATGTAATTGATACTGGCTTATTAATAGCCTACAGTACAGTAATAAACCTTGTACGGAGGACTGCATGGAACTTCAAAACCTAAGGGGATTTTAATAATAATAATAATAATAATAATAAAGGCTTTATTTATAGAGGACACTCATTTGACATAGTACTTGTATGCAAGTCAATCTTCCATGAGGGCCTCACACATAAACAAAATGGAACGAAACATGAACAAATGTGTGTTACATATGAACTACTCAATGTTACAATTATACATGCGCTTATAATTGATATGTCTATTACTGTATCGTAGAACAGCCACAGATCTAAATATTGTGCATAGTTTCATGAAATACAATTGTACTACAATTATCATTGAATTAAGATTGGTTTATCATGTAAATATTGGGATTTGAAATGTTGAATAGACGTTGAGTTTTGAATATATGAAGGAAGGGAATTCCAAACTGATGAACCAGAAAATATAAATGTACATGTATTTCGATATATTTCCAAGTTAGGATTTGGTGTGTACAACTGGTGTAACAATATTTTAACTTTTGATGTCATTTTTTTGCTATTTAGCAGACTTAGACCTTTTTAGACTTTTGATGCTGATGTCAAGATAGCTTCAATCGGCCAGGCGATTATACAAGCAGCAAGACCAAAGGTTCAGATGCCTCCACTCCAAATAGGATTAGGAGTTCAGTTGCATCACCACTTTTCCTCAAAGTTTTTGATTGATATGCTTAACAAGTAGGCTTTAGTTTGAAACAAGCGCTGCAGTTGCACAAGGTATTTGCCTTATCTGAAGGATAGCCAGTCTTGCCAATTTGTAGCAGACAATGTTGACCATAACTTGCGAACATTAGATGGTCACAAAACATTTCATGGTATGGGCATAATTGCTTGTAACAACTGGATTACAAATGGTATGACACGTGGTCGTGGTTTGTCTGAAGCACAAAGAAACCAATGGTTGCTTTGGATGCCAGCATGTACAAAATACAACAGTGCAATGCAATAATTTGCCGGTGTCTCTTACCATACCAATGAACAACATGTTGAGAGCAGTCACTCGAGAAGAGAAAGAGATGAAAAAGACAAAACAAAAATCCTTGAATTTCTACAGGACAGAAATCCTTTTGAGGAAACCCATTCCCTTCGAAACATTGAATCTGGTTTAACAGTAACTGCCGCTAATCAAGTGAATGTAGATAGTGCGAAGATGGTAGGTCAAAAGGTACTTGACTCTATGCTTAATGCAAATATCTTAGGATATAGTTTCAAACGTTCAAATCACGCAGTAACCCTTAGTTCTAAATCCATCATGAAAGTGAATGAGGAAACTATTCACATTGATCCACAGTTGCTTTTCAGCATCTAGCTGCTGCAGCTGATAGGCTGTATGACAACCAAGCAGATGTGTTTAAATATAAATTGTGTAGTTTTCCATCATCATTATTTAAATCTTCTGGAATGTTTCGTCCAGCTGACAAAACTGCTTTGGCTAATGCAATTTGGTCACTTGGCAATTGCAGTATACAGGAACAAATTAGCGATTCAGTGAAATATGTTATCGATGGTGGTTCACTGCTTCAGCGCTTGCCTTGGACATTTGGTGGTATTTGTAAGAATTACGTTGAACATGTCAAAAGAAAATATTGTTCGGCCTCAGTCGTGTCTGATGGTTACTTAAATGGTTCTTCTACGAAAGACTGCTCACATCAGAAACGTTCCCGAGGAATTGATAGTACAAATGTACAATTCAACAAATGAACATCATTCAGATCTAAGACAGACCACTTCTTAGCTAACAGTGAAACAAACAGTGCTTCATAAATGTGCTTAATCAATATATACAGGAGAATGGGTGTCGGTTGGAGCATGCATGGAGTGATGACCGGGATAGCTAGTGCGGAAAACCATAAAACAGTTGTTGTGGGGAAAGATACAGACCTTCTGGTTTTGCTTTATCATGCCAACATTTCTGCAAACAAACTTTATTTCATATCAGGTGGAAATCTGAGGAATGCTAAAACATTCAAGGAGTGGGACATCATTCGAACAAAAGAAGTACTTGGTTCTATGTGCAGAATGCTTCCCTTTATCCATGCAGTCACAGGTTGTGAAACCACATCTAGAATTTTTGGAATTGGCAAAGCGGCTGCATTGAAAAAACTAAAAACATCTGTAAGCATGCAACAACAAGCATCTGTTCTCTTGGAGAGTAAATCAACTAAAGAAGAAATAACCACAGCTGGTGAAAAGTTATTGTCAGCTTCTACAATGGTGGTCTGAAGGAAGGACTTGATGCTCTCAGATACAGAACATTTCTCAGCAAAGTCATGACCAGCATCAATTATGTGCCAGTTCACGCAATGCTACCAACAAATATTTTCACAGCTTACTTATTTACCTTCAAATACAGGAATGGATTGGAAATGAATCTCTATTTAATCCACTTGAGTGGGGTTGGAGGTCTGAAAGTGGATTATTCATGCCAGAACAAACCAAAATGTTACCAGCACCAGAGGATTTGTTGAAAATTATCAGATGTTCCTGCAAAACGAATTGTGACACAAAGCGGTGTACTTGTAAGGGGAATGTTGCGAAATAAGTTGTTCAAATGTACAGGTTGTGGTGGACCAAGACTTGGAAGAACTTTTAGATTAAAAATTTGTTGATGTTAGTTATGTATGAATTGAAAAATGACACATTTTGAAGAAGAAAAAAGAGGATATTTAAATTGTAATAAAAAGAAACACATTGTAGAAAAAGAAGAACATGTATACTGTATACAATTTCTTTTTTTCCAAAATGTTTTTAAAAAAGTTCTGCTACAAACGCTGCGTGTCGTCTAGTTCAGGGATAGGGTTAATGCATTTTTAATGTTAACCGTTTTATTATTGCCATAATGGCATTTATAAAACCCGAAAGAGATATTTTTAACCTCTGTACTGCTCAGTTATATTGGTGCTTTGGTTTTAATACTTTATCCTTTAACCGTTGACCTGTTTTGATATTTAACAAGTTTTTTCCTTTTAATACATCCGAGTTAAAATATCTTGCATTTATGAAAAAGATGGAAGTTATTTTGTCAAGGATAACAGAAAAAAAAAAGAAAATCTGCCTATATATGTTTTTCAACGTTTCATAAGTCGTCTGCTGCAACGGCGTCAAATGTTAATGTTTCATGTAAAGGGTTAATGAAATTGAAAGGTTAAATGTTAAATGTTATTCATGAAATTTAAAAAGGGCATTATTATTGTAAAATTTAATTGACAGTTCACGCACTTTGGATGACATCATTTGGTCCACTCTAGTCGAAAATAGGTAAATTCGGTACCAGCCTGAATGTTAAGTATTACATAATATAACCCTATCTCTCAAACCGGCTTACGAAAGTAATGTGTCTATCGAATTTTCGAGTGCAGTTGATCAAATGATGTATTCAGAGTTCTCGGTCAAATTAGTAGTACAATACCATTTCAACATGTATGTTTTGCTTGTATATAATAGGTGGGTGGGGTAAATTTACGCCGAAATAAATACATTTTAAGGGTTTATTAGGTAAAAACATGCATGGTTCAATCAAGATTTATATGAAATATGTTGGATTTAAAGTGGTTTAAGTTTTGTCTGAAATATAACATTGTTTTCAGTATAACTAGCGTGTTTCTGCAAGTGTTTTGAATGTTGACAAGATTCGTTGGAGACTGAAAGTGACAAAAAGTAAAAGAAGATTAAACACTTTTTGCATTCAAAGATTTTGTTAGACTTTTTATATGTTATCCATAATACATTGAACATATGGAAACAGGTTAAAAAAATTCTGTTGCAATTACTTGAAGGTTAGGTGCTATTTTTTCATAGGATGACTGGACTATTTTTCTTTTCAGACAATTTCATTCAGTCGATCATAAGATTCCTTTCATTTTCAAATGTTTCAATTCTAGTGCAATGTCAATGTACGTGTAATCTTGCCCCAAATGTTACAACGTATCTTACATGCACATATATCTTTTTTTATAAGATTAACTCGACAATATAAAATACATATAATTAATCGGCATAGAGAGAGAGAGAGAGAGAGAGAGAGAGAGAGAGGAGAGAGAGAGAGAGAGAGAGAGAGAGAGAGAGAGAGAGATGAGAAGAGAGAGAGAGAGAGAGAGAGAGAGAGAGAGAGAGAGAGAGAGAGAGAGAGAGAGAGAGAGAGAGAGAGAGAGAGGAGAGAGAGAGAGGAGAGAGAGAGAGAGAGAGAGAGAGAGAGAGAGAGAGAGAGAGAGAGAGAGAGAGAGAGAGAGAGAGAGAGAGACAGACAGAGAGAGAGAGACAGACAGAGACAGAGACAGAGGAAGAAAGAAAACGAGAGAAAGAGAGAGCGAAAGGGAAAAAATGAAAAAAGACAGCAGACAGACAGACAGACAGCCAGCTCCATAAGTGCCTCTCAGCTTTACAGACAAACGAATTCAAATTCAAATTCAAATTCGATAATACTCAGAACAATTCAATGATTGACATGATAATAATGCAGTCATTAAACAATGGAAACGATTTAACCATTTCCATGTTACTGACGCTTGTTAACGCATATGCAGCAGACGGCATTTGAAAACATCGTGACAAAAGCGGAAATTGCATTTCGTACATACAAACGTATAAAGGTAAAACTACTGCATATAATTAAAAATCTACCATATGTATCGAGACACCACTGACTGCATGTTGTATTGCATATGAAGTTATTATCCTACATTAAGGGGAAATGCCATTTTTGTATAACTTAGGGCGAACTTATTTCTAAGAACTATATTTTAAAAACTATCAAGTTTATTTAGAGAATCAATTTGCTACACACCTTTTCACCTTATAAAATAACTCCGTGGCCTTTTAATTTCACTCTAAACCCCAGATTAAGAAAGTTGTCTCCCTAAGTGCTTCGCCTTAAGTAAAGGCGAATAAACGATTCCCCTCATGTCGCTAAAATTCCCCTCAAGTCGGTTTCTAACTATAAAAACAAAATAATGACGAACATTTATGATAACATATCTTCTTATATTTAATGAATACTTCTTAGATAAGTTTATTGTACGAATTTCTGTACAGAAGACAAACAGGATCTACCGTTTCTGCAATTATCTCTTAATTAAAGTGAATTATGAATCAAAGAGTATTTTCGACCTTTCTGTCCTACGCTACTCTTTTTAGGTCTACTTGCCGAAGGCCAAAGTTAATGGGATGGCAATGTTCCTGGCGTTCATCCGTATATCTGTCCGTCCGTCCATCCATTATTTAAACCTTTTTTGTTAACACGACACAGTTCACAGTTTTCAAACTTGCACATATTGTTCATATTGATGAGAGCTCGGGTACTATTGACGCCATTGATGACCAGATGTGATCCAGACCAACTAGCAGACGCCAGTGATGACCAGACCAACTACCAGACGACATGGGTGACCAGATCAACTACCATACGCCGGTGATTACCAGACAACTAGCAGACACTATTGGTGACCAGATGTGATCGATCAACAAGCATACACCATTGATGACCAGGTGTGATCCAGACAAACAATCAGACGCTAGTGAGGACCAGACCTACAACTAGACGCCGGTGATGACCAATCCAACTAGCAGACGACATTGATGACCGAATGGAATCTAGACCAACAACCAGACGACATTGATGACCAGACCAACTACTAGACAACATTAATGACAAATCCAACTAGCAGACGACATTGATGACCGAATGTAATCCAGACCAACAACCATACGACATTGATGACCAGACCAACTACAAGACGCCATTGATGACCATAATGTGATCAAGACAAACCAGACGACATTAATTACCAGATGTGATTCAGACCAACTAGCAGACGCCAGTGAGGATCAGACTTACTACCAGACGCCAGTGAAGACTAGATGTGATTCAGACCAAGTAACAGATGCCATTGATGACCAGACCATCTAGCAGATGATGAGCAGATGTGAGCAGATGTGATCCAAACCAACTAGAAGACGACATTAATGACCAGATGTGATTCAGACCAACTAGCAGACGCCAGTGAGGATCAGACTTACTACCAGACGCCAGTGAAGACTAGATGTGATTCAGACCAAGTAGCAGATGCCATTGATGACCAGACCATCTAGCAGATGATGAGCAGATGTGAGCAGATGTGATCCAAACCAACTAGAAGACGCCATTGATGACCATATGTTATCCAGACTAACTAGCAGACGCCATTGATGACCTGATGTGATCCAGACTAACTACCAGACGCCATTGATGACCAGACCACCTAGCAGACGACATTGATGACAATATGTTATCCAGACCAACTATGAAACGACATTGATGACCGGACCAACTAGCAGACGTCATTTATGACCAGATGTGATCAAGACCAACTCGCAGACGCCATTCATTACCAAAACAACTAGCAGACGCCATTGATGACCAGATGTGATCCAAACCAACTAGAAGACGCTATTGATGACCAGACCAACTAGCAGACGTCACTTATGACCAGATGTGATCAAGACCAACTTGCAGACCCTATTGATGACCAGATGTGATAGAGAAAAAGTTGCAGACATCATTGATGACCATATTTTAACCAGACAAACTAGTAGACGCCATTGATGACCAGATGTTATCCAGACCAACTAGAAGACGCCATTGATGCACAGACCAACGACCAGCTTACTATTAATGAACAGGCAATGATTTCATAGCTAACCATTAATGGTGCAACCGTGGTTTGAAAGCGTTCCATTAGTAATCAGATAGTGGTCCATTAATTATTTGACCATGGTTTGGAAGTGTTTCATTAAAATATTTATTAAACCGCGTTCCATCTGCATGTGAAATTGTTCGCGGTTTGTTTGGTGTTTTCTTAGGCCAATGGAACACTAACAAACTGTACAGTGAACGATTTTCCCATAACCCCTTTCCCACATACATAAACTCCCTATAAAATGAACTATCGAAAACATTGTGATAAAAACAGCCATTGCTCATCATGTTGTCAAAGGTCGTTTTGCTTGCATTGTTGGGGTTTTAGGCCGTTTTCAACAGCATGTATGCCCAATCGCCATCACAGTCCACATACTCATGTTTTCTGGGTGATAATACTGAAAACAGTGTGGTATAAGGAGCCATTGCTCCTCATGTTTTCAAAGGTCGTTTTGAGTGCACTGTACGGAGATTTAGGCTGCTTTCAGTAGCATGTATGTGCGATCACCCTCACAGTTCACAAACTCATGGGACCTGGGTGAATCAGCCCAGCTTTGCGTTAGGACTGAAAACAGTGTGGAAAGAGGAGCCATTGCTTATCACGTTTACAAAGGTCACATACTCATGTTTTCTGGGTTATTCTACCCAGCTACATGTAGGTAATAGGACTGAAAACAGTGTGGTAAGAGTAGCCATTGCTCATCATGTTTACAAAGGTCGTTTTGATTGCGTTGTTGGATTTTTTAGGCCGTTTACAACAGCATTTATGTTGAATAGCCCTCACTGCTCGAACACACATGCTTCCTGGGTGAATCAACCCATCTACGCGATAAGACTGAAAACAGTGTGGTATAAGGAGCCATTGCTCCTCATGTTTTCAAAGGTCGTTTTGAGTGCACTGTACGTACGGAGTTTTAGGCTGTTTTCAATAGCATGTATGTGCAATCACCCTCACAGTTCACAAACTCATGGGACCTGGGTGAATCAACCCAGCTACGCGATAACACTGAAAACAGTGTGGAAAGAGGAGCCATTGCTCACCATGATTTCAAAGGTCGTTGTGTTTGTATTGGTGGGTGTTTTACGCCGTTTTCAACATCATATATGTCAAATCACCCGCACTGTTCACATACTCATTCGTCCTGGGTGATTCGACCCAGCTACTCAATAGTACTGTACACACTGTGACAAAGGGAGCAATTGCCCGCCCTGCTTTCAGAGGTCGTTTTGTTTCTATTGTTGGGTGTTTTAGGCCGTTTTCAACATCATTCCAGTCATACCACCCCGTCAGTTCACACACCCGTGATCCCTGGGTGAATAAACCCGGCTGTGCAATATACCTGAACACATTGGGGCAAAAGAAGCAATTGCCCGCCATGCTTTGAAATGGCGTTTTGTTTGCATTGTAGGGGTTTTGATATTGGAAGCGAGTTGTTGCATGACTAAATAAGTGTGGAAATTGGCATAAAGTATCAGCATGTGGGAAAGCGTTAGAAAGTGTTCACTGGTCTTCGCACCTCTGCAGGTTAAAACCCTTTCGGCGGTACAGTGAACGATTTTCCCATAACCCCTTTCCCACATACATAAACTCCCTATAAAATGAACTATCGAAAACATTGTGATAAAAACAGCCATTGCTCATCATGTTGTCAAAGGTCGTTTTGCTTGCATTGTTGGGGTTTTAGGCCGTTTTCAACAGCATGTATGCCCAATCGCCATCACAGTCCACATACTCATGTTTTCTGGGTGATAATACTGAAAACAGTGTGGTATAAGGAGCCATTGCTCCTCATGTTTTCAAAGGTCGTTTTGAGTGCACTGTACGGAGATTTAGGCTGCTTTCAGTAGCATGTATGTGCGATCACCCTCACAGTTCACAAACTCATGGGACCTGGGTGAATCAGCCCAGCTTTGCGTTAGGACTGAAAACAGTGTGGAAAGAGGAGCCATTGCTTATCACGTTTACAAAGGTCACATACTCATGTTTTCTGGGTTATTCTACCCAGCTACATGTAGGTAATAGGACTGAAAACAGTGTGGTAAGAGTAGCCATTGCTCATCATGTTTACAAAGGTCGTTTTGATTGCGTTGTTGGATTTTTTAGGCCGTTTACAACAGCATTTATGTTGAATAGCCCTCACTGCTCGAACACACATGCTTCCTGGGTGAATCAACCCATCTACGCGATAAGACTGAAAACAGTGTGGTATAAGGAGCCATTGCTCCTCATGTTTTCAAAGGTCGTTTTGAGTGCACTGTACGTACGGAGTTTTAGGCTGTTTTCAATAGCATGTATGTGCAATCACCCTCACAGTTCACAAACTCATGGGACCTGGGTGAATCAACCCAGCTACGCGATAACACTGAAAACAGTGTGGAAAGAGGAGCCATTGCTCACCATGATTTCAAAGGTCGTTGTGTTTGTATTGGTGGGTGTTTTACGCCGTTTTCAACATCATATATGTCAAATCACCCGCACTGTTCACATACTCATTCGTCCTGGGTGATTCGACCCAGCTACTCAATAGTACTGTACACACTGTGACAAAGGGAGCAATTGCCCGCCCTGCTTTCAGAGGTCGTTTTGTTTCTATTGTTGGGTGTTTTAGGCCGTTTTCAACATCATTCCAGTCATACCACCCCGTCAGTTCACACACCCGTGATCCCTGGGTGAATAAACCCGGCTGTGCAATATACCTGAACACATTGGGGCAAAAGAAGCAATTGCCCGCCATGCTTTGAAATGGCGTTTTGTTTGCATTGTAGGGGTTTTGATATTGGAAGCGAGTTGTTGCATGACTAAATAAGTGTGGAAATTGGCATAAAGTATCAGCATGTGGGAAAGCGTTAGAAAGTGTTCACTGGTCTTCGCACCTCTGCAGGTTAAAACCCTTTCGGCGGTACAGTGAACGATTTTCCCATAACCCCTTTCCCACATACATAAACTCCCTATAAAATGAACTATCGAAAACATTGTGATAAAAACAGCCATTGCTCATCATGTTGTCAAAGGTCGTTTTGCTTGCATTGTTGGGGTTTTAGGCCGTTTTCAACAGCATGTATGCCCAATCGCCATCACAGTCCACATACTCATGTTTTCTGGGTGATAATACTGAAAACAGTGTGGTATAAGGAGCCATTGCTCCTCATGTTTTCAAAGGTCGTTTTGAGTGCACTGTACGGAGATTTAGGCTGCTTTCAGTAGCATGTATGTGCGATCACCCTCACAGTTCACAAACTCATGGGACCTGGGTGAATCAGCCCAGCTTTGCGTTAGGACTGAAAACAGTGTGGAAAGAGGAGCCATTGCTTATCACGTTTACAAAGGTCACATACTCATGTTTTCTGGGTTATTCTACCCAGCTACATGTAGGTAATAGGACTGAAAACAGTGTGGTAAGAGTAGCCATTGCTCATCATGTTTACAAAGGTCGTTTTGATTGCGTTGTTGGATTTTTTAGGCCGTTTACAACAGCATTTATGTTGAATAGCCCTCACTGCTCGAACACACATGCTTCCTGGGTGAATCAACCCATCTACGCGATAAGACTGAAAACAGTGTGGTATAAGGAGCCATTGCTCCTCATGTTTTCAAAGGTCGTTTTGAGTGCACTGTACGTACGGAGTTTTAGGCTGTTTTCAATAGCATGTATGTGCAATCACCCTCACAGTTCACAAACTCATGGGACCTGGGTGAATCAACCCAGCTACGCGATAACACTGAAAACAGTGTGGAAAGAGGAGCCATTGCTCACCATGATTTCAAAGGTCGTTGTGTTTGTATTGGTGGGTGTTTTACGCCGTTTTCAACATCATATATGTCAAATCACCCGCACTGTTCACATACTCATTCGTCCTGGGTGATTCGACCCAGCTACTCAATAGTACTGTACACACTGTGACAAAGGAAGCAATTGCCCGCCCTGCTTTCAGAGGTCGTTTTGTTTCTATTGTTGGGTGTTTTAGGCCGTTTTCAACATCATTCCAGTCATACCACCCCGTCAGTTCACACACCCGTGATCCCTGGGTGAATAAACCCGGCTGTGCAATATACCTGAACACATTGGGGCAAAAGAAGCAATTGCCCGCCATGCTTTGAAATGGCGTTTTGTTTGCATTGTAGGGGTTTTGATATTGGAAGCGAGTTGTTGCATGACTAAATAAGTGTGGAAATTGGCATAAAGTATCAGCATGTGGGAAAGCGTTAGAAAGTGTTCACTGGTCTTCGCACCTCTGCAGGTTAAAACCCTTTCGGCGGTACAGTGAACGATTTTCCCATAACCCCTTTCCCACATACATAAACTCCCTATAAAATGAACTATCGAAAACATTGTGATAAAAACAGCCATTGCTCATCATGTTGTCAAAGGTCGTTTTGCTTGCATTGTTGGGGTTTTAGGCCGTTTTCAACAGCATGTATGCCCAATCGCCATCACAGTCCACATACTCATGTTTTCTGGGTAATAATACTGAAAACAGTGTGGTATAAGGAGCCATTGCTCCTCATGTTTTCAAAGGTCGTTTTGAGTGCACTGTACGGAGATTTAGGCTGCTTTCAGTAGCATGTATGTGCGATCACCCTCACAGTTCACAAACTCATGGGACCTGGGTGAATCAGCCCAGCTTTGCGTTAGGACTGAAAACAGTGTGGAAAGAGGAGCCATTGCTTATCACGTTTACAAAGGTCACATACTCATGTTTTCTGGGTTATTCTACCCAGCTACATGTAGGTAATAGGACTGAAAACAGTGTGGTAAGAGTAGCCATTGCTCATCATGTTTACAAAGGTCGTTTTGATTGCGTTGTTGGATTTTTTAGGCCGTTTACAACAGCATTTATGTTGAATAGCCCTCACTGCTCGAACACACATGCTTCCTGGGTGAATCAACCCATCTACGCGATAAGACTGAAAACAGTGTGGTATAAGGAGCCATTGCTCCTCATGTTTTCAAAGGTCGTTTTGAGTGCACTGTACGTACGGAGTTTTAGGCTGTTTTCAATAGCATGTATGTGCAATCACCCTCACAGTTCACAAACTCATGGGACCTGGGTGAATCAACCCAGCTACGCGATAACACTGAAAACAGTGTGGAAAGAGGAGCCATTGCTCACCATGATTTCAAAGGTCGTTGTGTTTGTATTGGTGGGTGTTTTACGCCGTTTTCAACATCATATATGTCAAATCACCCGCACTGTTCACATACTCATTCGTCCTGGGTGATTCGACCCAGCTACTCAATAGTACTGTACACACTGTGACAAAGGGAGCAATTGCCCGCCCTGCTTTCAGAGGTCGTTTTGTTTCTATTGTTGGGTGTTTTAGGCCGTTTTCAACATCATTCCAGTCATACCACCCCGTCAGTTCACACACCCGTGATCCCTGGGTGAATAAACCCGGCTGTGCAATATACCTGAACACATTGGGGCAAAAGAAGCAATTGCCCGCCATGCTTTGAAATGGCGTTTTGTTTGCATTGTAGGGGTTTTGATATTGGAAGCGAGTTGTTGCATGACTAAATAAGTGTGGAAATTGGCATAAAGTATCAGCATGTGGGAAAGCGTTAGAAAGTGTTCACTGGTCTTCGCACCTCTGCAGGTTAAAACCCTTTCGGCGGTACAGTGAACGATTTTCCCATAACCCCTTTCCCACATACATAAACTCCCTATAAAATGAACTATCGAAAACATTGTGATAAAAACAGCCATTGCTCATCATGTTGTCAAAGGTCGTTTTGCTTGCATTGTTGGGGTTTTAGGCCGTTTTCAACAGCATGTATGCCCAATCGCCATCACAGTCCACATACTCATGTTTTCTGGGTGATAATACTGAAAACAGTGTGGTATAAGGAGCCATTGCTCCTCATGTTTTCAAAGGTCGTTTTGAGTGCACTGTACGGAGATTTAGGCTGCTTTCAGTAGCATGTATGTGCGATCACCCTCACAGTTCACAGACTCATGGGACCTGGGTGAATCAGCCCAGCTTTGCGTTAGGACTGAAAACAGTGTGGAAAGAGGAGCCATTGCTTATCACGTTTACAAAGGTCACATACTCATGTTTTCTGGGTTATTCTACCCAGCTACATGTAGGTAATAGGACTGAAAACAGTGTGGTAAGAGTAGCCATTGCTCATCATGTTTACAAAGGTCGTTTTGATTGCGTTGTTGGATTTTTTAGGCCGTTTACAACAGCATTTATGTTGAATAGCCCTCACTGCTCGAACACACATGCTTCCTGGGTGAATCAACCCATCTACGCGATAAGACTGAAAACAGTGTGGTATAAGGAGCCATTGCTCCTCATGTTTTCAAAGGTCGTTTTGAGTGCACTGTACGTACGGAGTTTTAGGCTGTTTTCAATAGCATGTATGTGCAATCACCCTCACAGTTCACAAACTCATGGGACATGGGACCTGGGTGAATCAACCCAGCTACGCGATAACACTGAAAACAGTGTGGAAAGAGGAACCATTGCTCACCAAGATTTCAAAGGTCGTTGTGTTTGTATTGGTGGGTGTTTTACGCCGTTTTCAACATCATATATGTCAAATCACCCGCACTGTTCACATACTCATTCGTCCTGGGTGATTCGACCCAGCTACTCAATAGTACTGTACACACTGTGACAAAGGGAGCAATTGCCCGCCCTGCTTTCAGAGGTCGTTTTGTTTCTATTGTTGGGTGTTTTAGGCCGTTTTCAACATCATTCCAGTCATACCACCCCGTCAGTTCACACACCCGTGATCCCTGGGTGAATAAACCCGGCTGTGCAATATACCTGAACACATTGGGGCAAAAGAAGCAATTGCCCGCCATGCTTTGAAATGGCGTTTTGTTTGCATTGTAGGGGTTTTGATATTGGAAGCGAGTTGTTGCATGACTAAATAAGTGTGGAAATTGGCATAAAGTATCAGCATGTGGGAAAGCGTTAGAAAGTGTTCACTGGTCTTCGCACCTCTGCAGGTTAAAACCCTTTCGGCGGTACAGTGAACGATTTTCCCATAACCCCTTTCCCACATACATAAACTCCCTATAAAATGAACTATCGAAAACATTGTGATAAAAACAGCCATTGCTCATCATGTTGTCAAAGGTCGTTTTGCTTGCATTGTTGGGGTTTTAGGCCGTTTTCAACAGCATGTATGCCCAATCGCCATCACAGTCCACATACTCATGTTTTCTGGGTGATAATACTGAAAACAGTGTGGTATAAGGAGCCATTGCTCCTCATGTTTTCAAAGGTCGTTTTGAGTGCACTGTACGGAGATTTAGGCTGCTTTCAGTAGCATGTATGTGCGATCACCCTCACAGTTCACAAACTCATGGGACCTGGGTGAATCAGCCCAGCTTTGCGTTAGGACTGAAAACAGTGTGGAAAGAGGAGCCATTGCTTATCACGTTTACAAAGGTCACATACTCATGTTTTCTGGGTTATTCTACCCAGCTACATGTAGGTAATAGGACTGAAAACAGTGTGGTAAGAGTAGCCATTGCTCATCATGTTTACAAAGGTCGTTTTGATTGCGTTGTTGGATTTTTTAGGCCGTTTACAACAGCATTTATGTTGAATAGCCCTCACTGCTCGAACACACATGCTTCCTGGGTGAATCAACCCATCTACGCGATAAGACTGAAAACAGTGTGGTATAAGGAGCCATTGCTCCTCATGTTTTCAAAGGTCGTTTTGAGTGCACTGTACGTACGGAGTTTTAGGCTGTTTTCAATAGCATGTATGTGCAATCACCCTCACAGTTCACAAACTCATGGGACCTGGGTGAATCAACCCAGCTACGCGATAACACTGAAAACAGTGTGGAAAGGGGAGCCATTGCTCACCATGATTTCAAAGGTCGTTGTGTTTGTATTGGTGGGTGTTTTACGCCGTTTTCAACATCATATATGTCAAATCACCCGCACTGTTCACATACTCATTCGTCCTGGGTGATTCGACCCAGCTACTCAATAGTACTGTACACACTGTGACAAAGGAAGCAATTGCCCGCCCTGCTTTCAGAGGTCGTTTTGTTTCTATTGTTGGGTGTTTTAGGCCGTTTTCAACATCATTCCAGTCATACCACCCCGTCAGTTCACACACCCGTGATCCCTGGGTGAATAAACCCGGCTGTGCAATATACCTGAACACATTGGGGCAAAAGAAGCAATTGCCCGCCATGCTTTGAAATGGCGTTTTGTTTGCATTGTAGGGGTTTTGATATTGGAAGCGAGTTGTTGCATGACTAAATAAGTGTGGAAATTGGCATAAAGTATCAGCATGTGGGAAAGCGTTAGAAAGTGTTCACTGGTCTTCGCACCTCTGCAGGTTAAAACCCTTTCGGCGGTACAGTGAACGATTTTCCCATAACCCCTTTCCCACATACATAAACTCCCTATAAAATGAACTATCGAAAACATTGTGATAAAAACAGCCATTGCTCATCATGTTGTCAAAGGTCGTTTTGCTTGCATTGTTGGGGTTTTAGGCCGTTTTCAACAGCATGTATGCCCAATCGCCATCACAGTCCACATACTCATGTTTTCTGGGTGATAATACTGAAAACAGTGTGGTATAAGGAGCCATTGCTCCTCATGTTTTCAAAGGTCGTTTTGAGTGCACTGTACGGAGATTTAGGCTGCTTTCAGTAGCATGTATGTGCGATCACCCTCACAGTTCACAAACTCATGGGACCTGGGTGAATCAGCCCAGCTTTGCGTTAGGACTGAAAACAGTGTGGAAAGAGGAGCCATTGCTTATCACGTTTACAAAGGTCACATACTCATGTTTTCTGGGTTATTCTACCCAGCTACATGTAGGTAATAGGACTGAAAACAGTGTGGTAAGAGTAGCCATTGCTCATCATGTTTACAAAGGTCGTTTTGATTGCGTTGTTGGATTTTTTAGGCCGTTTACAACAGCATTTATGTTGAATAGCCCTCACTGCTCGAACACACATGCTTCCTGGGTGAATCAACCCATCTACGCGATAAGACTGAAAACAGTGTGGTATAAGGAGCCATTGCTCCTCATGTTTTCAAAGGTCGTTTTGAGTGCACTGTACGTACGGAGTTTTAGGCTGTTTTCAATAGCATGTATGTGCAATCACCCTCACAGTTCACAAACTCATGGGACCTGGGTGAATCAACCCAGCTACGCGATAACACTGAAAACAGTGTGGAAAGAGGAGCCATTGCTCACCATGATTTCAAAGGTCGTTGTGTTTGTATTGGTGGGTGTTTTACGCCGTTTTCAACATCATATATGTCAAATCACCCGCACTGTTCACATACTCATTCGTCCTGGGTGATTCGACCCAGCTACTCAATAGTACTGTACACACTGTGACAAAGGGAGCAATTGCCCGCCCTGCTTTCAGAGGTCGTTTTGTTTCTATTGTTGGGTGTTTTAGGCCGTTTTCAACATCATTCCAGTCATACCACCCCGTCAGTTCACACACCCGTGATCCCTGGGTGAATAAACCCGGCTGTGCAATATACCTGAACACATTGGGGCAAAAGAAGCAATTGCCCGCCATGCTTTGAAATGGCGTTTTGTTTGCATTGTAGGGGTTTTGATATTGGAAGCGAGTTGTTGCATGACTAAATAAGTGTGGAAATTGGCATAAAGTATCAGCATGTGGGAAAGCGTTAGAAAGTGTTCACTGGTCTTCGCACCTCTGCAGGTTAAAACCCTTTCGGCGGTACAGTGAACGATTTTCCCATAACCCCTTTCCCACATACATAAACTCCCTATAAAATGAACTATCGAAAACATTGTGATAAAAACAGCCATTGCTCATCATGTTGTCAAAGGTCGTTTTGCTTGCATTGTTGGGGTTTTAGGCCGTTTTCAACAGCATGTATGCCCAATCGCCATCACAGTCCACATACTCATGTTTTCTGGGTGATAATACTGAAAACAGTGTGGTATAAGGAGCCATTGCTCCTCATGTTTTCAAAGGTCGTTTTGAGTGCACTGTACGGAGATTTAGGCTGCTTTCAGTAGCATGTATGTGCGATCACCCTCACAGTTCACAGACTCATGGGACCTGGGTGAATCAGCCCAGCTTTGCGTTAGGACTGAAAACAGTGTGGAAAGAGGAGCCATTGCTTATCACGTTTACAAAGGTCACATACTCATGTTTTCTGGGTTATTCTACCCAGCTACATGTAGGTAATAGGACTGAAAACAGTGTGGTAAGAGTAGCCATTGCTCATCATGTTTACAAAGGTCGTTTTGATTGCGTTGTTGGATTTTTTAGGCCGTTTACAACAGCATTTATGTTGAATAGCCCTCACTGCTCGAACACACATGCTTCCTGGGTGAATCAACCCATCTACGCGATAAGACTGAAAACAGTGTGGTATAAGGAGCCATTGCTCCTCATGTTTTCAAAGGTCGTTTTGAGTGCACTGTACGTACGGAGTTTTAGGCTGTTTTCAATAGCATGTATGTGCAATCACCCTCACAGTTCACAAACTCATGGGACATGGGACCTGGGTGAATCAACCCAGCTACGCGATAACACTGAAAACAGTGTGGAAAGAGGAACCATTGCTCACCAAGATTTCAAAGGTCGTTGTGTTTGTATTGGTGGGTGTTTTACGCCGTTTTCAACATCATATATGTCAAATCACCCGCACTGTTCACATACTCATTCGTCCTGGGTGATTCGACCCAGCTACTCAATAGTACTGTACACACTGTGACAAAGGGAGCAATTGCCCGCCCTGCTTTCAGAGGTCGTTTTGTTTCTATTGTTGGGTGTTTTAGGCCGTTTTCAACATCATTCCAGTCATACCACCCCGTCAGTTCACACACCCGTGATCCCTGGGTGAATAAACCCGGCTGTGCAATATACCTGAACACATTGGGGCAAAAGAAGCAATTGCCCGCCATGCTTTGAAATGGCGTTTTGTTTGCATTGTAGGGGTTTTGATATTGGAAGCGAGTTGTTGCATGACTAAATAAGTGTGGAAATTGGCATAAAGTATCAGCATGTGGGAAAGCGTTAGAAAGTGTTCACTGGTCTTCGCACCTCTGCAGGTTAAAACCCTTTCGGCGGTACAGTGAACGATTTTCCCATAACCCCTTTCCCACATACATAAACTCCCTATAAAATGAACTATCGAAAACATTGTGATAAAAACAGCCATTGCTCATCATGTTGTCAAAGGTCGTTTTGCTTGCATTGTTGGGGTTTTAGGCCGTTTTCAACAGCATGTATGCCCAATCGCCATCACAGTCCACATACTCATGTTTTCTGGGTGATAATACTGAAAACAGTGTGGTATAAGGAGCCATTGCTCCTCATGTTTTCAAAGGTCGTTTTGAGTGCACTGTACGGAGATTTAGGCTGCTTTCAGTAGCATGTATGTGCGATCACCCTCACAGTTCACAAACTCATGGGACCTGGGTGAATCAGCCCAGCTTTGCGTTAGGACTGAAAACAGTGTGGAAAGAGGAGCCATTGCTTATCACGTTTACAAAGGTCACATACTCATGTTTTCTGGGTTATTCTACCCAGCTACATGTAGGTAATAGGACTGAAAACAGTGTGGTAAGAGTAGCCATTGCTCATCATGTTTACAAAGGTCGTTTTGATTGCGTTGTTGGATTTTTTAGGCCGTTTACAACAGCATTTATGTTGAAAAGCCCTCACTGCTCGAACACACATGCTTCCTGGGTGAATCAACCCATCTACGCGATAAGACTGAAAACAGTGTGGTATAAGGAGCCATTGCTCCTCATGTTTTCAAAGGTCGTTTTGAGTGCACTGTACGTACGGAGTTTTAGGCTGTTTTCAATAGCATGTATGTGCAATCACCCTCACAGTTCACAAACTCATGGGACCTGGGTGAATCAACCCAGCTACGCGATAACACTGAAAACAGTGTGGAAAGAGGAGCCATTGCTCACCATGATTTCAAAGGTCGTTGTGTTTGTATTGGTGGGTGTTTTACGCCGTTTTCAACATCATATATGTCAAATCACCCGCACTGTTCACATACTCATTCGTCCTGGGTGATTCGACCCAGCTACTCAATAGTACTGTACACACTGTGACAAAGGGAGCAATTGCCCGCCCTGCTTTCAGAGGTCGTTTTGTTTCTATTGTTGGGTGTTTTAGGCCGTTTTCAACATCATTCCAGTCATACCACCCCGTCAGTTCACACACCCGTGATCCCTGGGTGAATAAACCCGGCTGTGCAATATACCTGAACACATTGGGGCAAAAGAAGCAATTGCCCGCCATGCTTTGAAATGGCGTTTTGTTTGCATTGTAGGGGTTTTGATATTGGAAGCGAGTTGTTGCATGACTAAATAAGTGTGGAAATTGGCATAAAGTATCAGCATGTGGGAAAGCGTTAGAAAGTGTTCACTGGTCTTCGCACCTCTGCAGGTTAAAACCCTTTCGGCGGTACAGTGAACGATTTTCCCATAACCCCTTTCCCACATACATAAACTCCCTATAAAATGAACTATCGAAAACATTGTGATAAAAACAGCCATTGCTCATCATGTTGTCAAAGGTCGTTTTGCTTGCATTGTTGGGGTTTTAGGCCGTTTTCAACAGCATGTATGCCCAATCGCCATCACAGTCCACATACTCATGTTTTCTGGGTGATAATACTGAAAACAGTGTGGTATAAGGAGCCATTGCTCCTCATGTTTTCAAAGGTCGTTTTGAGTGCACTGTACGGAGATTTAGGCTGCTTTCAGTAGCATGTATGTGCGATCACCCTCACAGTTCACAAACTCATGGGACCTGGGTGAATCAGCCCAGCTTTGCGTTAGGACTGAAAACAGTGTGGAAAGAGGAGCCATTGCTTATCACGTTTACAAAGGTCACATACTCATGTTTTCTGGGTTATTCTACCCAGCTACATGTAGGTAATAGGACTGAAAACAGTGTGGTAAGAGTAGCCATTGCTCATCATGTTTACAAAGGTCGTTTTGATTGCGTTGTTGGATTTTTTAGGCCGTTTACAACAGCATTTATGTTGAATAGCCCTCACTGCTCGAACACACATGCTTCCTGGGTGAATCAACCCATCTACGCGATAAGACTGAAAACAGTGTGGTATAAGGAGCCATTGCTCCTCATGTTTTCAAAGGTCGTTTTGAGTGCACTGTACGTACGGAGTTTTAGGCTGTTTTCAATAGCATGTATGTGCAATCACCCTCACAGTTCACAAACTCATGGGACCTGGGTGAATCAACCCAGCTACGCGATAACACTGAAAACAGTGTGGAAAGGGGAGCCATTGCTCACCATGATTTCAAAGGTCGTTGTGTTTGTATTGGTGGGTGTTTTACGCCGTTTTCAACATCATATATGTCAAATCACCCGCACTGTTCACATACTCATTCGTCCTGGGTGATTCGACCCAGCTACTCAATAGTACTGTACACACTGTGACAAAGGGAGCAATTGCCCGCCCTGCTTTCAGAGGTCGTTTTGTTTCTATTGTTGGGTGTTTTAGGCCGTTTTCAACATCATTCCAGTCATACCACCCCGTCAGTTCACACACCCGTGATCCATGGGTGAATAAACCCGGCTGTGCAATATACCTGAACACATTGGGGCAAAAGAAGCAATTGCCCGCCATGCTTTGAAATGGCGTTTTGTTTGCATTGTAGGGGTTTTGATATTGGAAGCGAGTTGTTGCATGACTAAATAAGTGTGGAAATTGGCATAAAGTATCAGCATGTGGGAAAGCGTTAGAAAGTGTTCACTGGTCTTCGCACCTCTGCAGGTTAAAACCCTTTCGGCGGTACAGTGAACGATTTTCCCATAACCCCTTTCCCACATACATAAACTCCCTATAAAATGAACTATCGAAAACATTGTGATAAAAACAGCCATTGCTCATCATGTTGTCAAAGGTCGTTTTGCTTGCATTGTTGGGGTTTTAGGCCGTTTTCAACAGCATGTATGCCCAATCGCCATCACAGTCCACATACTCATGTTTTCTGGGTGATAATACTGAAAACAGTGTGGTATAAGGAGCCATTGCTCCTCATGTTTTCAAAGGTCGTTTTGAGTGCACTGTACGGAGATTTAGGCTGCTTTCAGTAGCATGTATGTGCGATCACCCTCACAGTTCACAAACTCATGGGACCTGGGTGAATCAGCCCAGCTTTGCGTTAGGACTGAAAACAGTGTGGAAAGAGGAGCCATTGCTTATCACGTTTACAAAGGTCACATACTCATGTTTTCTGGGTTATTCTACCCAGCTACATGTAGGTAATAGGACTGAAAACAGTGTGGTAAGAGTAGCCATTGCTCATCATGTTTACAAAGGTCGTTTTGATTGCGTTGTTGGATTTTTTAGGCCGTTTACAACAGCATTTATGTTGAATAGCCCTCACTGCTCGAACACACATGCTTCCTGGGTGAATCAACCCATCTACGCGATAAGACTGAAAACAGTGTGGTATAAGGAGCCATTGCTCCTCATGTTTTCAAAGGTCGTTTTGAGTGCACTGTACGTACGGAGTTTTAGGCTGTTTTCAATAGCATGTATGTGCAATCACCCTCACAGTTCACAAACTCATGGGACCTGGGTGAATCAACCCAGCTACGCGATAACACTGAAAACAGTGTGGAAAGAGGAGCCATTGCTCACCATGATTTCAAAGGTCGTTGTGTTTGTATTGGTGGGTGTTTTACGCCGTTTTCAACATCATATATGTCAAATCACCCGCCGCACTGTTCACATACTCATTCGTCCTGGGTGATTCGACCCAGCTACTCAATAGTACTGTACACACTGTGACAAAGGGAGCAATTGCCCGCCCTGCTTTCAGAGGTCGTTTTGTTTCTATTGTTGGGTGTTTTAGGCCGTTTTCAACATCATTCCAGTCATACCACCCCGTCAGTTCACACACCCGTGATCCCTGGGTGAATAAACCCGGCTGTGCAATATACCTGAACACATTGGGGCAAAAGAAGCAATTGCCCGCCATGCTTTGAAATGGCGTTTTGTTTGCATTGTAGGGGTTTTGATATTGGAAGCGAGTTGTTGCATGACTAAATAAGTGTGGAAATTGGCATAAAGTATCAGCATGTGGGAAAGCGTTAGAAAGTGTTCACTGGTCTTCGCACCTCTGCAGGTTAAAACCCTTTCGGCGGTACAGTGAACGATTTTCCCATAACCCCTTTCCCACATACATAAACTCCCTATAAAATGAACTATCGAAAACATTGTGATAAAAACAGCCATTGCTCATCATGTTGTCAAAGGTCGTTTTGCTTGCATTGTTGGGGTTTTAGGCCGTTTTCAACAGCATGTATGCCCAATCGCCATCACAGTCCACATACTCATGTTTTCTGGGTGATAATACTGAAAACAGTGTGGTATAAGGAGCCATTGCTCCTCATGTTTTCAAAGGTCGTTTTGAGTGCACTGTACGGAGATTTAGGCTGCTTTCAGTAGCATGTATGTGCGATCACCCTCACAGTTCACAAACTCATGGGACCTGGGTGAATCAGCCCAGCTTTGCGTTAGGACTGAAAACAGTGTGGAAAGAGGAGCCATTGCTTATCACGTTTACAAAGGTCACATACTCATGTTTTCTGGGTTATTCTACCCAGCTACATGTAGGTAATAGGACTGAAAACAGTGTGGTAAGAGTAGCCATTGCTCATCATGTTTACAAAGGTCGTTTTGATTGCGTTGTTGGATTTTTTAGGCCGTTTACAACAGCATTTATTTTGAATAGCCCTCACTGCTCGAACACACATGCTTCCTGGGTGAATCAACCCATCTACGCGATAAGACTGAAAACAGTGTGGTATAAGGAGCCATTGCTCCTCATGTTTTCAAAGGTCGTTTTGAGTGCACTGTACGTACGGAGTTTTAGGCTGTTTTCAATAGCATGTATGTGCAATCACCCTCACAGTTCACAAACTCATGGGACCTGGGTGAATCAACCCAGCTACGCGATAACACTGAAAACAGTGTGGAAAGAGGAGCCATTGCTCACCATGATTTCAAAGGTCGTTGTGTTTGTATTGGTGGGTGTTTTACGCCGTTTTCAACATCATATATGTCAAATCACCCGCCGCACTGTTCACATACTCATTCGTCCTGGTGATTCGACCCAGCTACTCAATAGTACTGTACACACTGTGACAAAGGGAGCAATTGCCCGCCCTGCTTTCAGAGGTCGTTTTGTTTCTATTGTTGGGTGTTTTAGGCCGTTTTCAACATCATTCCAGTCATACCACCCCGTCAGTTCACACACCCGTGATCCCTGGGTGAATAAACCCGGCTGTGCAATATACCTGAACACATTGGGGCAAAAGAAGCAATTGCCCGCCATGCTTTGAAATGGCGTTTTGTTTGCATTGTAGGGGTTTTGATATTGGAAGCGAGTTGTTGCATGACTAAATAAGTGTGGAAATTGGCATAAAGTATCAGCATGTGGGAAAGCGTTAGAAAGTGTTCACTGGTCTTCGCACCTCTGCAGGTTAAAACCCTTTCGGCGGTACAGTGAACGATTTTCCCATAACCCCTTTCCACATACATAAACTCCCTATAAAATGAACTATCGAAAACATTGTGATAAAAACAGCCATTGCTCATCATGTTGTCAAAGGTCGTTTTGCTTGCATTGTTGGGGTTTTAGGCCGTTTTCAACAGCATGTATGCCCAATCGCCATCACAGTCCACATACTCATGTTTTCTGGGTGATAATACTGAAAACAGTGTGGTATAAGGAGCCATTGCTCCTCATGTTTTCAAAGGTCGTTTTGAGTGCACTGTACGGAGATTTAGGCTGCTTTCAGTAGCATGTATGTGCGATCACCCTCACAGTTCACAAACTCATGGGACCTGGGTGAATCAGCCCAGCTTTGCGTTAGGACTGAAAACAGTGTGGAAAGAGGAGCCATTGCTTATCACGTTTACAAAGGTCACATACTCATGTTTTCTGGGTTATTCTACCCAGCTACATGTAGGTAATAGGACTGAAAACAGTGTGGTAAGAGTAGCCATTGCTCATCATGTTTACAAAGGTCGTTTTGATTGCGTTGTTGGATTTTTTAGGCCGTTTACAACAGCATTTATGTTGAATAGCCCTCACTGCTCGAACACACATGCTTCCTGGGTGAATCAACCCATCTACGCGATAAGACTGAAAACAGTGTGGTATAAGGAGCCATTGCTCCTCATGTTTTCAAAGGTCGTTTTGAGTGCACTGTACGTACGGAGTTTTAGGCTGTTTTCAATAGCATGTATGTGCAATCACCCTCACAGTTCACAAACTCATGGGACCTGGGTGAATCAACCCAGCTACGCGATAACACTGAAAACAGTGTGGAAAGAGGAGCCATTGCTCACCATGATTTCAAAGGTCGTTGTGTTTGTATTGGTGGGTGTTTTACGCCGTTTTCAACATCATATATGTCAAATCATCCGCCGCACTGTTCACATACTCATTCGTCCTGGGTGATTCGACCCAGCTACTCAATAGTACTGTACACACTGTGACAAAGGGAGCAATTGCCCGCCCTGCTTTCAGAGGTCGTTTTGTTTCTATTGTTGGGTGTTTTAGGCCGTTTCAACATCATTCCAGTCATACCACCCCGTCAGTTCACACACCCGTGATCCCTGGGTGAATAAACCCGGCTGTGCAATATACCTGAACACATTTGGGCAAAAGAAGCAATTGCCCGCCATGCTTTGAAATGGCGTTTTGTTTGCATTGTAGGGGTTTTGATATTGGAAGCGAGTTGTTGCATGACTAAATAAGTGTGGAAATTGGCATAAAGTATCAGCATGTGGGAAAGCGTTAGAAAGTGTTCACTGGTCTTCGCACCTCTGCAGGTTAAAACCCTTTCGGCGGTACAGTGAACGATTTTCCCATAACCCCTTTCCCACATACATAAACTCCCTATAAAATGAACTATCGAAAACATTGTGATAAAAACAGCCATTGCTCATCATGTTGTCAAAGGTCGTTTTGCTTGCATTGTTGGGGTTTTAGGCCGTTTTCAACAGCATGTATGCCCAATCGCCATCACAGTCCACATACTCATGTTTTCTGGGTCGATAATACTGAAAACAGTGTGGTATAAGGAGCCATTGCTCCTCATGTTTTCAAAGGTCGTTTTGAGTGCACTGTACGGAGATTTAGGCTGCTTTCAGTAGCATGTATGTGCGATCACCCTCACAGTTCACAAACTCATGGGACCTGGGTGAATCAGCCCAGCTTTGCGTTAGGACTGAAAACAGTGTGGAAAGAGGAGCCATGCTTATCACGTTTACAAAGGTCACATACTCATGTTTTCTGGGTTATTCTACCCAGCTACATGTAGGTAATAGGACTGAAAACAGTGTGGTAAGAGTAGCCATTGCTCATCATGTTTACAAAGGTCGTTTTGATTGCGTTGTTGGATTTTTTAGGCCGTTTACAACAGCATTTATGTTGAATAGCCCTCACTGCTCGAACACACATGCTTCCTGGGTGAATCAACCCATCTACGCGATAAGACTGAAAACAGTGTGGTATAAGGAGCCATTGCTCCTCATGTTTTCAAAGGTCGTTTTGAGTGCACTGTACGTACGGAGTTTTAGGCTGTTTTCAATAGCATGTATGTGCAATCACCCTCACAGTTCACAAACTCATGGGACCTGGGTGAATCAACCCAGCTACGCGATAACACTGAAAACAGTGTGGAAAGAGGAGCCATTGCTCACCATGATTTCAAAGGTCGTTATGTTTGTATTGGTGGGTGTTTTACGCCGTTTTCAACATCATATATGTCAAATCACCCGCACTGTTCACATACTCATTCGTCCTGGGTGATTCGACCCAGCTACTCAATAGTACTGTACACACTGTGACAAAGGGAGCAATTGCCCGCCCTGCTTTCAGAGGTCGTTTTGTTTCTATTGTTGGGTGTTTTAGGCCGTTTTCAACATCATTCCAGTCATACCACCCCGTCAGTTCACACACCCGTGATCCCTGGGTGAATAAACCCGGCTGTGCAATATACCTGAACACATTGGGGCAAAAGAAGCAATTACCCGCCATGCTTTGAAATGGCGTTTTGTTTGCATTGTAGGGGTTTTGATATTGGAAGCGAGTTGTTGCATGACTAAATAAGTGTGGAAATTGGCATAAAGTATCAGCATGTGGGAAAGCGTTAGAAAGTGTTCACTGGTCTTCGCACCTCTGCAGGTTAAAACCCTTTCGGCGGTACAGTGAACGATTTTTCCATAACCCCTTTCCCACATACATAAACTCCCTATAAAATGAACTATCGAAAACATTGTGATAAAAACAGCCATTGCTCATCATGTTGTCAAAGGTCGTTTTGCTTGCATTGTTGGGGTTTTAGGCCGTTTTCAACAGCATGTATGCCCAATCGCCATCACAGTCCACATACTCATGTTTTCTGGGTGATAATACTGAAAACAGTGTGGTATAAGGAGCCATTGCTCCTCATGTTTTCAAAGGTCGTTTTGAGTGCACTGTACGGAGATTTAGGCTGCTTTCAGTAGCATGTATGTGCGATCACCCTCACAGTTCACAAACTCATGGGACCTGGGTGAATCAGCCCAGCTTTGCGTTAGGACTGAAAACAGTGTGGAAAGAGGAGCCATTGCTTATCACGTTTACAAAGGTCACATACTCATGTTTTCTCGGTTATTCTACCCAGCTACATGTAGGTAATAGGACTGAAAACAGTGTGGTAAGAGTAGCCATTGCTCATCATGTTTACAAAGGTCGTTTTGATTGCGTTGTTGGATTTTTTAGGCCGTTTACAACAGCATTTATGTTGAATAGCCCTCACTGCTCGAACACACATGCTTCCTGGGTGAATCAACCCATCTACGCGATAAGACTGAAAACAGTGTGGTATAAGGAGCCATTGCTCCTCATGTTTTCAAAGGTCGTTTTGAGTGCACTGTACGTACGGAGTTTTAGGCTGTTTTCAATAGCATGTATGTGCAATCACCCTCACAGTTCACAAACTCATGGGACCTGGGTGAATCAACCCAGCTACGCGATAACACTGAAAACAGTGTGGAAAGAGGAGCCATTGCTCACCATGATTTCAAAGGTCGTTGTGTTTGTATTGGTGGGTGTTTTACGCCGTTTTCAACATCATATATGTCAAATCACCCGCACTGTTCACATACTCATTCGTCCTGGGTGATTCGACCCAGCTACTCAATAGTACTGTACACACTGTGACAAAGGGAGCAATTGCCCGCCCTGCTTTCAGAGGTCGTTTTGTTTCTATTGTTGGGTGTTTTAGGCCGTTTTCAACATCATTCCAGTCATACCACCCCGTCAGTTCACACACCCGTGATCCCTGGGTGAATAAACCCGGCTGTGCAATATACCTGAACACATTGGGGCAAAAGAAGCAATTGCCCGCCATGCTTTGAAATGGCGTTTTGTTTGCATTGTAGGGGTTTTGATATTGGAAGCGAGTTGTTGCATGACTAAATAAGTGTGGAAATTGGCATAAAGTATCAGCATGTGGGAAAGCGTTATAAAGTGTTCACTGGTCTTCGCACCTCTGCAGGTTAAAACCCTTTCGGCGGTACAGTGAACGATTTTCCCATAACCCCTTTCCCACATACATAAACTCCCTATAAAATGAACTATCGAAAACATTGTGATAAAAACAGCCATTGCTCATCATGTTGTCAAAGGTCGTTTTGCTTGCATTGTTGGGGTTTTAGGCCGT
This sequence comes from Serripes groenlandicus, assembly GCA_031761405.1. NCBI lineage: Eukaryota > Metazoa > Mollusca > Bivalvia > Cardiida > Cardiidae > Serripes > Serripes groenlandicus. The sequence continues at coordinate 786,801 of JASEVX010000025.1, forward strand.
TTTCAACAGCATGTATGCCCAATCGCCATCACAGTCCACATACTCATGTTTTCTGGGTAATAATACTGAAAACAGTGTGGTATAAGGAGCCATTGCTCCTCATGTTTTCAAAGGTCGTTTTGAGTGCACTGTACGGAGATTTAGGCTGCTTTCAGTAGCATGTATGTGCGATCACCCTCACAGTTCACAAACTCATGGGACCTGGGTGAATCAGCCCAGCTTTGCGTTAGGACTGAAAACAGTGTGGAAAGAGGAGCCATTGCTTATCACGTTTACAAAGGTCACATACTCATGTTTTCTGGGTTATTCTACCCAGCTACATGTAGGTAATAGGACTGAAAACAGTGTGGTAAGAGTAGCCATTGCTCATCATGTTTACAAAGGTCGTTTTGATTGCGTTGTTGGATTTTTTAGGCCGTTTACAACAGCATTTATGTTGAATAGCCCTCACTGCTCGAACACACATGCTTCCTGGGTGAATCAACCCATCTACGCGATAAGACTGAAAACAGTGTGGTATAAGGAGCCATTGCTCCTCATGTTTTCAAAGGTCGTTTTGAGTGCACTGTACGTACGGAGTTTTAGGCTGTTTTCAATAGCATGTATGTGCAATCACCCTCACAGTTCACAAACTCATGGGACCTGGGTGAATCAACCCAGCTACGCGATAACACTGAAAACAGTGTGGAAAGAGGAGCCATTGCTCACCATGATTTCAAAGGTCGTTGTGTTTGTATTGGTGGGTGTTTTACGCCGTTTTCAACATCATATATGTCAAATCACCCGCACTGTTCACATACTCATTCGTCCTGGGTGATTCGACCCAGCTACTCAATAGTACTGTACACACTGTGACAAAGGGAGCAATTGCCCGCCCTGCTTTCAGAGGTCGTTTTGTTTCTATTGTTGGGTGTTTTAGGCCGTTTTCAACATCATTCCAGTCATACCACCCCGTCAGTTCACACACCCGTGATCCCTGGGTGAATAAACCCGGCTGTGCAATATACCTGAACACATTGGGGCAAAAGAAGCAATTGCCCGCCATGCTTTGAAATGGCGTTTTGTTTGCATTGTAGGGGTTTTGATATTGGAAGCGAGTTGTTGCATGACTAAATAAGTGTGGAAATTGGCATAAAGTATCAGCATGTAGGAAAGCGTTAGAAAGTGTTCACTGGTCTTCGCACCTCTGCAGGTTAAAACCCTTTCGGCGGTACAGTGAACGATTTTCCCATAACCCCTTTCCCACATACATAAACTCCCTATAAAATGAACTATCGAAAACATTGTGATAAAAACAGCCATTGCTCATCATGTTGTCAAAGGTCGTTTTGCTTGCATTGTTGGGGTTTTAGGCCGTTTTCAACAGCATGTATGCCCAATCGCCATCACAGTCCACATACTCATGTTTTCTGGGTGATAATACTGAAAACAGTGTGGTATAAGGAGCCATTGCTCCTCATGTTTTCAAAGGTCGTTTTGAGTGCACTGTACGGAGATTTAGGCTGCTTTCAGTAGCATGTATGTGCGATCACCCTCACAGTTCACAAACTCATGGGACCTGGGTGAATCAGCCCAGCTTTGCGTTAGGACTGAAAACAGTGTGGAAAGAGGAGCCATTGCTTATCACGTTTACAAAGGTCACATACTCATGTTTTCTGGGTTATTCTACCCAGCTACATGTAGGTAATAGGACTGAAAACAGTGTGGTAAGAGTAGCCATTGCTCATCATGTTTACAAAGGTCGTTTTGATTGCGTTGTTGGATTTTTTAGGCCGTTTACAACAGCATTTATGTTGAATAGCCCTCACTGCTCGAACACACATGCTTCCTGGGTGAATCAACCCATCTACGCGATAAGACTGAAAACAGTGTGGTATAAGGAGCCATTGCTCCTCATGTTTTCAAAGGTCGTTTTGAGTGCACTGTACGTACGGAGTTTTAGGCTGTTTTCAATAGCATGTATGTGCAATCACCCTCACAGTTCACAAACTCATGGGACCTGGGTGAATCAACCCAGCTACGCGATAACACTGAAAACAGTGTGGAAAGAGGAGCCATTGCTCACCATGATTTCAAAGGTCGTTGTGTTTGTATTGGTGGGTGTTTTACGCCCTTTTCAACATCATATATGTCAAATCACCCGCACTGTTCACATACTCATTCGTCCTGGGTGATTCGACCCAGCTACTCAATAGTACTGTACACACTGTGACAAAGGGAGCAATTGCCCGCCCTGCTTTCAGAGGTCGTTTTGTTTCTATTGTTGGGTGTTTTAGGCCGTTTTCAACATCATTCCAGTCATACCACCCCGTCAGTTCACACACCCGTGATCCCTGGGTGAATAAACCCGGCTGTGCAATATACCTGAACACATTGGGGCAAAAGAAGCAATTACCCGCCATGCTTTGAAATGGCGTTTTGTTTGCATTGTAGGGGTTTTGATATTGGAAGCGAGTTGTTGCATGACTAAATAAGTGTGGAAATTGGCTTACAGAGGACAAATGCTATATTACATAATAAACTAATTCTTTATTCATTGATTTACAAAGGCAATGTCAGCAATATGAGGTTATAGTTTTTTCTGTTTGGCGAAGTATGGCCACTGCTCCTCGGGATTTCATTTGTATTAGGCAACAGGTGAAGAGTCCTGGTAACAGAGACTCTACCTGACAAGAAGTGTCCAAAACATCACTACCGAGTCCTGGTACCAGATACTCGAGATGACAAGAAGTAGTCCATATGACATCTAAAATTCAACATCCCGAAACTGGTGAAGGCACTAACCGCAGAACTGGTGGAATTGGTACTCGGAACACCAAGGCACACAACGGAGGAGCTGTGACAGATTTGGGAACTGAAAAAGACTAAATTCTAATGTTAATATTCGTAAAAAAGGGATGGGAGGGTGGGTTTTCATATTTGAAAGAGGATGACCGGGGATGTGTTTAAAACCTGAATTTCGTGCCGTCCTTGTGTGGAGAGAATTTGTAAAGGAAGTTGTGGTAGAAACTAACGACAATGACTGTTAATTAATGACAACGGTCAATTAGAACTGAAAGGACTTTACCATACAAAACGGTTCCACATTGTCCCTGTAAGCGGTTTCAATCTTGATCGGTTGAAACATTTTACAGAGGACAAATGCTATATTACATAATAAACTAATTCTTTATTCATTGATTTACAAAGGCAATGTCAGCAATATGAGGTTATAGTTTTTTCTGTTTGGCGAAGTATGGCCACTGCTCCTCGGGATTTCATTTGTATTAGGCAACAGGTGAAGAGTCCTGGTAACAGAGACTCTACCTGACAAGAAGTGTCCAAAACATCACTACCGAGTCCTGGTACCAGATACTCGAGATGACAAGAAGTAGTCCATATGACATCTAAAATTCAACATCCCGAAACTGGTGAAGGCACTAACCGCCACATGGCAAAGCCATACCGCCACCAGCTTAATGAGCAAGGCCATACCCGCCATTATCAGGACAAACTGACATACCCGAAGTTGTAAATTTAAGTATCCCTTGTTTTATTTTCTGCAAGAAAATATCATCACCCTTGCTGGACAAATGAACACCATCACAAAACAATGTTTGGTCCGTTTCAACAATATCGGGATATCGTAAATACTTTCCGCCCATTCTCAACAAGAAAGAGGCAATGCAATTATTGATACGTTTTCTTGCCTCCTCCAATGCACTGTGACGGTACTCGTGCCGCCAACAAAGTCTTGGTAAAATCTGAGACCAAATGATAATACTAGATGGAAAACGTTTAGCTATTTGAAGTAAGTCTTTTTTAATGGAATGTAAAAGTGTCACAGTTGGTTCCTGACCAATGTTATTTACACCACAGTGAATAATTAAATAATTAGGATGATTTACTAATCTTTCTTGATATTTTAGCAGTTGAAAAAGTTTATTCCATACAATACCGCTCCTGAATTGCCAAAAATCTCCATACCATTCTTCATCCCCAGTTGAGAACCATTTTTCTCCCGCATTTTTGCATATACAAATGCTCTTTTTACAATAGAGGAACCCACTATCCAAACGAGGCATTGGCTATCTGTAATGAACTTCGCTATCTTGTAAGTAAGAGTGTAATAACAATAGATTAAGGCTTCTATTTTAGAAGATTTGCCGACGGTATTCTAATGTAGGCCTTGAATGCGCTAGATTTCCATCTACCACACAATTGGACCTTTTCATTAGTCAATCCATTTTTTGATGCCGTGGTGGCAGCACCAATACGAAAAGAATGGGATCGATAATTTGAATTTTGATAGCCCAAGGCCAACAGGGATTTCTTAAGTACAGCAGAAAACTGGTACCTAGTGACAGGCATACCATTAGTATGACAAACAAGAGGCCCATGAGGGCCTATGCTCTACTGGTATGGTTCTTTGGTCATTTTCAATCCAGAGCATGTATGTATGGTGAAGATCGGATAGTAAATGGATGCTCTTTTGTGTTCACAAGCTGTATTATAGCATTTTTTACAATTTCATGGGCCATAATCCAGAAGGAACCAAGCTCTCATCAATATTTAACTACTATCTAAGTTTGGTGAAGATCAGATAGTAAATGGAGCCTCTATTGTGTTCACATGCTCAATTATAGCAATTTAGACAATTTCAAGGGCCATAATCCAGTCTTGCATGGGCGGATCTGGCTGGTTTACGAAAGGAACTGAGTTCTCATGGATATCTAACTACTGTATCAGTTTGGTTGAGATACAATCAAAAGTGAAGACTGTATCGTGTAAACAAGCTCTTTTATAGCAATTTTGACAATTTCAAGGGCCATAATCCAGTCATGCATGGGCAGATCTGGCTGGTTTTCGAAAGGAACCGAGCTCTCATAGATATCTAACTACTGTATCAGTTTGGTTGAGATACATTCAAATAGTGAAGACTATCGTGTTAACAAGCTCTATTATAGCAATTTTGACCATTTCAAGGGCCATAATCCAGTCATGCATGGGCGGATCTGGCTGGTTTTCAAAAGGAACCGAGCTCTCATAGATATCTAACTACTGTATAAGTTTGGTTGAGATACAATCAAACGTGAAGACTGTATCGTGTTAACAAGCTCTTTTATAGCAATTTTGACAATTTCAAGGGCCATAATCCAGTCATGCATCGGCGGATCTGGCTGGTTTTCGAAAGGAATCGAGCTCTCATAGATATCTAACTACTGTATAAGTTTGGTTGAGATACAATCAAACGTGAAGACTATCGTGTTAACAAGCTCTTTTATAGCAATTTTGACCATTTCAAGGGCCATAATCCAGTCTTGCATGGGCGGATCTGACTGGTTTTCAAAAGGAACCGAGCTCTCATAGATATCTAACTACTGTATAAGTTTAGTTGAGATACAATCAAAAATGAAGACTGTATCGTGTTAACAAGCTCTTTAATAGCCATTTTGACCATTTCAAGGGCCATAATCCAGTCTTGCATGGGCGGATCTGGCTGGTTTTTAAAAGGAAACGAGCTCTCATAAATATCTAACTACTGTATAAGTTTGGTTGAGATACAATCAAAAGTGAACACTGTATCGTGTTAACAATATCTTTTATAGCAATTTTGACCATTTCAAGGGCCATAATCCAGTCATGCATGGGCGGATCTGGCTGGTTTTCGAAAGGAACCGAGCTCTCATGGATATCTAACTACTGTATAAGTTTGGTTGAGAAAGGTATTTGCAATTAATACCTCGCCTCAAACTTAGAAATTTTAACATGTGTTTTAAAGGGCATGTCTCGCTTTCAGTTTTGGGAATCATTATTTCAACTCCTTTGTGAAATTGGTCAGTTTTTGACGATCTTAAAAAGATTTTAATTGTTTCAGTCTTCACTTAGGTCCCCAAAATGCAAAGCGTGGTCAACTGTTCCAATATTCGACACTACTAATTCCCCAACCCTAAAGAAGCCGAAATATGCCAGACAAAATGATGCACTGAAAAGGGATGACTCGAAAGAGCTATAGCAAATTACATTGAGGGTATTTAGTATTTTTTCCAATAGATCATGAGAAATGGGTAGCCTAGTATCCACTCTTTTATAAAGTTTTTGATAGCCGTTAACTGGCTGTTCATGCTGCCTCACCGACTTCCTCTTTACTTTAGGCATGACAGGCGTAAATGAACTATAATTTAAAATAATAATTATAATATTTAATAAAGTTATGAACAAGAGCAAGCATTTCTACAAGAAGGATTGAGAAGTGTAAGTAGATAATTATCATAATACTGCGACAAAGTACAATATAGGAGTAACTTTCCAAATCAACAACATTTTGAACTTATTTCGTATTGGGACAACTTCCGAATATCCAGGCAAAGTACAATATAGGAGTAACTGTTCAAATCAACAACGGTTTGAACTCATTACTGTATTGGGGAACAAATCCCCCAATTTCCAGGCAAAAGCAACAAAGTACAATATGGGGTCAAGTCCCCAATATAGCAATCATGAAACAAAGTGTCAACAAAACAACAATTCTGGTTGCCGAAACAAACTCCATTGGGCAGCCAGAGAACGACAACATGATGAGTGCTGGATAAACAGACTCACAGAAAACAAGTTAAACACCAAAGTGTAAAACCCATAAATGTAAAATCAATTCCATCAATACTATTTGGTTACCGGAACAAATTCCATTGGGCAGCCAGAGGTAACAACATGACGAGTAAATTTCAATACAAACACTAATCAATTCCATCAATACCATTTGGTTACCGGAACAATTTCCAGGCAAAAGCAACAAAGTACAATATGGGGTCAAGTCCCAATATAGCAATCATGAAACAAAGTGTCAACAAAACAACAATTCTGGTTGCCGGAACAAACTCCATTGGGCAGCCAGAGAACGACAACATGATGAGTGCTGGATGAACAGACTCACAGAAAACAAGTTAAACACCAAAGTGTAAAACCCATAAATGTAAAATCAATTCCATCAATACCATTTGGTTACCGGAACAAATTCCATTGGGCAGCCAGAGGTAACAACATGACGAGTAAATTTCAATACAAACACTAATCAATTCCATCAATACCATTTGGTTACCGGAACAAATTCCATTGGGCAGCCAGAGGTAACAACATGACGAGTAAATTTCAATACAAACACTAGTAAAACACTCATTATACAAATTTTAAATAATTTTTGTTCTACGAAATGCATACAAAGCAGATTCAATTTGATAACACTGCCTCTATCTGGTTTGACAGCAAGTACCTACAATAACGGTTTCATCAGCACACAGCAGTCAATCTTGCAATGAAATAACAACAAGTACCTACAATAACGGTTTCATCAACACACAGCACAGTCAACCTTGCAATGAAATAACAACAAGTACCTACAATAACGGTTTTATCAACACACAGCAGTCAACCTTGCAATGAAATAACAACAAGTACCTACAACAACGGTTTTCTACAATAACGGTTTTATAAACACAGCAGTCAACCTTGCAATGAAATAACAAGTACCTACAATAACGGTTTCATCAACACACAGCAGTCAACCCTGCAATGAAATAACAACAAGTACCTACAATACAGGTTTTATCAACACACAGCAGTCAACCTTGCACTGGCATAAAGTATCAGCATGTGGGAAAGCGTTAGAAAGTGTTCACTGGTCTTCGCACCTCTGCAGGTTAAAACCCTTTCGGCGGTACAGTGAACGATTTTCCCATAACCCCTTTCCCACATACATAAACTCCCTATAAAATGAACTATCGAAAACATTGTGATAAAAACAGCCATTGCTCATCATGTTGTCAAAGGTCGTTTTGCTTGCATTGTTGGGGTTTTAGGCCGTTTTCAACAGCATGTATGCCCAATCGCCATCACAGTCCACATACTCATGTTTTCTGGGTGATAATACTGAAAACAGTGTGGTATAAGGAGCCATTGCTCCTCATGTTTTCAAAGGTCGTTTTGAGTGCACTGTACGGAGATTTAGGCTGCTTTCAGTAGCATGTATGTGCGATCACCCTCACAGTTCACAAACTCATGGGACCTGGGTGAATCAGCCCAGCTTTGCGTTAGGACTGAAAACAGTGTGGAAAGAGGAGCCATTGCTTATCACGTTTACAAAGGTCACATACTCATGTTTTCTGGGTTATTCTACCCAGCTACATGTAGGTAATAGGACTGAAAACAGTGTGGTAAGAGTAGCTATTGCTCATCATGTTTACAAAGGTCGTTTTGATTGCGTTGTTGGATTTTTTAGGCCGTTTACAACAGCATTTATGTTGAATAGCCCTCACTGCTCGAACACACATGCTTCCTGGGTGAATCAACCCATCTACGCGATAAGACTGAAAACAGTGTGGTATAAGGAGCCATTGCTCCTCTTGTTTTCAAAGGTCGTTTTGAGTGCACTGTACGTACGGAGTTTTAGGCTGTTTTCAATAGCATGTATGTGCAATCACCCTCACAGTTCACAAACTCATGGGACCTGGGTGAATCAACCCAGCTACGCGATAACACTGAAAACAGTGTGGAAAGAGGAGCCATTGCTCACCATGATTTCAAAGGTCGTTGTGTTTGTATTGGTGGGTGTTTTACGCCGTTTTCAACATCATATATGTCAAATCACCCGCACTGTTCACATACTCATTCGTCCTGGGTGATTCGACCCAGCTACTCAATAGTACTGTACACACTGTGACAAAGGGAGCAATTGCCCGCCCTGCTTTCAGAGGTCGTTTTGTTTCTATTGTTGGGTGTTTTAGGCCGTTTTCAACATCATTCCAGTCATACCACCCCGTCAGTTCACACACCCGTGATCCCTGGGTGAATAAACCCGGCTGTGCAATATACCTGAACACATTGGGGCAAAAGAAGCAATTGCCCGCCATGCTTTGAAATGGCGTTTTGTTTGCATTGTAGGGGTTTTGATATTGGAAGCGAGTTGTTGCATGACTAAATAAGTGTGGAAATTGGCATAAAGTATCAGCATGTGGGAAAGCGTTAGAAAGTGTTCACTGGTCTTCGCACCTCTGCAGGTTAAAACCCTTTCGGCGGTACAGTGAACGATTTTCCCATAACCCCTTTCCCACATACATAAACTCCCTATAAAATGAACTATCGAAAACATTGTGATAAAAACAGCCATTGCTCATCATGTTGTCAAAGGTCGTTTTGCTTGCATTGTTGGGGTTTTAGGCCGTTTTCAACAGCATGTATGCCCAATCGCCATCACAGTCCACATACTCATGTTTTCTGGGTGATAATACTGAAAACAGTGTGGTATAAGGAGCCATTGCTCCTCATGTTTTCAAAGGTCGTTTTGAGTGCACTGTACGGAGATTTAGGCTGCTTTCAGTAGCATGTATGTGCGATCACCCTCACAGTTCACAAACTCATGGGACCTGGGTGAATCAGCCCAGCTTTGCGTTAGGACTGAAAACAGTGTGGAAAGAGGAGCCATTGCTTATCACGTTTACAAAGGTCACATACTCATGTTTTCTGGGTTATTCTACCCAGCTACATGTAGGTAATAGGACTGAAAACAGTGTGGTAAGAGTAGCCATTGCTCATCATGTTTACAAAGGTCGTTTTGATTGCTTTGTTGGATTTTTTAGGCCGTTTACAACAGCATTTATGTTGAATAGCCCTCACTGCTCGAACACACATGCTTCCTGGGTGAATCAACCCATCTACGCGATAAGACTGAAAACAGTGTGGTATAAGGAGCCATTGCTCCTCATGTTTTCAAAGGTCGTTTTGAGTGCACTGTACGTACGGAGTTTTAGGCTGTTTTCAATAGCATGTATGTGCAATCACCCTCACAGTTCACAAACTCATGGGACATGGGACCTGGGTGAATCAACCCAGCTACGCGATAACACTGAAAACAGTGTGGAAAGAGGAGCCATTGCTCACCATGATTTCAAAGGTCGTTGTGTTTGTATTGGTGGGTGTTTTACGCCGTTTTCAACATCATATATGTCAAATCACCCGCACTGTTCACATACTCATTCGTCCTGGGTGATTCGACCCAGCTACTCAATAGTACTGTACACACTGTGACAAAGGGAGCAATTGCCCGCCCTGCTTTCAGAGGTTGTTTTGTTTCTATTGTTGGGTGTTTTAGGCCGTTTTCAACATCATTCCAGTCATACCACCCCGTCAGTTCACACACCCGTGATCCCTGGGTGAATAAACCCGGCTGTGCAATATACCTGAACACATTGGGGCAAAAGAAGCAATTGCCCGCCATGCTTTGAAATGGCGTTTTGTTTGCATTGTAGGGGTTTTGATATTGGAAGCGAGTTGTTGCATGACTAAATAAGTGTGGAAATTGGCATAAAGTATCAGCATGTGGGAAAGCGTTAGAAAGTGTTCACTGGTCTTCGCACCTCTGCAGGTTAAAACCCTTTCGGCGGTACAGTGAACGATTTTCCCATAACCCCTTTCCCACATACATAAACTCCCTATAAAATGAACTATCGAAAACATTGTGATAAAAACAGCCATTGCTCATCATGTTGTCAAAGGTCGTTTTGCTTGCATTGTTGGGGTTTTAGGCCGTTTTCAACAGCATGTATGCCCAATCGCCATCACAGTCCACATACTCATGTTTTCTGGGTGATAATACTGAAAACAGTGTGGTATAAGGAGCCATTGCTCCTCATGTTTTCAAAGGTCGTTTTGAGTGCACTGTACGGAGATTTAGGCTGCTTTCAGTAGCATGTATGTGCGATCACACTCACAGTTCACAAACTCATGGGACCTGGGTGAATCAGCCCAGCTTTGCGTTAGGACTGAAAACAGTGTGGAAAGAGGAGCCATTGCTTATCACGTTTACAAAGGTCACATACTCATGTTTTCTGGGTTATTCTACCCAGCTACATGTAGGTAATAGGACTGAAAACAGTGTGGTAAGAGTAGCCATTGCTCATCATGTTTACAAAGGTCGTTTTGATTGCGTTGTTGGATTTTGTAGGCCGTTTACAACAGCATTTATGTTGAATAGCCCTCACTGCTCGAACACACATGCTTCCTGGGTGAATCAACCCATCTACGCGATAAGACTGAAAACAGTGTGGTATAAGGAGCCATTGCTCCTCATGTTTTCAAAGGTCGTTTTGAGTGCACTGTACGTACGGAGTTTTAGGCTGTTTTCAATAGCATGTATGTGCAATCACCATCACAGTTCACAAACTCATGGGACCTGGGTGAATCAACCCAGCTACGCGATAACACTGAAAACAGTGTGGAAAGAGGAGCCATTGCTCACCATGATTTCAAAGGTCGTTGTGTTTGTATTGGTGGGTGTTTTACGCCGTTTTCAACATCATATATGTCAAATCACCCGCACTGTTCACATACTCATTCGTCCTGGGTGATTCGACCCAGCTACTCAATAGTACTGTACACACTGTGACAAAGGGAGCAATTGCCCGCCCTGCTTTCAGAGGTCGTTTTGTTTCTATTGTTGGGTGTTTTAGGCCGTTTTCAACATCATTCCAGTCATACCACCCCGTCAGTTCACACACCCGTGATCCCTGGGTGAATAAACCCGGCTGTGCAATATACCTGAACACATTGGGGCAAAAGAAGCAATTGCCCGCCATGCTTTGAAATGGCGTTTTGTTTGCATTGTAGGGGTTTTGATATTGGAAGCGAGTTGTTGCATGACTAAATAAGTGTGGAAATTGGCATAAAGTATCAGCATGTGGGAAAGCGTTAGAAAGTGTTCACTGGTCTTCGCACCTCTGCAGGTTAAAACCCTTTCGGCGGTACAGTGAACGATTTTCCCATAACCCCTTTCCCACATACATAAACTCCCTATAAAATGAACTATCGAAAACATTGTGATAAAAACAGCCATTGCTCATCATGTTGTCAAAGGTCGTTTTGCTTGCATTGTTGGGGTTTTAGGCCGTTTTCAACAGCATGTATGCCTAATCGCCATCACAGTCCACATACTCATGTTTTCTGGGTGATAATACTGAAAACAGTGTGGTATAAGGAGCCATTGCTCCTCATGTTTTCAAAGGTCGTTTTGAGTGCACTGTACGGAGATTTAGGCTGCTTTCAGTAGCATGTATGTGCGATCACCCTCACAGTTCACAAACTCATGGGACCTGGGTGAATCAGCCCAGCTTTGCGTTAGGACTGAAAACAGTGTGAAAAGAGGAGCCATTGCTTATCACGTTTACAAAGGTCACATACTCATGTTTTCTGGGTTATTCTACCCAGCTACATGTAGGTAATAGGACTGAAAACAGTGTGGTAAGAGTAGCCATTGCTCATCATGTTTACAAAGGTCGTTTTAATTGCGTTGTTGGATTTTTTAGGCCGTTTACAACAGCATTTATGTTGAATAGCCCTCACTGCTCGAACACACATGCTTCCTGGGTGAATCAACCCATCTACGCGATAAGACTGAAAACAGTGTGGTATAAGGAGCCATTGCTCCTCATGTTTTCAAAGGTCGTTTTGAGTGCACTGTACGTACGGAGTTTTAGGCTGTTTTCAATAGCATGTATGTGCAATCACCCTCACAGTTCACAAACTCATGGGACCTGGGTGAATCAACCCAGCTACGCGATAACACTGAAAACAGTGTGGAAAGAGGAGCCATTGCTCACCATGATTTCAAAGGTCGTTGTGTTTGTATTGGTGGGTGTTTTACGCCGTTTTCAACATCATATATGTCAAATCACCCGCACTGTTCACATACTCATTCGTCCTGGGTGATTCGACCCAGCTACTCAATAGTACTGTACACACTGTGACAAAGGGAGCAATTGCCCGCCCCGCTTTCAGAGGTTGTTTTGTTTCTATTGTTGGGTGTTTTAGGCCGTTTTCAACATCATTCCAGTCATACCACCCCGTCAGTTCACACACCCGTGATCCCTGGGTGAATAAACCCGGCTGTGCAATATACCTGAACACATTGGGGCAAAAGAAGCAATTGCCCGCCATGCTTTGAAATGGCGTTTTGTTTGCATTGTAGGGGTTTTGATATTGGAAGCGAGTTGTTGCATGACTAAATAAGTGTGGAAATTGGCATAAAGTATCAGCATGTGGGAAAGCGTTAGAAAGTGTTCACTGGTCTTCGCACCTCTGCAGGTTAAAACCCTTTCGGCGGTACAGTGAACGATTTTCCCATAACCCCTTTCCCACATACATAAACTCCCTATAAAATGAACTATCGAAAACATTGTGATAAAAACAGCCATTGCTCATCATGTTGTCAAAGGTCGTTTTGCTTGCATTGTTGGGGTTTTAGGCCGTTTTCAACAGCATGTATGCCCAATCGCCATCACAGTCCACATACTCATGTTTTCTGGGTGATAATACTGAAAACAGTGTGGTATAAGGAGCCATTGCTCCTCATGTTTTCAAAGGTCGTTTTGAGTGCACTGTACGGAGATTTAGGCTGCTTTCAGTAGCATGTATGTGCGATCACCCTCACAGTTCACAAACTCATGGGACCTGGGTGAATCATTCCAGCTTTGCGTTAGGACTGAAAACAGTGTGGAAAGAGGAGCCATTGCTTATCACGTTTACAAAGGTCACATACTCATGTTTTCTGGGTTATTCTACCCAGCTACATGTAGGTAATAGGACTGAAAACAGTGTGGTAAGAGTAGCCATTGCTCATCATGTTTACAAAGGTCGTTTTGATTGCGTTGTTGGATTTTTTAGGCCGTTTACAACAGCATTTATGTTGAATAGCCCTCACTGCTCGAACACACATGCTTCCTGGGTGAATCAACCCATCTACGCGATAAGACTGAAAACAGTGTGGTATAAGGAGCCATTGCTCCTCATGTTTTCAAAGGTCGTTTTGAGTGCACTGTACGTACGGAGTTTTAGGCTGTTTTCAATAGCATGTATGTGCAATCACCCTCACAGTTCACAAACTCATGGGACCTGGGTGAATCAACCCAGCTACGCGATAACACTGAAAACAGTGTGGAAAGAGGAGCCATTGCTCACCATGATTTCAAAGGTCGTTGTGTTTGTATTGGTGGGTGTTTTACGCCGTTTTCAACATCATATATGTCAAATCACCCGCACTGTTCACATACTCATTCGTCCTGGGTGATTCGACCCAGCTACTCAATAGTACTGTACACACTGTGACAAAGGGAGCAATTGCCCGCCCTGCTTTCAGAGGTCGTTTTGTTTCTATTGTTGGGTGTTTTAGGCCGTTTTCAACATCATTCCAGTCATACCACCCCGTCAGTTTACACACCCGTGATCCCTGGGTGAATAAAACCGGCTGTGCAATATACCTGAACACATTGGGGCAAAAGAAGCAATTGCCCGCCATGCTTTGAAATGGCGTTTTGTTTGCATTGTAGGGGTTTTGATATTGGAAGCGAGTTGTTGCATGACTAAATAAGTGTGGAAATTGGCATAAAGTATCAGCATGTGGGAAAGCGTTAGAAAGTGTTCACTGGTCTTCGCACCTCTGCAGGTTAAAACCCTTTCGGCGGTACAGTGAACGATTTTCCCATAACCCCTTTCCCACATACATAAACTCCCTATAAAATGAACTATCGAAAACATTGTGATAAAAACAGCCATTGCTCATCATGTTGTCAAAGGTCGTTTTGCTTGCATTGTTGGGGTTTTAGGCCGTTTTCAACAGCATGTATGCCCAATCGCCATCACAGTCCACATACTCATGTTTTCTGGGTGATAATACTGAAAACAGTGTGGTATAAGGAGCCATTGCTCCTCATGTTTTCAAAGGTCGTTTTGAGTGCACTGTACGGAGATTTAGGCTGCTTTCAGTAGCATGTATGTGCGATCACCCCCACAGTTCACAAACTCATGGGACCTGGGTGAATCAGCCCAGCTTTGCGTTAGGACTGAAAACAGTGTGGAAAGAGGAGCCATTGCTTATCACGTTTACAAAGGTCACATACTCATGTTTTCTGGGTTATTCTACCCAGCTACATGTAGGTAATAGGACTGAAAACAGTGTGGTAAGAGTAGCCATTGCTCATCATGTTTACAAAGGTCGTTTTGATTGCGTTGTTGGATTGTTTAGGCCGTTTACAACAGCATTTATGTTGAATAGCCCTCACTGCTCGAACACACATGCTTCCTGGGTGAATCAACCCATCTACGCGATAAGACTGAAAACAGTGTGGTATAAGGAGCCATTGCTCCTCATGTTTTCAAAGGTCGTTTTGAGTGCACTGTACGTACGGAGTTTTAGGCTGTTTTCAATAGCATGTATGTGCAATCACCCTCACAGTTCACAAACTCATGGGACCTGGGTGAATCAACCCAGCTACGCGATAACACTGAAAACAGTGTGGAAAGAGGAGCCATTGCTCACCATGATTTCAAAGGTCGTTGTGTTTGTATTGGTGGGTGTTTTACGCCGTTTTCAACCATCATATATGTCAAATCACCCGCACTGTTCACATACTCATTCGTCCTGGGTGATTCGACCCAGCTACTCAATAGTACTGTACACACTGTGACAAAGGGAGCAATTGCCCGCCCTGCTTTCAGAGGTCGTTTTGTTTCTATTGTTGGGTGTTTTAGGCCGTTTTCAACATCATTCCAGTCATACCACCCCCGTCAGTTCACACACCCGTGATCCCTGGGTGAATAAACCCGGCTGGTGCAATATACCTGAACACATTGGGGGCAAAAGAAGCAATTGCCCGCCATGCTTTGAAATGGCGTTTTGTTTGCATTGTAGGGGTTTTGATATTGGAAGCGAGTTGTTGCATGACTAAATAAGTGTGGAAATTGGCATAAAGTATCAGCATTGTGGGAAAGCGTTAGAAAGTGTTCACTGGTCTTCGCACCTCTGCAGGTTAAAACCCTTTCGGCGGTACAGTGAACGATTTTCCCATAACCCCTTTCCCACATACATAAACTCCCCTATAAAATGAACTATCGAAAACATTGTGATAAAAACAGCCATTGCTCATCATGTTGTCAAAGGTCGTTTTGCTTGCATTGTTGGGGTTTTAGGCCGTTTTCAACAGCATGTATGCCCAATCGCCATCACAGTCCACATACTCATGTTTTCTGGGTGATAATACTGAAAAACAGTGTGGTATAAGGAGCCATTGCTCCTCATGTTTTCAAAGGTCGTTTTGAGTGCACTGTACGGAGATTTAGGCTGCTTTCAGTAGCATGTATGTGCGATCACCCTCACAGTTCACAAACTCATGGGACCTGGGTGAATCAGCCCAGCTTTGCGTTAGGACTGAAAACAGTGTGGAAAGAGGAGCCATTGCTTATCACGTTTTACAAAGGTCACATACTCATGTTTTCTGGGTTATTCTACCCAGCTACATGTAGGTAATAGGACTGAAAACAGTGTGGTAAGAGTAGCCATTGCTCATCATGTTTACAAAGGTCGTTTTGATTGCGTTGTTGGATTGTTTAGGCCGTTTACAACAGCATTTATGTTGAATAGCCCTCACTGCTCGAACACACATGCTTCCTGGGTGAATCAACCCATCTACGCGATAAGACTGAAAACAGTGTGGTATAAGGAGCCATTGCTCCTCATGTTTTCAAAGGTCGTTTTGAGTGCACTGTACGTACGGAGTTTTAGGCTGTTTTCAATAGCATGTATGTGCAATCACCCTCACAGTTCACAAACTCATGGGACCTGGGTGAATCAACCCAGCTACGCGATAACACTGAAAACAGTGTGGAAAGAGGAGCCATTGCTCACCATGATTTCAAAGGTCGTTGTGTTTGTATTGGTGGGTGTTTTACGCCGTTTTCAACATCATATATGTCAAATCACCCGCACTGTTCACATACTCATTTCGTCCTGGGTGATTCGACCCAGCTACTCAATAGTACTGTACACACTGTGACAAAGGGAGCAATTGCCCGCCCTGCTTTCAGAGGTCGTTTTGTTTCTAATGTTGGGTGTTTTAGGCCGTTTTCAACATCATTCCAGTCATACCACCCCGTCAGTTCACACACACCCGTGATCCCTGGGTGAATAAACCCGGCTGTGCAATATACCTGAACACATTGGGCAAAAAGAAGCAATTGCCCGCCCATGCTTTGAAATGGCGTTTTGTTTGCATTGTAGGGGTTTTGATATTGGAAGCGAGTTGTTTGCATGACTAAATAAGTGTGGAAATTGGCATAAAGTATCAGCATGTGGGAAAGCGTTAGAAAGTGTTCACTGGTCTTCGCACCTCTGCAGGTTAAAACCCTTTCGGCGGTACAGTGAACGATTTTCCCATAACCCCTTTCCCACATACATAAACTCCCTATAAAATGAACTATCGAAAACATTGTGATAAAAACAGCCATTGCTCATCATGTTGTCAAAGGTCGTTTTGCTTGCATTGTTGGGGTTTTAGGCCGTTTTCAACAGCATGTATGCCCAATCGCTATCACAGTCCACATACTCATGTTTTCTGGGTGATAATACTGAAAACAGTGTGGTATAAGGCCTCATGTTTTCGAAAGGTCGTTTTGAGTGCACTGTACGGAGATGTTAGGCTGCTTTCAGTAGCATTTATGTGCGATCACCCTCACAGTTCCACAAACTCATGGGACCTGGGTGAATCAGCCCAGCTTTGCGTTTAGGACTGAAAACAGTGTGGAAAGAGGAAGCCATTGCTTATCACGTTTACAAAAGGTCCACATACTCTGTTTTCTGGGTTATTCTACCCAGCTACATGTAGGTAATAGGACTGAAAACAGTGTGGTAAGAGTAGCCATTGCTCATCATGTTTACAAAGGTCGTTTTGATTGCGTTGTTGGATTGTTTAGGCCGTTTACAACAGCATTTATGTTGAATAGCCCTCACTGCTCGAACACACATGCTTCCTGGGGTGAATCAACCCATCTACGCGATAAGACTGAAAACAGTGTGGTATAAGGAGCCCATTGCTCCTCATGTTTTCAAAGGTCGTTTTGAGTGCACTGTACGTACGGAGTTTTAGGCTGTTTTCAATAGCAAGTATGTGCAATCACCCTCACAGTTCACAAACTCATGGGACCTGGCTGTGAATCACCCAGCTACGCGATAACACTGAAAACAGTGTGGAAAGAGGAGCCATTGCTCACACATGATTTCAAAGGTCGTTGTGTTTGTATTGGTGGGTGTTTTACGCCGTTTTCAACATCATATATGTCAAATCACCCGCACTGTTCACATACTCATTCGTCCTGGGTGATTCGACCCAGCTACTCAATAGTACTGTACACACTGTGACAAAGGGAGCAATTGCCCGCCCTGCTTTCAGAGGTCGTTTTGTTTCTATTGTTGGGTGTTTTAGGCCGTTTTCAACATCATTCCAGTCATACCACCCCGTCAGTTCACACACCCGTGATCCCTGGGTGAATAAACCCGGCTGTGCAATATACCTGAACACATTGGGGCAAAAGAAGCAATTGCCCGCCATGCTTTGAAATGGCGTTTTGTTTGCATTGTAGGGGTTTTGATATTGGAAGCGAGTTGTTGCATGACTAAATAAGTGTGGAAATTGGCATAAAGTATCAGCATGTGGGAAAGCGTTAGAAAGTGTTCACTGGTCTTCGCACCTCTGCAGGTTAAAACCCTTTCGGCGGTACAGTGAACGATTTTCCCATAACCCCTTTCCCACATACATAAACTCCCTATAAAATGAACTATCGAAAACATTGTGATAAAAACAGCCATTGCTCATCATGTTGTCAAAGGTCGTTTTGCTTGCATTGTTGGGGTTTTAGGCCGTTTTCAACAGCATGTATGCCCAATCGCCATCACAGTCCACATACTCATGTTTTCTGGGTGATAATACTGAAAACAGTGTGGTATAAGGAGCCATTGCTCCTCATGTTTTCAAAGGTCGTTTTGAGTGCACTGTACGGAGATTTAGGCTGCTTTCAGTAGCATGTATGTGCGATCACCCTCACAGTTCACAAACTCATGGGACCTGGGTGAATCATTCCAGCTTTGCGTTAGGACTGAAAACAGTGTGGAAAGAGGAGCCATTGCTTATCACGTTTACAAAGGTCACATACTCATGTTTTCTGGATTATTCTACCCAGCTACATGTAGGTAATAGGACTGAAAACAGTGTGGTAAGAGTAGCCATTGCTCATCATGTTTACAAAGGTCGTTTTGATTGCGTTGTTGGATTTTTTAGGCCGTTTACAACAGCATTTATGTTGAATAGCCCTCACTGCTCGAACACACATGCTTCCTGGGTGAATCAACCCATCTACGCGATAAGACTGAAAACAGTGTGGTATAAGGAGCCATTGCTCCTCATGTTTTCAAAGGTCGTTTTGAGTGCACTGTACGTACGGAGTTTTAGGCTGTTTTCAATAGCATGTATGTGCAATCACCCTCACAGTTCACAAACTCATGGGACCTGGGTGAATCAACCCAGCTACGCGATAACACTGAAAACAGTGTGGAAAGAGGAGCCATTGCTCACCATGATTTCAAAGGTCGTTGTGTTTGTATTGGTGGGTGTTTTACGCCGTTTTCAACATCATATATGTCAAATCACCCGCACTGTTCACATACTCATTCGTCCTGGGTGATTCGACCCAGCTACTCAATAGTACTGTACACACTGTGACAAAGGGAGCAATTGCCCGCCCTGCTTTCAGAGGTCGTTTTGTTTCTATTGTTGGGTGTTTTAGGCCGTTTTCAACATCATTCCAGTCATACCACCCCGTCAGTTTACACACCCGTGATCCCTGGGTGAATAAAACCGGCTGTGCAATATACCTGAACACATTGGGGCAAAAGAAGCAATTGCCCGCCATGCTTTGAAATGGCGTTTTGTTTGCATTGTAGGGGTTTTGATATTGGAAGCGAGTTGTTGCATGACTAAATAAGTGTGGAAATTGGCATAAAGTATCAGCATGTGGGAAAGCGTTAGAAAGTGTTCACTGGTCTTCGCACCTCTGCAGGTTAAAACCCTTTCGGCGGTACAGTGAACGATTTTCCCATAACCCCTTTCCCACATACATAAACTCCCTATAAAATGAACTATCGAAAACATTGTGATAAAAACAGCCATTGCTCATCATGTTGTCAAAGGTCGTTTTGCTTGCATTGTTGGGGTTTTAGGCCGTTTTCAACAGCATGTATGCCCAATCGCCATCACAGTCCACATACTCATGTTTTCTGGGTGATAATACTGAAAACAGTGTGGTATAAGGAGCCATTGCTCCTCATGTTTTCAAAGGTCGTTTTGAGTGCACTGTACGGAGATTTAGGCTGCTTTCAGTAGCATGTATGTGCGATCACCCCCACAGTTCACAAACTCATGGGACCTGGGTGAATCAGCCCAGCTTTGCGTTAGGACTGAAAACAGTGTGGAAAGAGGAGCCATTGCTTATCACGTTTACAAAGGTCACATACTCATGTTTTCTGGGTTATTCTACCCAGCTACATGTAGGTAATAGGACTGAAAACAGTGTGGTAAGAGTAGCCATTGCTCATCATGTTTACAAAGGTCGTTTTGATTGCGTTGTTGGATTGTTTAGGCCGTTTACAACAGCATTTATGTTGAATAGCCCTCACTGCTCGAACACACATGCTTCCTGGGTGAATCAACCCATCTACGCGATAAGACTGAAAACAGTGTGGTATAAGGAGCCATTGCTCCTCATGTTTTCAAAGGTCGTTTTGAGTGCACTGTACGTACGGAGTTTTAGGCTGTTTTCAATAGCATGTATGTGCAATCACCCTCACAGTTCACAAACTCATGGGACCTGGGTGAATCAACCCAGCTACGCGATAACACTGAAAACAGTGTGGAAAGAGGAGCCATTGCTCACCATGATTTCAAAGGTCGTTGTGTTTGTATTGGTGGGTGTTTTACGCCGTTTTCAACATCATATATGTCAAATCACCCGCACTGTTCACATACTCATTCGTCCTGGGTGATTCGACCCAGCTACTCAATAGTACTGTACACACTGTGACAAAGGGAGCAATTGCCCGCCCTGCTTTCAGAGGTCGTTTTGTTTCTATTGTTGGGTGTTTTAGGCCGTTTTCAACATCATTCCAGTCATACCACCCCGTCAGTTCACACACCCGTGATCCCTGGGTGAATAAACCCGGCTGTGCAATATACCTGAACACATTGGGGCAAAAGAAGCAATTGCCCGCCATGCTTTGAAATGGCGTTTTGTTTGCATTGTAGGGGTTTTGATATTGGAAGCGAGTTGTTGCATGACTAAATAAGTGTGGAAATTGGCATAAAGTATCAGCATGTGGGAAAGCGTTAGAAAGTGTTCACTGGTCTTCGCACCTCTGCAGGTTAAAACCCTTTCGGCGGTACACTGAACGATTTTCCCATAACCCCTTTCCCACATACATAAACTCCCTATAAAATGAACTATCGAAAACATTGTGATAAAAACAGCCATTGCTCATCATGTTGTCAAAGGTCGTTTTGCTTGCATTGTTGGGGTTTTAGGCCGTTTTCAACAGCATGTATGCCCAATCGCCATCACAGTCCACATACTCATGTTTTCTGGGTGATAATACTGAAAACAGTGTGGTATAAGGAGCCATTGCTCCTCATGTTTTCAAAGGTCGTTTTGAGTGCACTGTACGGAGATTTAGGCTGCTTTCAGTAGCATGTATGTGCGATCACCCTCACAGTTCACAAACTCATGGGACCTGGGTGAATCAGCCCAGCTTTGCGTTAGGACTGAAAACAGTGTGGAAAGAGGAGCCATTGCTTATCACGTTTACAAAGGTCACATACTCATGTTTTCTGGGTTATTCTACCCAGCTACATGTAGGTAATAGGACTGAAAACAGTGTGGTAAGAGTAGCCATTGCTCATCATGTTTACAAAGGTCGTTTTGATTGCGTTGTTGGATTTTTTAGGCCGTTTACAACAGCATTTATGTTGAATAGCCCTCACTGCTCGAACACACATGCTTCCTGGGTGAATCAACCCATCTACGCGATAAGACTGAAAACAGTGTGGTATAAGGAGCCATTGCTCCTCATGTTTTCAAAGGTCGTTTTGAGTGCACTGTACGTACGGAGTTTTAGGCTGTTTTCAATAGCATGTATGTGCAATCACCCTCACAGTTCACAAACTCATGGGACCTGGGTGATTCAACCCAGCTACGCGATAACACTGAAAACAGTGTGGAAAGAGGAGCCATTGCTCACCATGATTTCAAAGGTCGTTGTGTTTGTATTGGTGGGTGTTTTACGCCGTTTTCAACATCATATATGTCAAATCACCCGCACTGTTCACATACTCATTCGTCCTGGGTGATTCGACCCAGCTACTCAATAGTACTGTACACACTGTGACAAAGGGAGCAATTGCCCGCCCTGATTTCAGAGGTCGTTTTGTTTCTATTGTTGGGTGTTTTAGGCCGTTTTCAACATCATTCCAGTCATACCACCCCGTCAGTTCACACACCCGTGATCCCTGGGTGAATAAACCCGGCTGTGCAATATACCTGAACACATTGGGGCAAAAGAAGCAATTGCCCGCCATGCTTTGAAATGGCGTTGTTTTGTTTGCATTGTAGGGGTTTTGATATTGGAAGCGAGTTGTTGCATGACTAAATAAGTGTGGAAATTGGCATAAAGTATCAGCATGTGGGAAAGCGTTAGAAAGTGTTCACTGGTCTTCGCACCTCTGCAGGTTAAAACCCTTTCGGCGGTACAGTGAACGATTTTCCCATAACCCCTTTCCCACATACATAAACTCCCCATAAAATGAACTATCGAAAACATTGTGATAAAAACAGCCATTGCTCATCATGTTGTCAAAGGTCGTTTTGCTTGCATTGTTGGGGTTTTAGGCCGTTTTCAACAGCATGTATGCCCAATCGCCATCACAGTCCACATACTCATGTTTTCGGGGTGATAATACTGAAAACAGTGTGGTATAAGGAGCCATTGCTCCTCATGTTTTCAAAGGTCGTTTTGAGTGCACTGTACGGAGATTTAGGCTGCTTTCAGTAGCATGTATGTGCGATCACCCTCACAGTTCACAAACTCATGGGACCTGGGTGAATCAGCCCAGCTTTGCGTTAGGACTGAAAACAGTGTGGAAAGAGGAGCCATTGCTTATCACGTTTACAAAGGTCACATACTCATGTTTTCTGGGTTATTCTACCCAGCTACATGTAGGTAATAGGACTGAAAACAGTGTGGTAAGAGTAGCCATTGCTCATCATGTTTACAAAGGTCGTTTTGATTGCGTTGTTGGATTTTTTAGGCCGTTTACAACAGCATTTATGTTGAATAGCCCTCACTGCTCGAACACACATGCTTCCTGGGTGAATCAACCCATCTACGCGATAAGACTGAAAACAGTGTGGTATAAGGAGCCATTGCTCCTCATGTTTTCAAAGGTCGTTTTGAGTGCACTGTACGTACGGAGTTTTAGGCTGTTTTCAATAGCATGTATGTGCAATCACCCTCACAGTTCACAAACTCATGGGACCTGGGTGAATCAACCCAGCTACGCGATAACACTGAAAACAGTGTGGAAAGAGGAGCCATTGCTCACCATGATTTCAAAGGTCGTTGTGTTTGTATTGGTGGGTGTTTTACGCCGTTTTCAACATCATATATGTCAAATCACCCGCACTGTTCACATACTCATTCGTCCTGGGTGATTCGACCCAGCTACTCAATAGTACTGTACACACTGTGACAAAGGGAGCAATTGCCCGCCCTGCTTTCAGAGGTCGTTTTGTTTCTAATGTTGGGTGTTTTAGGCCGTTTTCAACATCATTCCAGTCATACCACCCCGTCAGTTCACACACCCGTGATCCCTGGGTGAATAAACCCGGCTGTGCAATATACCTGAACACATTGGGGCAAAAGAAGCAATTGCCCGCCATGCTTTGAAATGGCGTTTTGTTTGCATTGTAGGGGTTTTGATATTGGAAGCGAGTTGTTGCATGACTAAATAAGTGTGGAAATTGGCATAAAGTATCAGCATGTGGGAAAGCGTTAGAAAGTGTTCACTGGTCTTCGCACCTCTGCAGGTTAAAACCCTTTCGGCGGTACAGTGAACGATTTTCCCATAACCCCTTTCCCACATACATAAACTCCCTTTAAAATGAACTATCGAAAACATTGTGATAAAAACAGCCATTGCTCATCATGTTGTCAAAGGTCGTTTTGCTTGCATTGTTGGGGTTTTAGGCCGTTTTCAACAGCATGTATGCCCAATCGCCATCACAGTCCACATACTCATGTTTTCTGGGTGATAATACTGAAAACAGTGTGGTATAAGGAGCCATTGCTCCTCATGTTTTCAAAGGTCGTTTTGAGTGCACTGTACGGAGATTTAGGCTGCTTTCAGTAGCATGTATGTGCGATCACCCTCACAGTTCACAAACTCATGGGACCTGGGTGAATCAGCCCAGCTTTGCGTTAGGACTGAAAACAGTGTGGAAAGAGGAGCCATTGCTTATCACGTTTACAAAGGTCACATACTCATGTTTTCTGGGTTATTCTACCCAGCTACATGTAGGTAATAGGACTGAAAACAGTGTGGTAAGAGTAGCCATTGCTCATCATGTTTACAAAGGTCGTTTTGATTGCGTTGTTGGATTTTTTAGGCCGTTTACAACAGCATTTATGTTGAATAGCCCTCACTGCTCGAACACACATGCTTCCTGGGTGAATCAACCCATCTACGCGATAAGACTGAAAACAGTGTGGTATAAGGAGCCATTGCTCCTCATGTTTTCAAAGGTCGTTTTTAGTGCACTGTACGTACGGAGTTTTAGGCTGTTTTCAATAGCATGTATGTGCAATCACCCTCACAGTTCACAAACTCATGGGACCTGGGTGAATCAACCCAGCTACGCGATAACACTGAAAACAGTGTGGAAAGAGGAGCCATTGCTCACCATGATTTCAAAGGTCGTTGTGTTTGTATTGGTGGGTGTTTTACGCCGTTTTCAACATCATATATGTCAAATCACCCGCACTGTTCACATACTCATTCGTCCTGGGTGATTCGACCCAGCTACTCAATAGTACTGTACACACTGTGACAAAGGGAGCAATTGCCCGCCCTGCTTTCAGAGGTCGTTTTGTTTCTATTGTTGGGTGTTTTAGGCCGTTTTCAACATCATTCCAGTCATACCACCCCGTCAGTTCACACACCCGTGATCCCTGGGTGAATAAACCCGGCTGTGCAATATACCTGAACACATTGGGGCAAAAGAAGCAATTGCCCGCCATGCTTTGAAATGGCGTTTTGTTTGCATTGTAGGGGTTTTGATATTGGAAGCGAGTTGTTGCATGACTAAATAAGTGTGGAAATTGGCATAAAGTATCAGCATGTGGGAAAGCGTTAGAAAGTGTTCACTGGTCTTCGCACCTCTGCAGGTTAAAACCCTTTCGGCGGTACAGTGAACGATTTTCCCATAACCCCTTTCCCACATACATAAACTCCCTATAAAATGAACTATCGAAAACATTGTGATAAAAACAGCCATTGCTCATCATGTTGTCAAAGGTCGTTTTGCTTGCATTGTTGGGGTTTTAGGCCGTTTTCAACAGCATGTATGCCCAATCGCCATCACAGTCCACATACTCATGTTTTCTGGGTGATAATACTGAAAACAGTGTGGTATAAGGAGCCATTGCTCCTCATGTTTTCAAAGGTCGTTTTGAGTGCACTGTACGGAGATTTAGGCTGCTTTCAGTAGCATGTATGTGCGATCACCCTTACAGTTCACAAACTCATGGGACCTGGGTGAATCAGCCCAGCTTTGCGTTAGGACTGAAAACAGTGTGGAAAGAGGAGCCATTGCTTATCACGTTTACAAAGGTCACATACTCATGTTTTCTGGGTTATTCTACCCAGCTACATGTAGGTAATAGGACTGAAAACAGTGTGGTAAGAGTAGCCATTGCTCATCATGTTTACAAAGGTCGTTTTGATTGCGTTGTTGGATTTTTTAGGCCGTTTACAACAGCATTTATGTTGAATAGCCCTCACTGCTCGAACACACATGCTTCCTGGGTGAATCAACCCATCTACGCGATAAGACTGAAAACAGTGTGGTATAAGGAGCCATTGCTCCTCATGTTTTCAAAGGTCGTTTTGAGTGCACTGTACGTACGGAGTTTTAGGCTGTTTTCAATAGCATGTATGTGCAATCACCCTCACAGTTCACAAACTCATGGGACCTGGGTGAATCAACCCAGCTACGCGATAACACTGAAAACAGTGTGGAAAGAGGAGCCATTGCTCACCATGATTTCAAAGGTCGTTGTGTTTGTATTGGTGGGTGTTTTACGCCGTTTTCAACATCATATATGTCAAATCACCCGCACTGTTCACATACTCATTCGTCCTGGGTGATTCGACCCAGCTACTCAATAGTACTGTACACACTGTGACAAAGGGAGCAATTGCCCGCCCTGATTTCAGAGGTCGTTTTGTTTCTATTGTTGGGTGTTTTAGGCCGTTTTCAACATCATTCCAGTCATACCACCCCGTCAGTTCACACACCCGTGATCCCTGGGTGAATAAACCCGGCTGTGCAATATACCTGAACACATTGGGGCAAAAGAAGCAATTGCCCGCCATGCTTTGAAATGGCGTTGTTTTGTTTGCATTGTAGGGGTTTTGATATTGGAAGCGAGTTGTTGCATGACTAAATAAGTGTGGAAATTGGCATAAAGTATCAGCATGTGGGAAAGCGTTAGAAAGTGTTCACTGGTCTTCGCACCTCTGCAGGTTAAAACCCTTTCGGCGGTACAGTGAACGATTTTCCCATAACCCCTTTCCCACATACATAAACTCCCCATAAAATGAACTATCGAAAACATTGTGATAAAAACAGCCATTGCTCATCATGTTGTCAAAGGTCGTTTTGCTTGCATTGTTGGGGTTTTAGGCCGTTTTCAACAGCATGTATGCCCAATCGCCATCACAGTCCACATACTCATGTTTTCGGGGTGATAATACTGAAAACAGTGTGGTATAAGGAGCCATTGCTCCTCATGTTTTCAAAGGTCGTTTTGAGTGCACTGTACGGAGATTTAGGCTGCTTTCAGTAGCATGTATGTGCGATCACCCTCACAGTTCACAAACTCATGGGACCTGGGTGAATCAGCCCAGCTTTGCGTTAGGACTGAAAACAGTGTGGAAAGAGGAGCCATTGCTTATCACGTTTACAAAGGTCACATACTCATGTTTTCTGGGTTATTCTACCCAGCTACATGTAGGTAATAGGACTGAAAACAGTGTGGTAAGAGTAGCCATTGCTCATCATGTTTACAAAGGTCGTTTTGATTGCGTTGTTGGATTTTTTAGGCCGTTTACAACAGCATTTATGTTGAATAGCCCTCACTGCTCGAACACACATGCTTCCTGGGTGAATCAACCCATCTACGCGATAAGACTGAAAACAGTGTGGTATAAGGAGCCATTGCTCCTCATGTTTTCAAAGGTCGTTTTGAGTGCACTGTACGTACGGAGTTTTAGGCTGTTTTCAATAGCATGTATGTGCAATCACCCTCACAGTTCACAAACTCATGGGACCTGGGTGAATCAACCCAGCTACGCGATAACACTGAAAACAGTGTGGAAAGAGGAGCCATTGCTCACCATGATTTCAAAGGTCGTTGTGTTTGTATTGGTGGGTGTTTTACGCCGTTTTCAACATCATATATGTCAAATCACCCGCACTGTTCACATACTCATTCGTCCTGGGTGATTCGACCCAGCTACTCAATAGTACTGTACACACTGTGACAAAGGGAGCAATTGCCCGCCCTGCTTTCAGAGGTCGTTTTGTTTCTAATGTTGGGTGTTTTAGGCCGTTTTCAACATCATTCCAGTCATACCACCCCGTCAGTTCACACACCCGTGATCCCTGGGTGAATAAACCCGGCTGTGCAATATACCTGAACACATTGGGGCAAAAGAAGCAATTGCCCGCCATGCTTTGAAATGGCGTTTTGTTTGCATTGTAGGGGTTTTGATATTGGAAGCGAGTTGTTGCATGACTAAATAAGTGTGGAAATTGGCATAAAGTATCAGCATGTGGGAAAGCGTTAGAAAGTGTTCACTGGTCTTCGCACCTCTGCAGGTTAAAACCCTTTCGGCGGTACAGTGAACGATTTTCCCATAACCCCTTTCCCACATACATAAACTCCCTTTAAAATGAACTATCGAAAACATTGTGATAAAAACAGCCATTGCTCATCATGTTGTCAAAGGTCGTTTTGCTTGCATTGTTGGGGTTTTAGGCCGTTTTCAACAGCATGTATGCCCAATCGCCATCACAGTCCACATACTCATGTTTTCTGGGTGATAATACTGAAAACAGTGTGGTATAAGGAGCCATTGCTCCTCATGTTTTCAAAGGTCGTTTTGAGTGCACTGTACGGAGATTTAGGCTGCTTTCAGTAGCATGTATGTGCGATCACCCTCACAGTTCACAAACTCATGGGACCTGGGTGAATCAGCCCAGCTTTGCGTTAGGACTGAAAACAGTGTGGAAAGAGGAGCCATTGCTTATCACGTTTACAAAGGTCACATACTCATGTTTTCTGGGTTATTCTACCCAGCTACATGTAGGTAATAGGACTGAAAACAGTGTGGTAAGAGTAGCCATTGCTCATCATGTTTACAAAGGTCGTTTTGATTGCGTTGTTGGATTTTTTAGGCCGTTTACAACAGCATTTATGTTGAATAGCCCTCACTGCTCGAACACACATGCTTCCTGGGTGAATCAACCCATCTACGCGATAAGACTGAAAACAGTGTGGTATAAGGAGCCATTGCTCCTCATGTTTTCAAAGGTCGTTTTTAGTGCACTGTACGTACGGAGTTTTAGGCTGTTTTCAATAGCATGTATGTGCAATCACCCTCACAGTTCACAAACTCATGGGACCTGGGTGAATCAACCCAGCTACGCGATAACACTGAAAACAGTGTGGAAAGAGGAGCCATTGCTCACCATGATTTCAAAGGTCGTTGTGTTTGTATTGGTGGGTGTTTTACGCCGTTTTCAACATCATATATGTCAAATCACCCGCACTGTTCACATACTCATTCGTCCTGGGTGATTCGACCCAGCTACTCAATAGTACTGTACACACTGTGACAAAGGGAGCAATTGCCCGCCCTGCTTTCAGAGGTCGTTTTGTTTCTATTGTTGGGTGTTTTAGGCCGTTTTCAACATCATTCCAGTCATACCACCCCGTCAGTTCACACACCCGTGATCCCTGGGTGAATAAACCCGGCTGTGCAATATACCTGAACACATTGGGGCAAAAGAAGCAATTGCCCGCCATGCTTTGAAATGGCGTTTTGTTTGCATTGTAGGGGTTTTGATATTGGAAGCGAGTTGTTGCATGACTAAATAAGTGTGGAAATTGGCATAAAGTATCAGCATGTGGGAAAGCGTTAGAAAGTGTTCACTGGTCTTCGCACCTCTGCAGGTTAAAACCCTTTCGGCGGTACAGTGAACGATTTTCCCATAACCCCTTTCCCACATACATAAACTCCCTATAAAATGAACTATCGAAAACATTGTGATAAAAACAGCCATTGCTCATCATGTTGTCAAAGGTCGTTTTGCTTGCATTGTTGGGGTTTTAGGCCGTTTTCAACAGCATGTATGCCCAATCGCCATCACAGTCCACATACTCATGTTTTCTGGGTGATAATACTGAAAACAGTGTGGTATAAGGAGCCATTGCTCCTCATGTTTTCAAAGGTCGTTTTGAGTGCACTGTACGGAGATTTAGGCTGCTTTCAGTAGCATGTATGTGCGATCACCCTTACAGTTCACAAACTCATGGGACCTGGGTGAATCAGCCCAGCTTTGCGTTAGGACTGAAAACAGTGTGGAAAGAGGAGCCATTGCTTATCACGTTTACAAAGGTCACATACTCATGTTTTCTGGGTTATTCTACCCAGCTACATGTAGGTAATAGGACTGAAAACAGTGTGGTAAGAGTAGCCATTGCTCATCATGTTTACAAAGGTCGTTTTGATTGCGTTGTTGGATTTTTTAGGCCGTTTACAACAGCATTTATGTTGAATAGCCCTCACTGCTCGAACACACATGCTTCCTGGGTGAATCAACCCATCTACGCGATAAGACTGAAAACAGTGTGGTATAAGGAGCCATTGCTCCTCATGTTTTCAAAGGTCGTTTTGAGTGCACTGTACGTACGGAGTTTTAGGCTGTTTTCAATAGCATGTATGTGCAATCACCCTCACAGT